>JANUYF010000001.1:65706029-66196029 GCA_026167975.1 Phrynosoma blainvillii | reverse complement strand
GATCCTGGGCTCCTTCCATCATCATCCCCAGACCAGGAGGAGACCATCTCCTCCTCCCTTTCTTTCCCAGGATATTATCAGTAATATATTGTTGTTGTTATTATCATTAATGTCCTCCATTTTTCTTGAAGGTCTTCCATTTTATGGTGGCTTGTTCTCCTTGGCGGTGAGGACATCTGGCCACCCTGATCCTGGGATTGTTGTTGTTGTTGTTGTTGTTGTGTGCTTTCAAGTCGTTTCTGATTTCTGCAGACCCTAAGGCTTTCTTGACAAGATGTTTCTTGGGGCTTTCTATCAGGGTTTCTATCATGGGGCTTTCTTGACAAGATGTACTCAGAGGGGGTTTGCCCTTGCCTTCCCCTGAGGCTGAGAGAGTGTGACTTGCCCAAGGCCACCCAGTGGGTTTCATGGCCCTGGTCTCCAGAGTCTTCTTTTAGGATCTCTTGAACTCAAACCCCAGCCCTGGTTTGGGAGCGGAGGGGCTAAGGAACTGCTTAGAACTCAGACCGTAAGACCCCTTCCCATATCGCTCTGTTCCAGGCACTCGATGGGAACCTTCCAGGGACTAGTGCGATAAACTCCAGAGTCTCAAAGGAAGTGACACAAGCAAGATCCCTCAAACGTGGCAAGCATTCCTCTACCTGCGCATGTGCAAGGAAACCATTTCTAGTATATTTACGGGTTTTTCTCACTTGTGTATGAAAGTTAAAAACACCTTTTTTCTGCTTTTACTGTAATTACGCTTTTACTGTAATTACGTGTGAAATCATTTTGCGTAATTAACCTCTATTTTCGCTTTAATTTTGGGATGGCTTATTTCCACTTTATTTTCTCTTTAACAACGAAACTGGCCCATGTGTGATAACGTCCTGTATCAAGCACTGACTAAGGCCAGGGCCTTTCAGACTCTCCTGGATTACACTGTTCCTGTAATGCATGTGTACGTGCATATACTTATACCTATATCACTCTATCATGTTGGTTGTCCTCTTTTGATTTATCTGTACCATTTTTTAAATTGTTAAGGTTCGCAAGAGGCCACAAAAGCTTCAGAACAGAATTTGCTTCACACAGTCAGGACTCTGGAAAATGGATAAAATAATTTAAAAAGCAAAAGTTAAGGACAGTTTTACTCACTGATGTCATAAAACTAGGACTCCATGAGGACAAAACATGGAGACATTTTGATTAGTAAGGATAATGTTATCAAGTTTCCCTATCCCTGTAAGATTACTGGAATTCTCATGAAAGAGACAAGCCTGAAGTTGATTGCTTATTACCAGTTCATTTTTTTCCATAAAACTTCAAAATGCAGCTTACATATTCAAGTGCTTCTCTACATCCCTGCAAAGCTGTGGGTCACCCTAAATCACCCTTTCCTAGAACCAGGAGAGGCTACTCTGTGAGTTGCCATAGACATCTGCTCAACCCAAAGCATTAGGTATGGATGGAGATTTCTACACACTTGGCAATACCCTGCATGAACACAGAACTCTGGGCCAGGTACGTGTCAATGTCATCTTAGAGAAGACCCTCTCCTGGTTCTATAGACACATGATTTGAGGTAGCCCACAACTTTCTGGGGGATGTAGTTCATTCTTTTTCCATCTATTTTTGCATTATTGGCTTTGGAATGCTCTGTGTGTACACAGTGCTTTGGGTTGGATGACTGTTGATCCCAGCTGATAGAAGATCATCTCCTGGTTCTAGGATTGCATCATTTGGGAGTGGGCTCTAAAGAAGCAGTTCTTTACTCTTTCCCAGCTCAATATACATTTGTGGCTTGGGCTGACATACTTGGCAGCACCTTGTGCCTACATAGAGCTTAGGGCTGGATGGGATACGATAAAGAACTCTCTCCTGGTTCTAGAGATGTATGATTTGGGGAGTGACCCACAAAACATGTTTAGGTGCATGGCCAAATACAGTTGCATGTTTAAACTGTGTTTCAAAATTTCACACAAATGAGGAACTGCAAAGAAAGAAACAGCTCCACCTTTGTATGGTAGTGTGTGTGTGTGTGTTGATTTTCATAGCAACAATGGATTGCTAAAAGTTGTACCTGTTGTAATCTAAAGTATTTTGAGGTCACGTGGTTTTGAACAAACAAATAAGCCACATTTAGTTAACAACAAAAGAAAGAAAGAAAGAAAGAAAGAAAGAAAAGCAAGAGGATTTTGCACCTTGTAGAGAGGAAAACCACCAGAATTGGTTTTAGGGGTGTGTTGCCAATGGGAAATGCCATAATGAGCACCTGCATTTCAAATTCTACCATTACACCAATGGCTTTAACATGTGGAGATTTTGCACATTATCACAAGTACAGTCATGTGGGAGGAATTCACATATTGGAAAGTTGCTGCCAAGTGGACTTCTAATATCTGACCAAATACATGCACATGCTCAGATGTGCACATGCTCACATGCCCCTTAATTTGTGCAGGGCCCTATGGGGGTATATGCAATAGAAAGATTTAGGCCAGACCAGCACTTTTCCCCCCCAGCCATTGATATAGTTCAATAGATTGGTGTAGGTCTGATGTCAGAACTGTATTGGTTTTCTTCCCCATCAGCAGGAGAAGGAAACATGTAGGCAGAATCCCACCAGAATCACTAAAAAGCTAAATGCCAGGATGTGGCTTTTGTGTTGACCTCATATTATCATGCCATGCAAATACCAAATTGCTGTGGTGTGGTTCATGTTCTCTCCATTCATGCTTACTCTCCGGGACGTTCAGACTGGTCAGAGCATAGCTTTGTGGGAAGACACACATTTATTGGAAAGTCACTGGTAATCCTGTTACCAGTTTAAGAGCATTTCATTTGGAGATGTCATTATGTTAAAAGACCCTGCACACATATTGCCTGGAAACCAGGGATCTTTCATGCTACACAGTTATAGCACTATGATTCCACTTCAACTGCCATGGATGTATCCTGTGGAATCCTAGGGTTTTTAGTTTGGTAAAGCTTTAGATTTCTCAGGCTAAGAATTCCAAATGTGTATCTATGTGATACCTCTCTTTAAACTGCTCTGAATCCAGTATGTTTCTGAGTTTTTTTTAAAATTGATGCAATTGCTGCAAAAATGAGGCTCATGTGGTAATGTCATTAGATAAGTTCACTAACATGAATTCAGTATGTGGTGATGACTGGCAAATATTCGACTGTAAGTGATCATTATTGGAATTTCCCAACCAAATGAATGCATGGATGGAAACACCATGAATGATGTGTTACTCAGACTATGGAAGAACTATACCAAATTCTGTTATATTTCCATTTTTAAAATCCACAAGATCTGTAAAATAAACAAGAACTGGCTCTGGGTCCGTTATGTTCAGAGGAAAGTAAGATGTCATTAGGAGTGATATAGTGGTTTCCATGAGCATTAATTCCTAAACCTTAGTTCTGAATCATTTTCAAAGTAAGTTGTCATGTTGCACAAGACATTTGTGATTCAGCATGTGTACTTTCCCCTGCTGAATCAGTCAAAGATGACATAACAGGACAGGGGGCGCTGAAGTACTGGAGGTGCCATTTTCTGAACAGGGTGTGTAGCAAGAGCACTTGTTGCTTGACCATAAAACTCTTAAGAGTGGCAAAAAGTCATACATGGAACCTGGCCAAAGTTTTATTTTGATTGCTTGCCTTTTGTAGTTTAAATTGCTTAAGAGATTTCTCTTTATTTAATTCACTAACATTGCCCCTGTCCTCTTTTTCTCTTTCATATGTTAGATATTCCTTCCTGGGTTGCTGGGGCACTGACAAAAATCAGAATAGAAATATAAAACAGTATACCTGAAGGCATGCACTCCTGGTTGTAACACAGCAGAATTTGCGCTTTATGGCATGCAGCAGTGAAAAAATATATTGTGATAAGTATCCATTACCAATATCAAAAATTACAGTAAAACTAAACAAGAACACTAAACCATCCATCAAGCTGAAATAAACCTGAAAAACATCCCCATAGAATTTAAGGATAATGTAAAAAATAGATATGCACTATTAAGCCTTATTGAGCCAGAAGAACTCTGGACTGAAGCCAGGGACATTGTAAAGGAGAAATGCAAAAAGATACCATCTGTAACCAAAACAAAGGAGAAGCCTCAATGGATGATAGATGAAACTCTTCAAGCAGTTAAGGACAGATAGAAACAAAAGTAAAAGGTGACAGAAATAGAGTCAGAACTGTGAATGCAACTGTTCAACAACATGTATTCAGGTACAAGGAGAACTACTATAATAATCAATGCAGAGAAATAGAAATTGGCAACAAAAAAGGAAGAACAAGAGACCTCTTCCACAAGATCTGAGAAATCAAAAGGAAATTTAAACCAAGGGTGTGGATGCTCTATGTTGTTACCAGCAGGGAAACACATTATATGACCAAGTAGAAATAAAAAACCCAATGGAAACAATACATGGATGAACTATATAAAATTATTTTATACATTTATTTATTTCATTTCTATTCCAGAAAGGGAACCAAGGCAGCTTACAACATAAAAACATTTTAAAAGACTTTACAATGAAAATTTAAAAACAATTAAAATCCCCTAGTTAAAACAGTATAAAATTAACACAAAAACATACAAAAGCTAAAAACATATATTTCTTTAAAAGAGATGAAAAGATAATAGATTCATTTGAGGAAGAATCTTATAAAAGTGAACCTCCATTTTTTGAAGTGAAGTGGAAGTTGCATTCAGATCACTTAGAAGAAATAAATTACCAGGAACAGATGGCATACCAACTACTCTAGTTCTAACTAAAATATGTCAACAAATAGGGAAAACAAAACCATGACCCACAGTCTGGAAACACTCAATATATTTTCCAATCCCCAAGAAAGGGGATTTCAGGGATTGTAGTAACCACAGGACCATTGCATTAATTTTTGAGAAAAGTGATGCTCAAAATTCTACAACAATGACTTTTACCATATATGGAACAAAAAAATGCTGGATGTCCAAGTTGGGTTCAAGAAAGGAAGAGCCACTAGGGATCATATTGCAAACATATGTTGGATAATTGAGAGTATCAAAGACTTTCAAAAAGAAAATCAGCCTGTGCTTTATTTGTTGTTGTTGTTAACTGTCCTCAAGTCTACTCAATGCATGGTGACCCTGTCTTCCACTGCTCCACTTAAGTCTTGTAGATTCATGCCCATGACCTCCTTAATTGAGTCTAGCCATCTAGCATGTAGTCTCCCTCTCTTTTTATTACCTTCAACCTTTCTCAACATATTGCCTTTGCTAATGATTCATGCCTTTTCATGATGTGGCCAAATTATGACAGCCTCAATTTGATCATCTTGGCTTCTAGGGATATTTCAGGCTTGATCTGTTCAAGGACCCATTTGTTTATATTTTGGGCTGTCCACAGTATCCTCACCACTCTTCTCCAGTATCATAACTTAAAAAAAAGTTGATTTTCTTTTTATCTGCTTTTTTTCACTGTCCAGCTCTTACATCCATATATACTGATGGGGAATACCATGGCTTGGATGATTCTAATGTTAGTGCTCAATTGCATATCTTTGCTCTTCAAGATCTTGTCTAGTACCCTTCCCATTCATAGTTTTCTTCTTAACTCTTGACTGCAGTCTCCATTCTGATAAATATTTGATCTAACACAGAAATCTTTAACTATTTTGATATCCTCATTGTCTAGGTTGAATTTATGCAGGCCTTCTATGGTCATTATTTTTGTTTTTTTATGTTCAGCAGGAAGCTTGCCTTTGCACATTTTCCTTTGACCTTCCTCAGTAATTCTTTCAAGTTCATGATATTTTCCACTAGTGAAAATTAGATGAAGGAATATCAACAATTTAAAATAAGTAGATGACAGCATAATACTAGCATAAAACAGCAAAGAGTTGGAATGATTAATGAAAAAAGTCAAGAAAGAAAGTACAAAGGCTTCTTTACAGTTAACATTGAAAAACCCCCAAAAGTAATGACCAGAGTTGATTTACATAACTTTAAAGTAGTTAATGAAGATTTTCCATACCATGGCTCATTCATTAATCAGAATGGAGAAGAAATCAGAAGAAGACTAGGGCTTGGAAGGGCTGCTGTGAAGGAACAAGATAAGATTCTAAAGATATATCATTGAATACTAAGGAGGATTGTCCATGTTAAGTATTTCCCATTTGAAATGAGGTGCTAGAGAAGAGTTCTATGGATTCTGTGGACTCCTAAAAAAGCCAATAAATGGGTACTAGAACAAATCAAGCCTAAATTCTCCCTAGAAGCCAAGATGACTAAATTGAGGATGTTGTACTTTGGCCACAAAGACATGACTCAGTAGAAAAGACAGCAATGCTGGAGTAGGTAGAAAGCAATAGGAAAAGAGGAAGACTACATTCCAGATGGATAAATTCAATCAAGGAAGCCATGGCCCTGAGTCTGAAAGATCTGAGCACGTCTGTTCTTGATAGGGTGATTTGAAGGTCTTTCATTCACAGAGGGCCATTGCAGACTGGTCCAAAGGGCTGGCCTAAGGGTGGAGTTGGGGTGGGGCAGCTGCACGCTGGTCGGCCCAACCCCACCCTGATACCATTCTGATCCTGCACAGCCGTATGCACAGAGCATGGTATCAGAATGCCCTCCTGGCACAGTGTTTAAACACGCTGCACCGAAAGGGTGTGGAAGAGCTGCTCTTTTCAGAGTGGCAAAATGGAGGATTGGGGCTGCGGCATGGGGTTGCCACAGCCCCAATCCACCGCTTCCCGGGGCGGCTCTGTGCCACCTCAAACGATTGGTCTGCATCGGCCCAGAGTCACCATAAGTGGAAGTCAAATTGATGGCATTTAACAATAACAACAGAAACAACAATAAAGTATCCATTGTTTACCTCTTCCTCCATGAACTCCATGTGATTTCTAAAAATTATTCTGCCCCCTCCATATCATTGTCAGAGTAAATGCTGGCTACAATAATACCATTATATTTCCTGATTTTATTGTATTATTGTAGGAGACAGGTTCACTTTCTTTGTGTTATGATCAAACAGATATATGATTTGTGACACAAGATAAATACTTGGTACATTTTAAAAACTTGATTTTCATAGGGTGGCTATTTATCAGTACCATGCATGAGGAAGCATTTGCACAACCACTTTACCCTATGCTCAACTGCTACAACATTCTGTAACAGTGGCAATGGAAATGCAAGAAAATCTCCAAGTACCCAATTTTCCATTAAATTAAAAGAGGCAATAGTGAAGATGCTTCTTCTTCAAATATCTGATTCACCACTGTTGGATGCAGCAAATGTGGGAATGAAACAGGTCAAAGTAGAAGTAAGTACTGTCAAGACTGGCTACTAACATCGTAACTGCTGGTTGTCTTTTAACAATTGCTGTTCCTACATGTAAATTAGCAATTGCAAGTACATTTCTATACTATTTATCAGTGCGCTTAAGCACTTCCTTAAGCTAGTTGTCCCTAACGCACTGGGTAGTCATTTTAGTGATCTATGAAAGGATGCAAGGCTGAGTCGACCCTGGAGCCCTGCAGGATCGAACTCACAACCTTGTGTCTGTGAGTGGCTACAGTACCGGCATTTAACCACTGCTCCACCAGGCCTCCTAAATTCTGTTTGCATGTTTGGCTTAGGACCAAACAACATGAAAGCTGGCACAATTAACTATTAAGCCTGGCTTGTGTATAACAGGCATGCCACCATGTCAACATGTTGGCAAACCAGAAAAGCTATGTGCTTGCTGGAGAAAGCTGATGATTGGGAAGTCCCTAAAATGAAATGAATCCAGTGTTTAATAATGTAATTAAGACATAAGAATCATCATGTCAGATCACCATATTTATTTCATGGTGAGTGGCAAGGAATTTTTAACAAACTGTCCTAAAGTCTTTGAAGAAGCAGGTTCCTTTGCCACAGAATGTAATTGCTTACCGCAGGCCACTTAATATGTCCATAGGGTTGACCATACTGAATAGATTGATGTAAATATGTGGTTTTCTCACATGACATAAGGGAACAGAGAACGAGTCCAGCAGATAAACACTGCATAAGCCTACAGCTGCTCCAGGATTCACCCCATTCCTATCTGCCAATTGTATATGTAGAATGATGATGTCAAGCTCAATTGTTCACTTGGAGTCTAAAGGGCACTTGCTCCAAGGGCAAATGGTCAGAATCTTTCAAAAATGTACTGACGATGACTGCGTTGTGTTTTGACCTCCTATCAGACATAGATCTGCCAAGTATAATCTGTGAAATCGTCTCCTCCAGGCTTGTGTATTGCAACTCATTACAGCTGGAATAAAGCCCAAACACAAAATGAAAAGGCTTCTCTCTGTGCTCAGTAACATATGTTGCTGGGAGAGCATATCACCCCTGCTGCTCAGGGCTCTGCTTTTACTCTTCATTAAAGAATGTAATATGAAATCTTTTGTCTGAATATCAAATCCTTCAGTTTCTAAAGTTGATGGTGCACCAAGAAAACGCCAGTTCTGTGTTCAGCATCATTTATGCTAAATGAATCAACACTGATGTATTTACTTTGAATGATTTGTTGCACTTCTGTTCCTCACACATGAGAAAACATGTTGGCTGAGCCATCCTGTTGAAAATAAGCACATGTTAGCACTGTACTAAAGGATTGCCCTGATCCATAGACTGGCTTTGAATCATGCAACAGAGATGTTGTAAGCTTATTTCTCCATTTTGATGCAGTCCTAGATTTGCAGGTTGAATGCCTCTAGTTCCATTCCATAAAGAGCAAGAGGCTCTGGAGGCACTGCTCGGGACATGGTGTGTGTGTGTGTGTGTGTGTGTGTGTGTGTGTGTTTGTACATGTGTAGGATCTCAGTGGTCATGATATGAGCAGGGAGCACTAGGGTTGGTGTCACCCCAATGGTCCAGCAGGAGTAGACTGGGAAAGCCTCTTTGCCACCAATGGCTGGTGGACAGGGGCACCTGAAAGGACTGTCCATCTTCCAGGCCAATCTACCCATTGTGTCTGCAATTCCTGAAGGGGATCGAGGCACCATTCGGCAAAAGGAGAGGCCTCCAGGAGTTGCACACTCAAGGCCCCTGGAAAGTAAGGTGCTTGGAACTGATCCTATGGGAAGATACACAAATGTGCTTACTCTTTGAGTGTCCTCACTGGAGTCTGAAATGCTAGTAGGTAACTGAATGTTATAGGTGGCAGGTCCAGCACCACAGCAGCAGGGAGGCAATATAGAATTCTTGGGTGGACCCCTGGAGCCCTTGCTGGGGAATGCTTGGATGCTTGGGTCCTTCTGCAGCTTAGAGCCACCAGGCCAATAGCTTGTCAGGAATAGATTGAGAAAGAGAAACCAGTCTCTTTGCTGCCAATGAGAAGGTGGACCAGAACACCTGAAAGGACCATCCCTGTCCCAGGCCATTCCAGTCTACCTACTTTGTTCACAACTCCCAAAAAGGTCCAGGCACTATTCAGTGACAAGAGTGGCTTCCAGGTGTTTGCCAGAATGTGTGCTGACAGCATTCCAGCTGGCTTCTTTGCTACCTCCAGGCAAATGGACCAGCTTCTTTCCAGGACCTTCAGTCTCTGGGAGTCCTAGTCTACCCATGGAGAGGCACAGCAGTACACACCAGAAGGCCATCCCTTCCAACAAGTGTACCAAGAGATAACCTCCTCTGAGATGTTTCCTGGTGTAGTCTGCCTCCTACATGCCCCCAAGAAATGCCCCTGGCTGGGAGGGCACTTCACTTATCTAGGAGAGTCATCCTTTTGCTCACACCATGGGATGCCCATGGCAGTCTGACGCTAATCTCCTGTCTTAGGGGGGTTGCAGACTGTCAAAAATAGTGTGAATTCAGTCCACTTTTAGGGTTAGGGTTAGTGCTAGGGAATCATGGGAATTGTTATTTTTCTGAGACATTGAACATTCTTTGTCAGAGAACTCTAGTGCCACAATAAAATACAGTCCCCATGATTCCCTAACCTTAACCCTAACCCTAAAAGTGGACTGAATTCACACTATTTCTGACAGTCTGCAACCCCCCGTAGTCTTCTGATTTCTTGACTGCAGTCTCCAGTTTGATTAATGACTGAGTCATGGTATAGGAAATCTTTAACTATTTCATTACCTACTTTAAAGTGGGTCTTTGTTACCCACTTTAAAGTTAAGTAAATCAACTGTGGTCATTATTGGTTTCTTCTTAACATTCAGCTATAATCCTGCTTTTCCACTTTCTTTCTTATCTTTCATCAGTAATAATTCCAAGTGTTTGTTTGCTATTTTCTGCATGTAATATGATGTCATCTGCATATCTTAAATTTTTGATATTCAGTCTCCCAGCTTTCAAGCTTGCTTCCCCTGGGTCTAATCTTGCTTTCTGTATGCTGTTGTCTGCATATAAATTAAAGAGATACGGTGATAAAATGCAGCCTTGTCTGACCCACTTACCAATGGGAAACCATTCTGATTCTCCATATAGTATATAGACAGTGGCCTTTTGTGCAAAATAAAGATTATGAATTATAACAATCAGATGTTGGGCAAACCCATTTCTTTTACTGTGAATCATATTTTTTCACCATCTATACCAGGGGTAGGCAACCTTTTTGAGCTGGGGGCCGGTCCCACGAAGTCCTCCTCTCCGCTGGTGGTGGCCGCCATTTTGTTTTCCAAAATGGCGGCCGCGACTCGTTTGCACATGCGCAGTACTCCTGCGCATGCACAAATGCATCGCGGCCGCACGGCGGCCAAAACGCGTGGCCGCAGCAGCGATCCACCTGGGCCGGTAAGTACCAGGACCTGGGCCAGAACCGGCCCACAGGCCATAGGTTGCCAGCCCCTGATCTATACAGTTATAATGTATAAAGCACAGGTCAATCTTTTTGTGATTTTTTTTGGTGTGTTCTATTATCCAATAATGGTTGCATTTATAAATATTTATAAATATTAATAAATCTGAAATACAGTTCCTAATAACAAAGCAGAGAAGCCACTTCTGAAGAAGGTAACTAGGAATGGGATAAAGTTCCTAGTCTGATAATCTAACCACTGTATCACACAGATTCTCTTATAATGGGTTGTAATGTATCCTTTCTGAGGTAGGGTAGTATTTGATTGATGGTTGCTTTGTAATGAGATCTTAGATCATAGGTGGGGAAATTGCAGCCTATGGCATGCATCAGTCCCTTTTGTGAGCCCTAGAAAATCCCTTGGAGGCACCAAGAACCTAAGCCCCTCTATTATAAATTTTGAGGCCAATTTGGTTATGGTTTTTTCCACATGAAAATGGCCCTGAATGCGCCAAAACCATAAATGTGGTAATTTAACTCACCCATCCCCCATAAATCCACAGCCTCTCCAAATGCTGAAAAAAATGGCCAAAATGAGCCAAAAGTTGCAACCAGAAGTGACACTGCATTACTCCTAGTGCATTCCAGATGCCTGGCTGCAGCTGTAGGGTGTGTAGGGGTGAAAATCATCCCCTTCTACTTTTGCAGTTGCCAACTCCTATCTTAGATGCAAGAAGTAATGCAAGTTTACAGTCTGGAAAAGTTACTTTTAGGACAATAACTCTCATATCATTCTGGTGAAGGGATTGTTAATTAATGCTTTTAAGTTCTTCTCTTGAGAGTGAATCATGGTCATAGTCAGTGGGGAAGCTGGGCCCCTTATCTGACATTTTCAACATCTAAACAGTTAGATCAGCTATACACAAGCATCAGTGAGCAAAGAAAGAGCCACAAGGTTGAAAAACAGGCCAAGTGTGCTCATCTGCAGGGACAAGGCAGCTGTGCTGCTGGCATTAGGACAAAGCAGAACATGTGTAACTGAAGCCCATAGAGAGAAACATAATTAATTCATGATGACATTGCTAGCACTTTACATTGGGCCAGGTAGCTGATTGGAAGGAGAGCTGAAGCTGAGGAATGATCTCTTTGCTTGCAGGCACTAGGGAATTGTGGGGTGCTGGTAGATTTCAGCTTCCCTATTCCAAGAGGTCAAAAGTATCCAACATCAAAACAATAAATGATGGGCGGAGAAAATGGCTTTCTACTAAAATTGTAAAGATTCCAATGAGAGCCAAATACCCAGGAAATGCAAGATGGAATGAAAGTGAAATACAGGCTAAGATCCTGTATCAGGCGATAAAGCTAGAATGGTGGAGCTGAAGATTATCACATAATGATTAAACCCAGTTTACCTGAGCTGGCTTAAAATTAGAAGTGGGTGGCATCCTGATACTATCAGACGCATTTAGCTGTCAAAATCACCGCCTGGGTGCAGCCAGGATCTATCACTTCTCGAAAGGGCACTCATCGCACCTCTTTTTGAAGCCGGGACTTTTCCAGTTTGAAAAAATGGCCACCCGAGTACCCCTTCTGAGCGGCGATGGAGCCGGGCTGCACCTGGATGGTGATTTTGGTGGCTAAATGTGTCTGATAATATCAGGATGCCGCCCGCTTCTAATTTTAAGCCAGCTTGGGTAAGCCGGTTTTAATCATTATGCGATAATTTCCATTGTGAACTACATCTTCCTTCCTCAACCCATATTAGAAACCAGTCTGTGCAACAAATGTAGGAATCTCTGAGGTGCTAGGGAATGGGGAAGCAAGTGAAGATCTGCCTGCCCCTCTCCCAGCAGTGAGGTGCTTTCTGACAAGCAGCTGCAGGGATACTTCATTCACCACCCTGCTTCCCAGGGTTTAACAAAAGTTAAACCAGAATTCAGCTAAATGTCTATTTAAAAAACACAAGTTAAAAGCAGCATTAAAAGATGCTTAAAACACTACACCCCCATTAAAAAACTTATCTGTCATGAAAGAGCAGTATTATTTAATTAGCTATTATTTCCTTTTTACTGCCACAAACGTGGGATTTTGGAGGGCCACATCTTGCCTAGCTTGGCTTTAGATAGATCAAATGAAGAAGGAATTGTACCACTGCTGGTTACTTTAGCTTGTGATCAGAAGGTTTCCTATTAAAGCATGAATAAACAGTTCATGGGTGATGTTCAGGTACTACCTGAGACAGATCTATCCTACACTTGGGACTAGAAAGTTGTGTTGCGGTTGCTGAAACTGTTTGAAATAAGGCTCTGATAAACTGGTAAATGTAAGAGTGTAATGGTGTCAGTTTTCTGGATGAGGTCAGAGAATGACCTTAATCATGTACTCCTACAGATGTGCATGAGTATATGGCAGAAAAGTCATATTTCCCATATATTCACTATTGACTCACAGGAAAGAGAAAATAACAAATCACTGGAAAATTAATGTATCCAAGACATTCCTAGAGGTTTTTTTTTTTTTTTAAAGTAAACTGTTGGTGATGATTTAGCCACAATTGCTTTAGATCTCTAACAATCAGATAGCACAGTTCTAAAAGCATAGTTATGGAGTGGAATCACAGAGAACAAGATAAAAGGTCACTACTGTAAGGAAGCTGTTCTGACAATAGCTAGTGCAGACTGTCTGGTGGTCAGTTTTTACTGCATAGCATTTAAAAAGAAATTCTATCTATTTCCATTCTCTAGTCTAGGATGGTGAAGCTTTGGCTCGCCATATGGACTATAACTTCCATAATCCTTTAGAATCATGGAGTTGGAAGGAACTACTGGCCATCTAATCCAACCCCCAGCCATGCAGGAATCTACTACTAAATCATCACAGAAAATTGTGTATCTAATTGCTTTTTAAAAAAATCTCCAATGGAGGAGAGTCCACTGTTTTTCAAGGCTGTTGCTTGTGTTAGGTTTTAGTAAAAAGCAAAATAAGCACAAAGGAGATTTGGTGAATCTCCTTAGCAGAGCTTATTGCAGCTGAATCATGGAAACAGAAAGACCAGCCACTAACCAACCTGTCACACATGTGTATTAGCTCAGTAAAAGAATCAAACACATTTTCTCTTTTAAAAGAACATAAAAATTGGTTTACTCAGTCTTGTGTATAATTCAGATATACAGGTACAGGTTCTTGACGAAGATAGAAAGAAGTAGAAAGTTTGAATGCTACTCAGTTGAACTATTCAAAAGGAGTTGAACCAGCATCCTAAAGCAAGCATGGTGAAGAGAGGCAAGCATGGAGTTCTCAGACAAAGAAGTGTGCGTGTTTCAGGAAGCGAGGTGTGTATGTGTGTAAACACAAACAGGAGATTACCACAACCATGCATTTCTAAGTTCTTGGAGAGTCTACATGCACCCTAATTATCATAGAGTCTCAGCATGCAAAAATTGCTATACCCAACAGCTTTACCATCAGCTAGCTCTTTCCAATGTTTAGTTAGAATCTCTTTTCTTGTAATTTCAGGTCATTGGTTTGGGTCCTATCCTGTGCAGCAGCAGTAAACAAGCTTGCTGCATTGTGGGTGTGACAGCCCTTCAAATCTTTATGTATCAGCTGTCCTATCACCTCCCAATCTTCTCTTCTACAGGCTAAACATACTCAAATTCCCCAACTGTTCTTTATAGGGGCTTTGTTTGCTGGTGAAGTTGATATCAATAGCCGTATATCAATAGCAGACCCCTTCCTGTGGCAAATGTGTTTTTAGGATAGGCAATGGGTAGGATTATTTTCATCAAGATTGCAATGTTAGAGGGTGGGCACTGGTCCTACCTTTAGACTGTGTGGCAGTGGCCTAATACAACAGATCTTGGGAAGTGGCAATAAAGTATTGGAGTAGAGAGCTGTATGCCAGTGATTCTAGGAGTTGTAATGCCAAAAGCTAACATTTCCAAGCTTTAGGGAAACCTTGACACACTATTATATAATTAACACAGTTGCTCTTCAAAATGTGGAATGACTCTGACTCTGCATCCTGTGTGGGGCTGATGGTTGACCTTATTTCCCCAAAATCTTTGCTTATGACTTGCCTTCACTCACAAGTACATCATGTCTCCAGACAGCCTCTTTCCTCTCCCATTTGTCTTCAGACACAGACACAACCCCAACTGGGCTTTGTGTAGCTTTCCCAGTCATTATGTCTCCTCAGGATTCCTGCTGTACCTATAGTTACAGCTTGTTTAATAATTACCTACCCATCCAGCCAAGGCGGCAAACTATGCTGTATGTTGGCAGGTAGCTGTTTGGTGGGCAGGCAGGAAATTGCTTTTAATGCTTGTGATCCAAAGAGCCTCTCTGCATGCATGCAAAGAGGAAACTTGCTCTATGCCTGTGGCTCTTCGCACTTACAGAAAGTGGTTCTCAAGCTACTTTAAAGGATTTCATGGTTTGGTTGTGCTATTAGCAGGAAGTGGGTGGCTCAGATGTCATTATTAACAGGTAGCCCTTTGGATCAAAGCTTACACAGGGCAAGTATTTGGGGGAGAGCTCTGGTGTATTTTGTAGTGTCCTGACCCTTTCGCATTCTGCTGGGTCCCTTGCCCTTTGGTTAAACACTCCATTAGATATAAAAGTTTCCTGTTTCAGGCAAGGTCAAGGCTGGAGAGAGGTTCAGAGAACAAAGTTGAGGCAGTCCAAGTCTAGTTCACGATTTTGGCACTTGTCATGACCCCCCTCAACTTACTATGCCAGGCATCAGCTGGATGAGGAGAAGGAAGTCTGCCAGCAAATGGAGCACAGGTTAATAAAGTCCCCATCATATTTGGGCGAGGGTGTCAGACCTGGAAAGGCTACTTTGTTAAGATATACTTAACAAAATAGTTGATACAGGATTCTGGCAGTTACATATATTTTTTCGGCTTCAGGTCCCAAAAATCTTGCAAATAGCATGGCTGATGACAAGATTTGCATTGAGTCAATGGGAATTTCAGGTGACCCTTCACTCTGCTCCATGCATCAGAGGAAGTAGACTTGATTGTACAGAAGCTCATGCTACCAGCTTCTTTCTTTCAGTTCTCAAAGGTGGTACAAGGTCCCTTTGCACAGGGAGTTATCTAGTGCAGCTCATGTTTTCAATGTGTTCCTCCCTCCCTTGTTGGTGACTCTACTGTTTCTTGCTAGTTGCACAACACCTCACAAAAAAGAGTCACACAGGTAGTCAACTGCGTGACCCTTCTTCCATTTCTCAGGAAATTCTTTGAGTTGGAACGCACTCAGTAACAGCAACAATCAACAGCACTAGCTATTACTGGTAAATTCTAATGTATTATTGCAAAAAGTAACTAGTTACCAAAGTACTTCATTACAAATGATGCTTTACCTCCAAACTCTGGGGTGTTTGATCTGGGGTGCCAACAGGCTTTACTGGCTGCAACAGAAGTAAATGGTAAGTACTGTGGGCTCACAAACTTGCTCAGAAGGCAATGTGCACCACTGCAACCAGAGCTGGGAAAAGGTACATTTGGACTACATCTCCCATTATCCCCAAGCACTGTAGACAGTGGCTATGCTAACTGGGAGACTGGATGAGTTCCAAAGGCAGTACATTACTTTGGTAGAACAATACTTAGCAATCCTTCCTTAAAGAGTTAGGAAGTGGTTTCACAGCATGGAGAGACCATTATGTTAACAGAAGCCTTTGTAGTGATAAAATATTTGTTTTATACAAGAGGCTTACAGCTGGAGGGCCAAGAAACATTAGTTGGTTGACTACTGGTCTAGATAATGTGCTGCCCTACAATGATAAGTATGAAGCTGCCAAAGAGATGTCACTTCACCTGGAAAGATGGGGATATCTCCCACTCCCACTGGCAAGTACAGGGGTTATGGCCATGAACAGAAAATGAGTAGTGCAAACCAGTGGCTCTTCTTCCTTTGGCTTGTTAGATGTGTGGTCAGAAAGGAGATATGTGATGAGACTGCCCAGTTATGAAGTCTGCCCCTGGTGACTGTAGCATCTGAGGAGCTCTGGGTGGCTGATGTCTAGGGTGGGATCTAGTGGGGTGGGCTCCAGTAGATAACAGAGATACTAGGAACTGTAGTCCAAAATGGAACTCTGTATATAGAGCTCTGGATAAAAGTTGCAGTGGAATCTTTCAATTCCACAAGGGAGGAGGAGCACTCCTTGGAGGAATTTGTCATGTCTGATACATTCATGGTCATATTAAATCAGTCAGTGCTCCAGAAAAGTCTTTGGGCTTTCTTCGCTTCCGAGCACTTACGTGAGGACTTGCTCGTGCAGCTTGAGTGGAAAGAGGATGTAACTACAGTGATTAAAGTTCTTGGACTGCTTGCTGTCTGCTTTACTCCTGTTTTTGACTCTGTTGCCAAACACAAGACAACACAACACAGGATGATTATATCACAGATGTGACTTATGTGTAAGCCATTTCGGAGAACTGTAATGCATTAAAATGAAGTCAGTGATGACATTTCCAGTTCTTCTCTATGTTGCTCAAAGAATTTGCTTAAAGTTATGTTTAAATATCTAGTCACCAAACCCTGAGTTAAACTACATACTATGTTAAACGTGTAAAACATTCAAATAAGCATGCAGATACCCAATCCTCATCAAACCCGCAGGTGGGAGAGGTTTCAAACCAGACTTTATAAACTGAAATCCAATGCTCCCCTTCTTTGGACAAGGGCTAAAACCTAGCTTGGGAGCATTATATTATTGCCAATGGAGCTCCCTATTACCAAATAGGCAAGGGGGAACGAATTTAGTTAACAGGCCAGCTTGTGCACGGTGTATCCATGTGTCCAAATTTGCTTCATTGCATGGTAGACCAAATCCAGATCATTCACTGCTGTGTACTTATTTGCAAGTAAAAAACAAGCAAACAAACAAACCCCCCAATGTCTGCTATATATTTAACATACCATCTAGTTTTACACACAGACTTCCATAGGCTGAGTTTGATAAACATTAAATTCAATCTGTCTTGGCCATGTTTGGGCCAGGTGGATGTACTATTTTGGACTGTTTTGGGGTCTGAATCTATCACTGCACATTGTTGCTACTGAGAAAGAAGTTCAAGGGAACAATACATGTCCTCTGGTCTTCTTTCAGTCTTGTACAACAGAAACATAGCTTATGCTTCATTGCCTATAGATCTCTGATCCTATTTGAGAGCTTTAGCTTATACAATAGACCCAAATATGGAAGAAAATGTATAGTAAATTGTTTTGAACTCTTGTATCCTATGATCACCAGGCATGGGTTATTATAATAGCTGATTCCTAATTTAGATCAGACCAAGGATGTCAATGTAATCTTTTACAATTCTCTTAAGGATAACTTCTTACAATCTGTTTCTGCTACATGCATAAAAAAAGAAACATGACCATCATTCTAGTGCTGTGTACAAAGTGTGGTACAGCCACTAGTGGCCATATTAAAATATGAACATTAGAGCATGTATGAAAAAGTTAGTGAGAAAGGTATAATGCATACAATTAATAATTATGTAGTGTGTTAAAAACCTAATTTAATTATATTTATGTTGAAAGGGGGACATCTAAACAATGAACACTATGCAGCTGCAGTTCTTCATGCTAACTGAAGTTTCTGAACACACATAATGCCTAATATAATGATCAGGTGTCCAGAAAACCCTGTGATAGAACGTAAACCTTCAGGGTTGTCTTAGAATTTGTGGTGTAAGTTGGAATGTACAGCATTTCTCTTCACAACAGGGTACCAAATGGCACCTATTGTTTTCTCAAACGTAACAGATGTCTGACCACTCAAAACAGCTCCCTGGATGGCTCTTTGTAGATGCAATGGTGGCAGCAATAGCAGGTAGCAAGTACATGTCTATACTGCTTACTGATGTACTAAGCAGTTTACAAAGTGTAAGCTAATTGCCTCCAGCAAGCTGGGCAGCAGATAATAATAATTTCTTTGTTGTCTTCAAATAGGTGCTAGCTTCAGTTTAGTTATACTTACTGCCATCAGCATTACTCTTCCTTTCCCTCTTGCTTTTCTAATCACCATCAGCTCCAAGGAAAACCAGGGGGCTGATTTGGTTCCATTCTGAGAGAAGGGATGCCCAAAAGCAACACTTTCCATTATCCTGGCCCTTTCATCTCCAGCTGAGGTGACAGGAAAATCCCCAAGAGCCATCAGGAAACCACATGGATCCATCAGCCTCTTGGGGCAGACTACCAGAATTAGCCCATTGACAGTGGACTTGGGAGGCACATGGATGACCGGTCAAAATCTTTCTCTCTATGGTGAAATGTATGGCAGTTTTGTATGAGTTATATAATCATTTTAAAATGTGTATTTACACATTTAAATTAGTGCATGCATCCTATTTTATGCTTTCTTGTAGTGATACATTTCTGTTTCGTAAATGATGCATAAAGAGAGTACTGGTCAACCCTATTGAACAGTTTATAGAAAATAACCAGAGTGGTGGTGGATTAGGGTTGGGAAAGTCATGCTCTAAGGGTAAAAATATTGCCCTTCATGAATTCTGCCCTGATATATAATACTCATGTTGTTGTTAACTGTCCTCGAGTCAGCCTCGACTCATGGCAACTCTGTGGATGAGACATCTCCAATACCCCCAATCCTCCACTGCTATGCTTAGATCCTGTAAATTCAGGCTGGTGGCTTCCATATCCATCTGGCACCCACCTCTTTCGGCTTCATTCTACCCTCATTATTATTGTCTTTTCTAGTGAATTTGTTTATTTGTTTATTATAATTGTATAGCTGGAATGTAACTGTATAAATTTAGATTCCTTGCTTTTACATGTTACTGTAAAGTTGGGGTTTGGAAAGGCAAAGTTAAGGAGCCTCTAGTAGCCCCATTTTCACAGCAACTGAAACAAGGGAACTGCTGCAGTCCTGGAGCTTCTTACCAGTGCCTTTCAGATGGTGTGTGAGGAGAATATCATCAGATCCCAGGGTCACCAGTGAAGCTGAAGGGTAGGGATCTGAGACAGATGAAAAGAAGCAGTCATTACACAGCATGTGTTTAAACTTTGACATTAACAATGGCCACCAACTTGGATGGCTATTAAAAGGAATGGAACAGATTCATAGAGGATGGTGATATCGGTGGCCACTAGTCATGATGGATATTATCCTATCGGTACCAGAGGATGTTTGCATTTGTATACTATTTGATGGGAAACATGATCACAAAGGTACAATTGCATTCACGTTTTCTTTATGGATGCCCCACGATCATCTGGTTGGGCACTGTGGGAACAGAATGCTGGACTGCATTGGCCTTCCCTCTGATCCATCAGGGCTCTTCTTATGTCTCTATGCAACAATATAGAGCTCAAGGTAGACTCTCTACACATTGGTTTTGTGGGGTTTGTTTTGAATGAATGATTATGACAGGTAGAATAATTCTGAAGGACTGGCTGTGTTTTTTTTTTCTTTCTCTCATTGAATCCCTCACTTTTGTCATGCTCTCTTATGTGGCTTGGCCAGACACCCTGCTATGCACCAAAGTGAAAGTGACACAATTGAGATCTTCCTTTTGTTGTTGCAACTGCTCCAGAATGGGTGAGGTGAAGCTGAGTCACAAGCTGTCTGGAAATGTACGTGAAACATGCAGCACCACTGACTCTGTGTAAAGTTGTGTGTAAATGTGCTTCCTGGCCACACAGCCTGTGCTTACCAAGTGCAAGCAATGAGTTTTTGAAAGATGCAGTGCGAATTCTTATCTTTTCCATGGAAGTATTCTGCTGGTTTGCCAGTGCTTGCAAGGGGCAAAAGAGGAAGCTCAGTGTCAATGCATGGAAAAAAATGCATTGCAAGGGTGCATCTGCAGTGGAACTGTGGGCTATGATAGAAGAAGAAATAAAGGAAAAAGAGTGGGGAAAATAATGTAGGTAAAAAAGAAACTCGGGGAATATTTTAAATGGTGGCAGTTAAAAACATGAAGCTTAGTTGATTTCTACCATATATTTCTTGTGATATTGCTGAATACATCTAGAACAGTATTAGCAAAACAAAAAAAAATTATCAACTTGGTGTATTAGAGTGCTTACCATATTAGAGTGCAATATAAATTGCACTCCCATCTCCACTGTCTTCTGCTCTCTTTTAAAAACTTTTTTGTCAACAGATCGCAGCTAGCAGAGTATTTCTGCAGACAGAATGTTCTATCAGCAGATTTCTGAGATCACCTGGAAAGAAAGGGTTCTACAGGCAGAATGTATCTGCCAAACTGCTGACAGAGGAAGTTTGTATCTAATCCTGGCTGCCTGTATCTGGAGCCTCTTTGTGTTAGGATTACCCTGTTGTTTGAAAATTGCTTTTTACAGACTCATAGAATAGAATCCTAGAGATGGAAGAGACCACAAAGACCATCCAGTCCAATCCCCTGCAGGAATACACAACCAAAGCACTCCTGACAGTGCTGGCAGTGATATTTGTTTCCTCATCCCAGCCATTCTTCTCAGAGCAGTACCAGGTAAAGCCTGAAATCATGACATTACCTGGTACAATTGAATTTGAATGTTTGCAACTTCCTTTCACAATTCCTCTTACATGTCAAACATCAAGACAGCCTTGATTTTTCTTTTGATAGTTAAAGTGAAATTTGGGGAAACCAAGGATCCTTTTGTGAAAGAGATGCTTAGAATCTGTGTAAATATATCAAAATTCCCCCCCCCCCCATTTCTCCTCTTAACTTATCCATCAGCATTACAGTAAGGGAACAGATTCCAGCAGCACATCCTCTGGAAAGATATGGGCGTATACATACTTAAAGATCTGTTCATTAATGGCATACTAGTCAAAGACAAGAAGCTGCAAACCAGACTGCAGATAATAATGCCTTTCACACCTAATTTGGTCAGAAGGACTATCATTTAAACCAGTGCTTCTCAACTATCTGATATGTGGGGTAAGCAATTCGTTTTCCCCAATGTTGCAGGGACCGGCACGATGTTTGTGAGTGCAGGCTACAATTATTTCCTTTTTTCCTGGAAACTCACCAGGAACTGGCAGGCCCAGGGACTGGCATTGGTCCAGGGACCACTAATTTGAGTAATACTTGTTTAAATAACTCTCTGTGTCTCATGAATGTATGGATGAGGTAGTGGGTTGGATGAGGAAAAAGAAACTGAAACTGAATCCAGACAAGACAGAGGTGCTTACTGTCAATGGTCCTAACCTGGGTTTGGAGGTTGTCAACCAGTCCTGGATGGGGTTACGCATCCCCTGAAAGACTGTGCTTGCAGCTTATGGGTGGTCCTGGATCCATCACTCCAAATGGCAGCCCAGATACATGCAATGGTCAGCCAGAGTTGGATATATTAGTGTGGAGAAGAGAAGACTGAGCAATGCCACAATAGCTGTCTTTAAATATCCGAAGAACTGTCTTACAGATGATGGGGTGAGCTTTTCTGCTACTCCAGAAGTTAGAACCCAAAGAATGGATTCTCATTACAACAAAAGAGGTTCTTTTGACTAAACATTAGAAAGAACTTCCTGATGGTAATACCTGTTCAGCATTGACATATCCTATTTCAGAAAGTGGTGGACTCTCCTTCTTAGAAAGTTTTTCAAAAGAAGTTGGATGATAATCTCTGGGGTGGGGGTGGAAGTAGCATTTAGCAATGGATTTCTGCTAAATGGATGGATGGTAGGAGATTGAACTAGATGGCTCTTGTTGTCACTTCAAGCTCTGTGTTTCTGTTGAGAGTCTCCCAGTGCACAAAGTTGATATCAGCATCAGAAAAAAGAAACTGCCTCAAGATTACATCAGTAACCTTTATATCCATTAAATTTATATAAAATCAATAAAAACAGATACAAAGATGTTAGATATGGTGTGGCTATAATCACATTTTGGTATATTGTCCTAAGTAGCCAAAATCTGATCAGAAATTATTGAATGGTTAAACAAAAGGACAAACCCAACAATGCAGCCCAATGGACATTTAATGATATAGTCAAATTTTGAAGGTGCAAATGAAAATTTAATGCCTAAAGACCTTGCACTGATATCCTGATAATACAGAAAGCACTGAAATTGCAAACGCCTGGAAGAATCTGCAGGGTTTTCATTCCACAGATGCTTAGATAGAGTTTGGACATTGGCCGTGATGGAAAATCTGACTTTTACAGTTTGTAAGGCAACCGGAGAGATTACAGAAGACAATTGTAAAACTACATGATATCTGTTTCAAAGTGAACTTTGCCTAATGGATGTGCATTGAAATATTTGTCATTTGGGCTTGACGCATTATAATTGAATCTTGTTACTTTTTGCTGATCTTAATAGAACTGGCATTGTAATGACATGTGTTAACTGATGGTAGCACTTGAATATGATAACAAAACCAAAATAAACAGACATATCTCAAACCAGCCTTTCTGCTCTCATATCCACTTCCAAGAATTTCATTCTGTAACATCTAGCCTTATGAAAGGATGTAGATTTTCATTATTTTTGAGCTGGTCTGTTTTATGACTTTACTGTGCCATTTGCAATGATACTCTTTTTTCTGTTCTAGAAGAATTAATGTGGAATTTTAAGCAAATACCATCACTTGCTAAAGTAGAAGTACTATTCTACAGCTTAGGTCTCTTTGCATCAAGACCATATTACAGTTTCAGTTATCCAATGACTGGGCAATCCAATACATTCAGAATGGACTCTTATGAAATCCAATTAGGTTTGCTCCCCAATAAGAGTGATTGAAATACAGCAATGCAGTGCAATCCTGTGTATTGTCTAAATAGACACGAGCCTCATTGAGTTCAGTTGGACTTATTCTGCAAATATGTTAAGCAGTCATAAGCTTTTATACAAGTTACCCTTGAAGTAAACCCCCATAAACTCAATGAGATTTAGGGTGCATCTGCACCATAGAAATAATGCAGTTTGACACAACTTTAACGCCATGGCACCATCGTACAGAATCCTGAGATTTGCTGTTTTGTGAGGCACCAGTATTCTTTGGGAGAGAAGGCTAAAGGCCTTGTAAAACTAGAAATCTCAGGATTCCATAGAATGGTGCTACAGCACCTAAAGTGTTGTCAAACTGCATTGTTTCAACAGTGTAGATGCACCCTTACCATCAATAAGGTGTAGAGAGTGTGGATATATTTGCTGCCTTGGTCATGCAGCTGCATATATTAAAAGAGAGGTAAAAGAGGCTTGTTTGTGAGAAAAGAACAATCCTCTTGGTTTGCCTCCTACATCAACACCCTATCCTACCCTTTCTAGCCCCGATTCCCCCCACTCACGAATCTTACCAGTAGACCCACAGACCCCTTCATGCATTTTCCTACTTAAAAAAATTAAAAAATAAACAATAAACCTCAGGAATCTTATACCTCAGTACCTTGGTCCTCTCTTGTTTTTTTTTTTTGCCTTTTCTCTTGTCTTAGAAATCTTAGCAGGAGTACCCCAAAGAACCCTCTCCTGTTTCCTAGTCTTTAATATTTGTTATGAGTTATGACCTTGTTTTGGGTATTTTTTTTTGGGGGGGGGGGTTGCATCTAGGAAGTCCTTCTTTGGAATTTCAACTTTTTAGCTTGAAACTGGGCACTACCAATTGATGTGACAACCAACAACAATGGGTCTCTACAGACTGGCCCAAAGGGCTGGCCTGGAGGCAGGGATGGGGAGGGGCAGCTGCACTCTGGGTGCCCCAACCCCATGCTGAGGATGTTGTGATGCCATGCACCATTACGCGTGATGCACAACATCAAGATGTTCTTCCGGCACAGTGTCCTGATGCGCTGCAAGGGGCACTAAAGACCAGTGTGGCGGCTCTTAAGGTGTCCTTTTGCCAGCTCTGAAAGGAGCGGCATTTTGTTGCTCTTTTCTGGGCCAGCTAACAGGAGAATCAGGGGTGCTGCATGTGGTAACAGTGGCCCTGATCCTCTGCTTCCCAGGGTGATCAAGGGCCGCCCATCTGCATCCCCCCATGTCTCAATGAGTTAGGACAAAAAGACACATATGCATGCATGTGCGCGCACACACACACTTTTATTATTACTGTTGATAAAACATAAAATATTTATGTTAGTGTAAATCAGGGGTTGGTAACCTACGGCCCATGGGCTGCACCCGGCCCATCGACTAGCCCCCGCCGACTGGCCCCCACTGACGCGTGCTCTTGTGTGTGGCACGGCCGCCATTTTGTTTGCCAAAATGGTGTCCATGACTCATTTGCAGATGCATAGTACTCCTGTGCATGCGCAAATGAGTCGCGGCTGCCATTTTGGCAAACAAAATGGTGATGGCTGGCGGTGGCGGCAGCAGTGGCAGCAGAGGGCGCGCGTGAGCGCATGCGCCACTATTCCCCCCCCAGCCTGCCAGAAGACCTGGGGACCAATAACCGGCCCCAGGTAGGTTAACATTGCTGACCCTGGTGTAAATCATTTGGGAAGGAAGTGTAAGAATAAGATCAATAGTATTTCAAAAACTATCAAATATCAATGTATCCCTGTTTAGAGATGGAGGGCCAAATATGTTTACAAATAACAAGTTCCATCACAGTACAGTTGTTATGTAGCATGGTGAATGATGGTGGAGAGTGATGCATCACAGCTTGGAAAAGTTACATTTTGGACTACAACTCCCAGAATAAGATAGTTTAAAAAAGGAACTTTTCAGTCAGGAAGTATTGGACAACTGTTCATAAAGTAATCTGTGAAATATTTAAAATAAGATATGACATGATACCAGAAATATATCTGTTGAACATGACAAATAAGATCCCAGCAAAAATGGAAAGGAAATATGGGAAGATATTATTGTATATGATAGCTTCAGCTCGGATTACACTAGCAAAAAAATGGAAACTAGCAGAAGTGCCCTCAGCCAGCGAGTGGTTTAAAAGGCTTATCGAAATGATGAGTATGGATATACTCACAGCTAGACTGAATAAACAAAATGTAGAGAGTACTGAACAAGACTGGACTCCGATACTGCAATACTGTAAAAGAGAAAATTTAATTGAATAGAGATATAGACTGATAGGTTACTCTAAATTAGTAAACTGACTAAATAATAGGTGAAAAGTGACTATTAAAGATCAAGATAATTAAAGCTATTGTTATAACACACAGTGGATTCAATATTTAAAATTGCATATATATGAAGACAATGAGTGAACTTTGAACTAAGGTTGAGTACAAACTGGAGATACTTTGGAAGTCAATTGTAAATATTTGTATATAATTATTGAAAAAGAAATTGGTGTGTCAACTTTATAGATATGTTTGAATAGTATATGTTAATAACATATATATTTAAAAATAATAATAATAAAAAAGGAACTTTTCAGATCTCTGATGAAAATGCCTTCTTTCCTGTCCTCCATGTAATCTGCATTTAAATCTTTTCTCACCCCCCCCCCCCCGGCACTCTATAACATTTGGAACAACTCCTATTTTACAGGCGGACGTAGAGTACTAATTTTTAAATGTGGTCTGCTGATTCTTAAAACCCTTTAAAGCCAAGACGTTGTCCTTCTGCAAGCTGTCATATTTGTTCCTTATGCCAGCATTGCACTAATATCCCTCATAGAACAGCACAGCATAATTTGAGACCACCATAACCTGACATGAAGAAAAAATGAGCAAGAAATGAGATCTACTGTAGAGAGCTCTACCATTTACGCATAGTCAGCCTGTGTCCTAGTAGTTCAAAATATACTGGGTACCACCCCTGTGTGGAGAAACTCAGAAGAAATCCCTGTTTCGTGTCAGTCAGTGAAGCTTTGTATATTATCCATTCTCCGGCCCTTCTAAAATAAAGTAAAGCCAACACAGCTGGAAGCATTCTCATCTTCTAATGCATTCCAAATGTAGAATCACATGCTAGAGTTTCATACATGTGTTTCTGCAGGATTCCCTCAGGACGGACCTACACATGGATAAATGACATTCACTGTCTTGAACGGCTGCTATTGTCAACTTCAGCCATTACAGTTGGACAGGTGATGTGCAGAGGAGGTCTGTCTGACTATTTTTGTTCCCTTGGGCTGAATTGTTTGCTTATCTGTTTGTTTGTTTGTTTATCATACAAGTCTCGCCCCACAATTTCCTCTCTGAAAGGAGATGGTCAAGGCTGCTAGCAAAAAAGACCCTTTAACAATAAATTGAAATACAGCCATACAGAATAGTAAAATTTATTGTTTAAACAGGATATAGGTTATGTCTCAGGCTGCATCTCCACTGCAAAATTAATGCAGTTTGACACCACATTAACTGCCACGGCTCAAAGCTATGGAATTCTGGGATTTGTAGTTTTGTGGGATATTGTGAGATTTTTGCTATAGCCAATTTAAATTATTTGTTATTTGGGATTTTAAGTATGTTTTTATATTTTGTTTGTTTAATTGAATTTTAAGGGGGGGTGGGCTATTGGGGGAAGGGATTGTTTGTTTTATCTGCAGGCCACCTCGGTTGTTTTTACAGAGGTGGGATATAAATAATAATAATAATAATAATAAGCCTTCTCTGTCAGAGCACAACAAACTCCAAATTGCAGTCTCAGTTAACTAAGGGCCTTTACAGACTGCCAGAAATAGTGCAAATTGAGGCCACTTTAACTGTCCTGGCTCAGTGCTAAGGAATCATGGGAACTGTAGTTTATTGTGGCACCAGAGCTCTCTGGCAGAGAAGGCTCAATGTCCCAGAAAAAAATACAATTCCCTTGATTCCCTAGCACTTGGCTGTCCAGTGTACCAGTGATGGTAGAAAGACAGATGGGCAGGGGTTGGACAATGAAAGACATCAACCAACCGAGAAGGAAGATCTGGAAGAAAAAGAGAAACCAGGGAACATGATAATTTATAACATGATAATTTATATACAAAAACAGATAACATCTATAAGAGACGTTTTACAGTATGTTAGAAAAATGAGAGAGACTATACAGCATATATGAAGGAACAGATTCAATGAAACAGGAAAAGCAAAGACTTTTTACTAGAGAATGAAGGTTGATTCTTTCGCTGGTGAAAAGAGAAAAGTTTGCGGTCAAAATAATTGATCCAGTGAAAATTCCTAAGAAGAACAATGGTGTAAATAAGATAATAGACTGGAAAACAAATGTATTGTTGTTTGTCATTCGTGTAATGGAGAAATTTTCAAACTTGTACTGAGAACGTAGAAGAAGCGTTTAGAGATAAAGCTCCATCAATCTTCAATCCAGTAAAAGAGAGGGGTTAAAAGATTGAGAAAGTTAATGAGTTTAATAAGAACATATAAAGAATTGGAATTTAAGATATATGGTATTTAAAGTGTTGAGAATAAACTATTGACATGGTTTATATCTGTAAGATAACTAAGATGTTAAATTTCTAAGAGGAGTATGGTAAGATTATAATAAATGAAATAAATATTAAATATATAGTTATGAAAGAAAAAAATATACATATAAGCACTATTTATTGATAAAGAAGTAAAAAATAATACATGACTGGTAATTGTTAAGGATAAAATTGAAAGTGTCCCTAAAGTAATGGAAAACATAACTAAAGGCCTAAGCAGACTGCCAGAAATAGTGCACATTAAATTGAGGCACTGCCCTGGCTCAGTGCTAGGGAATCATGAGAATTGTATTTTTTTCTGAGACATTGAGCCTTCTCTGTCAGAGAGCTCTGGTGCCACAATAAATTACAGTTCCCATGATTCCCTAGCACTGAGCCAGGGCAGTGCCTCAATTTAATGTGCACTATTTCTGGCAGTCTGCTTAGGCCCTAAGATAAAACTGTGCTCTGTATCCAAGTAGAGTGCAAATAAATATATAGTTAAAGAATAACTTTGAAAGCAAAAGGGAAACTGGTAAAGTATATATATCATAAAGTTAGTATAAAATGTATAATCTGTTTTAAATGAAATGTTATATAATGTTATGCATGGTTTTGAGGTTAATGTTAAGTATGAAAACTAGAAAAATGTTTAAAATTTATATATGGTTTTGTAAGTGCTATCTTTGTACTCATTGACCCATATAACCATAAAAGGAGCTTATATGTGTCAATGAATTTTTTAAGAGGGGAGGTATTTTGGAGAGAAGGCAGAATAGAACATGCCTTAGCAACAGCCAATCAAATGGTAGCCTGGAGGTGTTAAATAAGACCGTTGCCGATAGTTGAAGTCAGACTGGGTCTGGATGTGTAACAGTCCAGAAGACAGGGACTGTGAAGATTAAAGTTCAGAAGGGAGGGACTTAGCTCTAGGACAGAACTCCAAGGGAGGGAGTTTCTAGTTGGCCTGAGGGCTAGTGTAGAAATAAGGTTGGAAAGACCACAGTAAATAAGGACAGTGTGAGGGTCCTAAAAGAGAATATCTGGTGTTTACTAAAGTTAAAGAGTGTGTAACAAAGTATAACAAGAACAAGTGAATGCAACATCATAACAAATGCAACATTGTTAATCATCATCCCAATAATAATAATAATAATATTAATAACATATATCCCACCCCTCTGCAGAGCAATCGGGGCGGCTTACAACATTAAAATTTACATTTAATAAATTTACATTTCTGTTTTCATACAAGCTTGTCTGAATCTAGATTGGACTTCCATGCTACTAAGAAATGAGGAAACCAAGTTTGGGGAAATAAGCCCATAGATATCAATAAAAGTGGTCCAGTACATCACATATTGAGCAGCGGTGGGATCATAATACCCATTGGGCTGCCAGATCAAGAAAAGTAAGCAGTGCTCATGATAAACTGGTGGCAGCGATGGGATGTTAAAACTCATGGGGCTGCCACAATAGGAAAATAGTTGGGTGAGTGGGACGCACCGTGACAGTGGCTGTGTTCTAGTATAATTTATTCCTGATGTTTCTGAAGATGCCAGGCACAGATGCTGGCAAAACGTCAGGAATAAACTCTTCTAGAACATGGCCACATAGCCCAAAACCACCAGAAAAAACTATAGTATCTGTTTTAATTTTTGTAAACTGCCTTGAGTTTCACAGCTGGGAAAAAGGAAGGATATAAAAACAACAAAATGAACAGCAAAATGAATGAGCAAAAGACAGCAAGCATCACTGAAAGACATCTTCAGACACCAAGAAAAGATAAATTAACTTGAGTTGCTGCCACGAGTAAGAAAATATGATTAGTTGCTGTATTATGAAACACTTATAAGGGCATAAATCCAAAGAAGTATACTTCAGTGCAGTCATTGAAGCTAGCTACAAATGAAATGAAACTATAGCCTGAGGCTGTTGCAAAAGGACTTGAGTGGAGTGGTTACTTATTCATTGCCCAAGAACAAAATGCATTGCTTAAAGATAAACCAAGAGGGGAGAAAGATGTGTATAAAATTATAAAATGTATATATCTACATTTAGAAATATTGGTTGAGATACTACATTGCTTACTTAGGGCTGATGCAGACTGGCAGTTTAGGCTGGCCTGGGGGTGGAGTTGGGATGGGGCAACCGCACGCTGGCCACCCCAACTCTACGCCAACTCCTCCCTGACACTGTGTGCCTGTCCGCATGGCGTATAGCATCAGGGCGCCCTCTTGGCACAGCGTACATACATGCTGTGCCAAAAGGGTGCAAAAGGAGCCACTGCCACAACTCTAAGGGCAGCTTTTTGCCACCCCCCAAAGAAGCAGCATTTTGCTGCTCTTTTGGGGGTGGCAAAAAGGAGGATCGGGGCCATGGCATGTGGTTGCTGTGGCTTCAATCTGCCACTCCTAGGGGTGTCCCAGAGCCGCCTCAAATGGGCCATCTGCATAGGCCCTTAGTTATGAATGCAACTATGTATGAAGCAAAGGAATAAATCAAGGACAGGGTTTAGGGCAAAAATTACAGATTTTGATATGAACTGTGGATAAATCAAAGGTAAAACTTAGGGGTATATAACAAAAGGTCTAAAGGATGAAGCAAAGGAAAACAATGCCCAAGAACTTACAAAATTCCAGTAGGCATAACTGTTTGTGTTCACCCTAAAGGCTTGATGGATGAGAGAGTAGTGGGAGGTCAGTGCTTCCAAGACAGATTAGGTTCTTATCTTTCATCAAGGGATGGTTCCTTAAAAAAAAAGAAAGAATTAAAATACAGTACTTACATTGACTTGTTGGATAATGCCTCAGGTTTTTTGGTTCAATTTTTTAACCAATATTTCTAGACTTATACATGAGTATATACACTAGTATAACTGAATATGGAGCAGTTATGGAATCATAATTCTAGAGTAAAAATCTGTAACTGCAGTGCAGGATGCCAGGCATTTACTATAAATACATTATGCTTTACCATGAGAGGGAAGGCTATGATCAGGTGACCTCTGTGCCTGCTTAGTCTGCTAAGGCCTTTGCTCTCCCTTCTTCTTGTTTTTAATGTTAATATTAGGTTGAGACTGAGCAACCTTTCAAGTGCAGAGGGTGCCTTCAAAAATAGGACTGTCCTCCCTAAAGTAGAATACATGGCCATTCTGGATGTGCCATACCCACTGACAGATTTTGAAAGATCTTCTGAGGACGGTGGCTGCTGCCAATTTCTGAAATTATTTTGCAAGGGAGTAAATATTGGTTCCTTTCCTATTCTCTTTCTGCTGGCAGGAAAAAAACCTTTTAAACTGGCAAACTTTCAGCAGTTGATTGGATGTGCAGGGAAGAAACAATGGTGCAGTGCTTTATGTTTTTACTAATGTCCTTTTAAATTGTTTTTAATTCAACAGCACATTAATATCATGGCATATTGTTTTTACATGAAAACCATTTGTATGTTTACCCCAGTAGGACTAGTACTAGTTCTTCCTCTTCTTCTAGGAAAATCTGTATCTGTTTTTATTTTATTGGGAGCTATTTTACCTCCTAGTTGGGAGTAAGGTAGGATATAATTCAAATAAATAGATGATAACAACAAATATTTGAGGCAACAAGAGCATTTCTATCTTGTCCCGATTACAATTTAGCACATCTCAGGACATGACACATGGATAACAAGCACATTTTCCAGATGTGGAGACATTTTACAGATCAATGGCCTTACTAGTATGAGCAGGAAAAAAGATATATTGTCTATATTGTCACCGGCATAATGGGCCTGTGAGAGAGCCTGGTCTTTGTCTTTTGTGAACTTTGTTACACAAGAGCCAGATGAAGCCTGAGAACATAAGGTTGCTACAGGCAGAAATGTGAGAGGTGCAGTTTTTCTGGGCCTGGAAATGGTATGATGGGAGAAGGCTGTAATGGTAGAATGGTTGCCTGAGTTGCTGTCATTACAAGCAGAGAACCTACTTCATCTTTCATGTAACTGATAGAAGAAATGAATTAGAATGCTTATTTGGGATTTATGTAACACCATGCATGTACCTAAAATTAAGTTAAACAGGCCCATGTTTAACAAGCTCAAAAGCAAGCAATGGAGAAGAAAAAAAAATGCAAAAATCAGGCAGAACAATGAGAGGAAAGGGTGGAGTGGAAAAAAACAGGGGCTAGTTTAATACTCTTGTGGACAATTGCATGCGGAAGAAAATTAATCAAACATGAAATTGCAGGCTTGGAAGGGAATCCAAAAGTCATTCTGGCCAAAATGCTGTCCTGAGGATCTATCCAACAAATACCCAATGAATATCAGATTATTTATCCATGTAACAGAAGAATAGAGAATATCAGTGATAACATGCAAACATCAAGCATCAAGATGTGTATATATAAATGTTTACTGAAAGTGTACCTATATAGTTTATTTTATCACAGGAATAAAATATTGGCCAATTTCTGATGGACCACCCAATGCTTGGAGTTTGTTGAGAATCTTGAAAACAATGCTAGTAGATTAGGAGACCCTTGGAATGTGTCCATCCTATGGGGTCCTGGTATTTTTAATTTTACAAGGTATACTTAGAATTTTCTGCTGGACAATTCTGATGCACTAGAGCTCTCTGGCAGAGAATTCTAAACACTTTCGAAAATTACAGATCCCAGAATTCTTTAGTATAGAGCCCTGGCAGTTAGAGTGATTTCAAATTGCTTTAATTGTGTGGTTTGGATACACCATTACTTACTACAGCAAGGTACCTTATCTGGTTTTAACCACGAATGCATACTTGTGTTGCCCCAAGAAATTTTGCTGCCTGAAGAGCAGGATGAGATGATTTCTCTCCGTTCCAAGTACAAAAGTTAACTTCACTGGTATTTACTTCAGTGCTGGTAATGAGACAAAATTCTCTTATCACATCTGAGTCAGCAGGCTAGTTTAGGAGACCCAGGACAGGTTTTGTGACATGCAATGTTTCTGTTAGTGGCGAAAAGCCAGAATTCATGAGAGCCAGCTGAAAGGCTGCCATCACTTTCCCACAGTATGTGCTGCATGAGGTGGTTGCCTCACTTGGCCAAATGGTAGGGTCAGCTTTGGGCATAGTCAAACCATGAAGCCCTTTGCTTTTACAAGATCCTGAATATGCTCTTTTGCTTTTGCAGTTTTAGAACACACCATGGATCATAAGGAATCTTGTAAAGAGAAGGGAAAAACCCTCAATTAATGCAAGGCTGGTGAGATGACCACTGATTGTGAGTGTAGGATGATTTGGAAAAGTCACCAAGCCTGCTTCATCTGCACTTTATTGCCAGTCCGGGTTGTATTATTCTAATTGGAAATGCATATCTGCTGCTCCAGAGACTAGGACACGGAGCAATGGATTCATGCTACAGGAAAAGAGATTCCACCTAAACATGAGGAAGAATCTCCTGATGGTATGAGCTGTTCAACACTGGAATATGCTGCCTCAGAGAGTGGTGGAGTCTCCTTTGGAAGTTTTTAAACAGAGGCTGGAGGGCCATAAGTCAGGAGTGCTTTGATTGCATGGCAGGAGGTTGGACTGGATGACCCTTGTGTTCTCTTCCAACTCTATGATTCTATGATTCCATTATCACCATTTCACAACCTGCTGCTCTCTGGATGTGTTGGACTACAACTCCCACCATCTCCAGCCAACATGAGTGACAGCCCTCCAAAACCTCACCTCTGTTTGCTAGTACAGGTTGAGTCTCACTTATCCAAAATGCTTGGGACCAGAAGTGTTTGGGATTTTGGATTATTTCCCTGGATTTTGCAATATTTGCATATACATAATGAAATATTTTGGAAATGGGATCCAAGTCTAAACATGACATTCATTTATGTTTTGTATATGCCTTATACACATAGCCTGATGGTAATTTTATACATAATATTTTAAATAATCTTGTGGGGGAAACAAAATTGATGTACACTGAACTATTAGAAAGCAAAAGTGTCACTATCTCAGCCACCCATAGGGACAATTGTGGATTTTGGAGTATTTTGGATTTTAGAATTCCAGATAAGGGATATTCAACCTGTATCTACCATCTGAGGTGGCTGCCTCACTCTGGCCAATGGTATAGACAGGCATGGATTTCATGGCAGAAAAGAGATTTAAATTGAGGGAATGCTTGTCTTGTGGTTGGTTCATGGTCTGACCCACTTTAGAACAATCAAAACAAAAACCTACTTACTTTACTATGTAATTTTCCCTTATGTGGTGCCCTCCAAATGTTTTGAACAACTCTTCATATAATTCTTCAGCTAGTATGGACAATGTTCACATAGTCTGGATTCAGCAAAAGGATGGTGGATGCTGGACACATGCCTAGCAGAAGTTACTATCTATGCATCTTTTCTCAGGTCCAGCTGAGCTTTGGATCAAGTATAGAATTTCGAGGCAGTGCACTATGAAGGCCTTATCCCTCAACAAGAAAACAAGAATTCTGCCACCCCAAATGAAATTTTTCTTCAATCCCCAAATTTCTAGCATTGCAGTAATTTAAAACTTCAGCTGAGCATTTAAAGATAAATACTGGTCCCTCCAATTTGTGGGTTCAACTTTTGCAGATTTGATTATTCACGGATTTTATTAATATGTTCTCTCTAGGAATCTCTAGATCAGGGATAGGCAACCTTTCTCCTTTAAGGGCCGAGGGACTTCAGCTCCCAGAAGCCTCAGCCATGTTGGCCAATAGTCCCATGTTGGCCAATAGCTCCTGGGATTCTGGGAGCTGAAGTCCCTCGGCCCTTAAAGGGGAAAGGTTGCCTACCCCTGCTCTAGATCTTCCAGCACAACTCTGTGGACAACTTTGACCAAAAGTCGCACTGAAGGAGCTAAAGATTCCTAGAGAGAACACTCCACTAGACATTTGTAGCTCCTCCAGAGCAATTCTATGGCCAATGTCTGGCAGATGTTGACCACAGAGTTGCACTGGAGAACCTAGAGATTCCTAGAGAGGTGTTCTCTTAGGTAAAAACATAGTGTTTTTGTAATTTGTGGTTTTTCCACATTCACGGGGGTTCTGTGCCCCTAACTCCAGCGAATGTGGAGGGACAAGTGTAGTTTAGGCATCCAAAAAGAGGCAGGTAAAGTTACCAAAGGAATACAAACACAACAAATATGAGTTCTAGGTATGAACAATTTTGAGTGTCTAATTCTCTGCAATGCTACAAATTTGGGGACTAAAGGAAAATGTCATTGGAGTCCATAATTCTTAGTTTGGAAGCAATGCCCTCATTTTGCCGATAGTACAGGTGCTTTGGGTCATCCCAGCCTCCATCTCCCACCTCTGCTTTCAGTTTTGGACAAAAATCGAGTGCTTCCCTTCAGATCCACCTTCAGTTTCCGTGTCTAGCAAATAAGCAGTTCTTCCTTTCCTTTCGGAGAGATTATTTTCTTTTGCTGATGTGCTGCAGTTATTTACAATCCCTGCACGCAACACTAGGAAAGACCCAAATTAGTGTTTTAAAAAAGCAAAAAAAGAAAAAAGAAAAAAAGCCTTTTGAATAATGAAAATAAGCTGACATTTCATGGACGAATGTCAGGAATCTCTTCTAGCTCTCAATATACAAAGTACAAAAGCTTAATGAATCTGTGTGACAGTTTGTTCAATTTATCTGCAGGAAACACTTTTATCATTGAGATGACCAGCTGGGTAATAACTGGGATTTCAGAAAGAACTTAAACAGTGACATGTTCATGCTGTAGATGTAGCTTATGAGACAAGATTAATACAAACAAAAAGACTGCACAAGTACTCCCACTCAAAAGGGAGGCAACAGGAATGCTTCTTAATGTAGGAAGATAAGGAGGGTAGAGAGACCTTAACAAAGCAAGATCTTGGGGTGTTTCTTCAGAACAGACCTCAACCACATACAGTACTGAAATCAGTAGGACATTTATATGGGAATCTGTCCAGTTTCCTCTAAGAATCTGTCTCAGTATAGCCTCAGCATATCCTCATATATCAATTTCTATAAGCAGCAACTGTTGCTTGTCTCTGTTTTTGGAGAAAATTCCAAGATGTTTAAACAAGAGTTTGGAAACATTGCTAAATCTACTAATATGCTATTTGCTAAATATTAAATTTTGCATGTAAGATATTACTCATTCTCATTAGCTAGCACTCATTAGTAGGGAGTAACCTTACACATGATGGAATGTGTCATTTAACTGTTATTTTCTTTTCTTAATGGTTTGCAAAACTTCTTCTCAAAGGGTCCACTACTGACTCTACCATGATGGTGGCAGCAAAAACTAATTTTTGTTCTTTTTTAAAAAACAAACAAAATAAAAACTCATACCCTCCAACATTTTACAGAAGAAAATGAGAACTCATATTGCCAAATAACATCAGTGTGGTCAAGATGGCAGAAGTTGTTAATGGTGAACAAAACCCATGCTAGGAGAGGCTGCAGTCATTTGCCTGAGCCTACTGGGAAGGTCAAGATACTGATTCGCCTCTTCCATCTCCCCTGCTGAGTCAATTGAGTGCATACCTTTGAATTTAGGCCCTTTGCAGACAGGCGGCCGTGGGCTGCCCCGAGAAGCGGAGGATTGGGGCCGCTGCCAATACACACAGCAGCCCCAATCCACCCTTCTGCCGGCCCTGGAAGGAGCGCTAAAATGCCGCTCCTTCCAGAGCGGGCAAAAGGGGTGCCTGAAGAGATGCCCCGTGTCTCTTCTGCGTCTTTTCCAGTGCAGTGTGTCTGGACGCTGCGCTGGGAGGACGTCATCAGAGAGCTCACCATGTGCAATGGCGCACGCTCTGATGACGTCCTTGGGAAGGGGTTGGGGTGTTCGGCGTCCACTTGCTCCTCCCCTTCCCTTGCTCCAAGATGGTGCTTTGCACCATCCGCAGAGCCCCTTAGTTTGCAGCAATTGAAGCAAATTGAGGACAAAGCAGGAAGGTGAGAAGAGGAGAGAGAAACTGTGCCATTTTAAAAATAGCAGAAAAACTGAGATAAGAAAGGATTAATTGGGATTGTCCCTACCAAACTGCAACAATTGGAGAGTATGCAAAAAGTGCAGGACATGTAATTCTCTCTCTGCAAGGCAAGAGCAATGTGATTCTATGCCCCTAACTCAGGCGTGCCTCCTGGAAGCACTCATAAGGCTAGAAAATAAGGTGTGGAGGTAATCTATGTGCTATGTTTCCAGTGGAATCTAGGGTTCAGCTGGAAGTGCTTGCTGAGAGGAGGGTCCTGTCTTTCCCACATAGGGAGAGAAGAGGAAGAGAGGCCCTGCTGCTGTTCAGATGCTGTTGCCAAAGGCTCCCTGGCAGTGCTGGCTGAGTGTGGATGGCCCCTTCTCTTTCCCTATGCGTGGGAGGAGAAGAGGAGGGAATCTCCAACTTCTCAACCAGAGCTGGATTAAGACTTTTAGGAGAGAATCTGAATCTTGGCCCTAAGCACTTAAAAGATTTTGGTGTCCCCATATATATGTAATTCAAAATAGAAACAATAATAAACCATTGAATAAAATTTTAATTTTTGAAATGAACCAAAAGCTACAGTAAGATGGAAAATGGTGTTTATTTTTGTTTGCTTCCTCTTTATTTATATTTGAAAGGTTTTCTCCTCCTTTTCCTAACTGCAAAGTCTTTGATCAGATCCTCTAAACTAATCTTACATAATACATCTGCTTTTATACTTCCATGTCATTAATATTTTGCTTCCTCTAAAAAACCTCAAAACAAAGTTATCTTCAAAATTCTTGCCAAAGCCTTTAAAAGCCTCCAACTTTGAAAAAAAAACACCCATCTGGCAACACTGTACTAAGCGCCACTGCACTCATTCTGAGTGGATGATTGAATAGGACAGCTGACATGACCAAGACAAGAATGATCACGAGTCTCCTAAGCTTATCGCACGGCACTTAAGGAACGGGAACGGAATGGAATGCAAGGGAATGGAATGGAGCAAAAACACATTTTACTGCATGGGAGAACACCACCGATGCTGCCGGGAGTCCCTGATCCGTTCCCCAGCTGTTCCTGGCAGCCGATTTTTGAAGGACGATTTTGAACCATCCTTCTGTTCCATTCTTGTTCTTCGAAGTGCCGTGTGATAAGCCTATTTGTGGACTGTGTGGCAGTTTACTAGTTACCAGATTCTAATTTTGTTGTATATCATTAATTTCTATTATTATTATTATATTATTATTTTTTTATTATTTTTTTGTGTGTATTTCATTTATTGTGGGAGCCCTTTTTGTAGAAACTGGTTCAGTTGCACCATGTGCAGTTTTGCACCATATGGTCTCACTGTAAATCTGGCAATGGAAAATTTCTGTGGTACCCCCCTTCCCTTGATGCCCCAAGGCAGGGGTCGGCAAACTACAGCCCGCGGGCTGCCCCGGCCTGCCGAGGCCTTCCTATTGGCCCCTGACCGGTCCTGCCACCGCCGCCGCCTTTCTCAGGTGCCTGCGACTCTGGGGCGCCATTTTGTGTTCCAAAATGGTGCCCAGAGTCTCACGCAACCTTTCCCGTCTTGTGATGGGAAAGGTTGCGTGAGACTCCGGGCGCTATTTGGAACACAAAATGGCACCCCGGAGTCGCATGCGCTTGTGCACAGGGGCCTGTGCAGTTGCCGGAGCCCTCCTGGGGGTCCCCTGCGGCTGCGCCGGGCCTCTCTGAGGCCCATTGCGGCCGCCGGAGCCCTCCTGGGGGTCCCCCGTGGCTGCACCAGGCCTCTCTGATGCCTGTTGCAATCACTGGAGCCCTCCTGGGGGTCTCCCGTGGCCGCGCTGGGCAAACTTCAGGGTTCCTCGGATCATCGGAGGGCCGGAGTTCTGAGGAACCCCGAACTGGCCCTCGGCTCAAAAAGTTTGCCAACCCCTGCCCTAAGGACTTGCTTATTTTGCTTAATGGCTAATCCAGTTCTGCTCTTAACCACTACTACCAAAAACAGCAACAATAACAGCAGCAGCAGCAGCAGCAACAACATCACTCCTTCTCTTTTCCCTGTGCAGGAAAAAGAGACAGGGGAGCAATCCTGGTGCTTCTCAACTAGTTCTTTTCCACAGTGAGCAACAAGGCCAAATGCATTAGTGTTACAGCTCAAATGGGGAGAATGTATTATTCCTTATGTTAGGATCATAATACTATGTTGTTTTTGCCCTTATTATTGGTAATGCCAGCCAGTGGACCTGCAACTATGGAGTGGGCCAGTCCATTCTTGATTTTATTGTCACTTCTTCCACAGATGTAAGGTAGTTATCCCAGTGACGAATCTTGTCCTTTCAGAGGTTTGGCACCAAGAGAGCTCTTGTTCAACTCTGAGCAACTGCAAGAGGAGCAGTGATAAAACCAGAAGAGATTTGCAATCTCTACAATGGGCAATCAATTGGCCTCTTGTGGATTTTGAGAGCACTTCCTCCAACGAATTACAAATAATATGTTATCTTGAAGGCATTATTCCCAGGCTCTGGGTTTAGCTCAGGGGTAGGCAACCTTTTTGAGCCGGGGGCCGGGTTGCTGTCCCTCAGACAATTGGGGGGGCCGAAGCACAAAAAATAAATAAATAAAAATAAATAAATAAATAAATATTATTTTTTTTAAAAAAATATGCATGCACACTCTCTCAGCCCCAGAAAAGCCATGGCAAAACCCCTGTGGAGATTTTGCCAAGAAAACCCCAAGAACAAGCAATAACAACAATAATCAATATCATCATGGCGGGAGGCAGCGGGGGCGGCAGGACTGGCCTGGGGCCGGTCCAAAGACCTTGGGGGCCCGCATCTGGCCCCCCGGCCTTAGGCTGCCTACCCCTGGTTTAGCTGATCTCCAAGGTTTACTCTGAAAGCCCATATAATAATAATAATAATAATAATAAAATTTATTTATACCCTGCCCAATGGGGACCCAATCAGGGCGGCTTACAAGTTAAAACAAGAATCAGATAAAACACATAGTACAGAGAACACCCCCCCTTAAAACAGTATTAAATCAAGCAAATTTAAAATTAACACAAATTAAAAATTAAAAACTAAAAACCTACACAGAAAAACTAATGCGCAACTGAATGATCCCCTCCATCAAGCGATGGGGCCACGTAGGGGCATCATTAGCGGCAGTTTATGTCCAGGGTGGGGTGGGGTAACTAGTCCGGGAAGGCCTGCCGGAAGAGATCCGTCTTAATAGCCTTTTTAAAGCTATCCAAAGATGTTAATAGACGGATCTCGTCCGGCAGGCCGTTCCAGAGGCTAGGGGCGACAACTGAGAAAGCCCTCCGAGAGGTAGCCGCCAGCCTCGATTTCTGAGGCTGCAGCAAATTCCTCCCGGAGGACCGAAGAGCGCGGGGAGGATTATATGGGAGTAGGTGGTCCCTGAGATAGCTTGGACCCAGGCCATTTAGGGCTTTAAAGGTAATAACCAACACCTTGTACTGGGACCGGAAACTAATAGGCAGCCAGTGGAGGGACCTCAAAACCGGAGTGATGTGGTCCCTCCGAGATGTTCCCGCAACAAGCCTGGCCGCCATATTCTGTACTAATTGTAGTTTCCGAACCAGGTACAAGGGTAGCCCCATGTAGAGTGCATTACAGAAGTCGAGGCGTGAGGTTTCCAACGCGTGCACGACGGTCTCCAGTGTTAAGGAAAAAGCAACATGGGATATACAGTAATAGAAATAAAAATATGTATGTGAATGTCAAAGTGACTAAGCAGGAGCAATCAGGAAGATACACAGGTGAAAAAGATAATATAATTAAGAAGCCTTGAGAGCCAAGGACAAAGTTATAGAAGGTATATTGAGAACACCTGTGATAGATTGCAAACACCTGAGACTCATTAAGTGGTCAAGGTAAAGTGATGAAACACTTGGGTTGGTCTTAGGTATGGGATGATCTATGTCAGGGGTCGGCAACCTACGGCCCGCGGGCCATTTCCGGCCCAGGTCGGCGGACTTACGGGCCCAGGCGGACCCCTGCCGCCGCCGCCGCCGCCGCCCGGTTCGGCCGTCCACCGGCCGCGCGCAATGCGACCGCCATTTTGGTCCCCAAAATGGCGGCCATAATGTGTTTGCGCATGCGCAGGATTACTGCGCATGCGCAAATGTGTTGCGACCGCCATTTTGGAGACCAAAATGGCGGTCGCGGCGCCGGGAGCGCGCACGTCGCCCTGAGGAGGCCCGTCCCTGCCAAGGCAATCCTCCCAAGGGGGGACCCTTGGTGGCGACGGGCTTCCAGGAAGCCCGTAGCCACTGAGGATCCTCCTTGGGAGGCCTCCCTCGGTGGCGACGGGCCTCCTGGAAGCCCGTCGCCACCGAGGGTCCCCCTTGGGAGGCCTCCCTCAGTGGCGACGGGCTTCCAGGAGGCCCGTAGCCACCGAGGGAAGCCTCCTCGGGGCGACCCTCGGTGGCGACAGGCTTCCAGGAGGCCCGTAGCCACTGAGGATCCCCCTTGGGAGGCCTCCCTCAGTGGCTACGGGCCTCCTGGAAGCCTGTCGCCACCGAGGGTCCCCCTTGGGAGGCCTCCCTCAGTGGCGATGCGCTTCCAGGAGGCCCGTAGCCACCGAGGGAAGCCTCCTCGGGGCGACCCTCGGTGGCGACAGGCTTCCAGGAGGCCCGTAGCCACTGAGGATCCCCCTTGGGAGGCCTCCCTCAGTGGCTACGGGCCTCCTGGAAGCCCGTCGCCACCGAGGGTCCCCCTTGGGAGGCCTCCCTCAGTGGCGATGCGCTTCCAGGAGGCCCGTAGCCACCGAGGGAAGCCTCCTCGGGGCAACCCTCGGTGGCGACGGGCTTCCAGGAGGCCCGTAGCCACTGAGGATCCCCCTTGGGAGGCCTCCCTCGGTGGCTACAGGCCTCCTGGAAGCCCGTCGCCACCGAGGACCCCCCTGGGGAGGCCTCCCTCAGTGGCAACTGGCTTCCAGGAGGCCCGTAGCCACCGAGGGAAGCCTCCTCGGGGCGACCCTCGGTGGCGACGGGCTTCCAGGAGGCCCGTAGCCACCGAGGGAAGCCTCCTTGGGGCGACCCTCGGTGGCGACGGGCTTCCAGGAGGCCCGTAGCCACTGAGGATCCCCCTTGGGAGGCCTCCCTCGGTGGCGACGGGCCTCCTGGAAGCCCGTCGCCACTGAGGACCCCCCTTGGGAGGCCTCCCTCGGTGGCTACGGGCCTCCTGGAAGCCCGTCGCCACTGAGGACCGGCCTTGGGAGGCCTCCCTCAGTGGCGACGGGCTTCCAGGAGGCCCGTAGCCACTGAGGATCCCCCTTGGGAGGCCTCCCTCGGTGGCGACGGGCTTCCAGGAGGCCCGTAGCCACCGAGGGAATCCGGCCCCCGCACCATTCCCTGCCCCCTCCCCCGGCCCCCCAGTAACAAAGGCCGCGGGGTGCGTGGAGGGGTCGCGCACGGAGGCGGAGGGTGTGTGCCCGCGCGTGCCGCCATCCCCCCCCACCTTGGCCCAGCTGAGACCTGGGTTACGGGAGACCGGCCCAGGTCTCAAAAAGGTTGCCTGCCCCTGATCTATGTGGACCAATCAAGATGTATGTACACACCCACTGGGTGGAAACTGACTGGTGGGTGGTGTCTAACAATGGCTATAAATTGCAGTGTTTGCTAATGTACATTGTGGTGTAGTGTGGAGTAGTTTTGGAGATATTGTGAAGTGTAGAGATTGTGATTTGTAGGGCATATAGTATTTATGTATATAGTAGAATAAAGTAGATCTTTTATATAAGACTACTGAGTTGTCTGGTGTCTTGAGGGAAGATACAAGAACAGAAGAATCCTGGAGAGGTTTGGAGACATCTCAGGAAGAAGAGTGAGAAGGCTTGGAGAGTTCGCCAGGGTCTTCAGCCTATTCTCTGAAACTCTGCTGCTTGGGAAAGAAGCATCAACCACTGATCAAAGCTGGTCAGCTCTGCTGCATAACAAGGTGGTGAGTTAGAGCCAGAGGTGAAGAGCTACAACTCCCATCATCCCTGACAAGGGTTATGGGCCCAGATACTAGAGCAACCAGCATCCACAGAAGCTGAAAATTCCAGAGTGTGGAAGAAAGTTTTGTGGAGCTTTGTGAGTAAATCTTTTTGTATTTTGTCTGCTGTGCATACTCAGAAGGACTGTGTCAAATTGAGTCACTGCACAAATTAAGATGGAGATCCTAAAGTTTAGTAAATTAAATAGAAACAACTACTCTACCTGGAAAATATATGCCCAATCTCTACTCATAAAGGAGTCTCTGTGGTCGCCAGTTGAAACAGGGCTGGCAGCTGATGCTAATGCAGCCACTCGAGAAAGAGACGCTAAAGCAAAAGCATGTCTTTATCTCATGCTAGAAGAAGACTTGATTAACGACGTAAGAGATAAAGTGTTCGCCAAGGATGTGTGGGATACCTTGCAGAGATTACACACACCTTCAACTGCGTTTGCAAAAATGCTTTGGTCTAAATGAATTTACAGACAAAAGATGACTAAAGGACGGTGTGTAATAGAACATTTAAAAACAATGCAGGATTTATTTGTGCAAGCTGAACTGAGAGGAGTGGAAATTAGCAAGGAGCAGCAGTGTTATATTTTAATAGAATCGCTAGATCCTTCTTGGGACAACATAACAAATAGCTTGCAAAATTTGCCAGAAGCTGAGCTGAACAGAGACTTAATTGTTGCAAAAATATTGGAAGAGAACTTGAGAAGAAAGTCTGAGCAGGGTGACTCAGCAAGTTTAAGGACTGTGCCAGAACAACAAACAACGCCTGAACTACGAAAGCAGGAAGAAGCAGCTTCTACAAGGGAGCAACGGAGGTGTTTTTATTGTAAAAAGATTGGTCATCTACAGAGACAATGTAAACAATTTGCTGCTGAGAGAAGCAAGCAAGGAGAGAGCAGATGGCAGCCGCGGCAGTATCAAAAGCAGTCCAAACCTCCATTTTTGAAGGACAGTGGTAATAAAAAGGGGTTTGCAACCATGATTAAGGAAAAACAAAATGCTAATTGTAAATGGTTGATTGACTCAGGAGCATCATCTTCAATGTGTAACAATATTAATTTGATAAGTAATAGAAAATCAGCTAATGTAAATGCTGTGGTTTTAGCTGATGGGAAAGAGCTCAGTACTGTAAATCAAATGGGTACAGTTTACATTCCAGGGCTAAAGGAAAACTTTAATGATGTGTTACATGTAAAGGAGTTAGAAAATAATTTGTTATCAGTGAGCAGGTTAACAGACAGAGATTACACAGTTATATTTGAAAAGGACATGTGTAAGATAAAACTGAATGGGGAATTGCGAGGCATAGGCTTGAAAAAGGATAAACTTTATTATTTGGAGGACAATATTGATTGCTACAGGGTTGAAAATGCTAATAACATAGACAATAGTCCAATTCACAAAGACTGCATACATGAACTCCACAGAAAATTTGGCCATGCTAGTTTCAAATGTTTAAAGAAGTTAATCAGTATGTGTCCAGATTTAAAAGTTACTGAATGCAAAAATCACTTAGATTGTACTGTATGTAATCAGGTAAAGGTCAGAGCTTTTCCAGTAGCCAAGAAAACCAAAAGAATTGCTCAAAGACCATTTCAGTTTGTACATGCAGATGTTGCCCAAGCTAATTGTTTATCTTTAGGGGGAAGCAAATATTTCCTAGTAATCGTTGATAGGTTTACAAGGTTTGCATTTGTAAGAATATTGAAAAACAAATCTGACGCTGGGCAAAGTTTAAAAGCATGGGTGAGAATGGTGGAAAGACAATTTGATATTAGAGTAGGCACCATTGTTACTGACCGAGGAGGAGAATTTCTAAGTAATCAATTGTTTAATTAGTTTCAAAAGGTGGGAATAAGGCATGAAACTACTAATCCCGCTTGTCCTAACGAAGATGGTTTAGCGGAGAAAAAAATACAAGATATAAAAAGGATAACTGCTTGTTTGATGGCAGATGCAGAGGTAAAAGATAGTTTCTGGGCAGAAGCAACTTTGACAGCAGTACATATTAGTAACAGACTGTATCATTCAGAAATTGAAGACATTCCCTACAGGGTATTGTATGGGAGAGTGCCAAATTACAAGTATTTGAGAGTCTTTGGACAGTTTGCTTATGTTTACATTCCAGCTTGTTTCAGGAAGAAAGGAGAACCCAAAAATAGAAGGCTTAGGTTTTTGGGTTATTCTGGAAATAGCTACAAGTTTCATTTGGGTGGAAAAGAAGTGCAGTATTCTAGGTCTGCTAATTTCGAGAGACATGCCGGTTGGGACAAACTGCATGCAAATAAAGAAGTTTTCTTGAGGTTAGGAAGTTCAAATGAGCCAGAAACACAAATTGAACCAACTTCAGGAAACGGAGGGGTTTCAGTTAAGCCAGAAGCATCCACTAGCAGCAGTGATAGTTCTTCTGATAATGAGACACAATCTAGACCCATTACTACTAGAATGACTGAAGACAAGAGATTTAGTCATAGAACTATAACTCCCAGTACAGAAAGTGAGGATGAAAGAGGCAGATCAGCAGAGTTTATTCCCAGACGTAGTCACAGAGTTAGAAAGCCTCCAGATAGGTTTGTTGTGACAAATGCAAGAGCTTGTTTAGCAGTGGAAGAGCCTGAAAGTTTTGAAGAGTTGGAAAGTTTGTCTAGAGAAGAACAGGAAAGATGGATTGATGCAATGGATGATGAGTTTGGTTGTCTGGTAAATAAAGATGTTTTTGAAGTTGTTGACAGACCCAAGGACAAGAAAGTAATTGGTTGTAAGTGGGTGTACAAAAAGAAAGAAATGCCAGATGGAAGTATTAAGTATAAAGCAAGGTTAGTAGCTAAGGGTTTTGCACAACAGCAGTATGAGAACTATGATAAGACATATTCTCCAACTGCAAAGCCAGAAAGTCTGAGAATGGTTCTAGCTGTAGCAGCAAAAAGGAATTTAGTTGTAGAACATTTTGATTTTGAAACAACCTACTTGAATGCTAGTTTAGATGAAGAGATATTTATGGAGCAGCCACAAGGTTTTGAAGAAAATAGTAGTCAGAAAGTTTATAAATTGAAAAAAGCATTGTATGGATTAAAACAAAGTGCCAGAGCATGGAATTTGTGCATTAATGAAGAGTTAGCTAAACTAGGATACAAAAGGAGCATTGCAGATGCTTGCGTCTATACAAAAGGAGACATAGTGTTAGTGATTTATGTAGACGATTTATGCGTGGCAGCAAAGTCAAAACAGGAAATTGAATCAGTAAAAAGAGAATTATCTGAAAAGTTTGTCTTAAAAGATCTAGGTTTATTGAAGTCTTATTTAGGTATTAGTGTTGAATGGACAGAAAAAGGACATTGTTTGTTAAGTCAGAGAAAGAAAATTGAAAATTTGATTGAAAAGTGTGGATTACAAAATGCTAAAATAGTAAGAGCTCCAATGACAACTGGTTTTGTATCTGAAAAAACAACTAGAGATTTTGAAGACAAGACTTTATTCAGGAGTATAATAGGATCTTTACAATTCATATCTTGCCACACCAGACCAGACATTTCGTATGCTGTAAATGTATTGTCCAGAAGGGTTAATGATCCAAAAATTGAAGACTGGACAGCAGTAAAACACTTATTGAGATATTTGAAAGGAACTCTAGATAAGAAATTGATAATTAGAAACAGTCATTCAGATTTAGATTGCTATGTGGATAGTTCTTTTGCATCAGAATTAGGAGACAAGAAGTCAGTTACAGGAATGATAATTAAGTACGGTGAAAGTCCAATAGTCTGGAGAAGTAGAAAACAAACTAATGTAGCGTTAAGTACGACTGAAGCAGAATTCGCAGCTTTAAATGAGATAGTGAATGAGGTACAGTGGGTTGAGCAATTGTTGAATGATTTAAACAAAAGTTACAGGATACCAGTAGAAATTCTGGAAGATTCACAGTCATGCATAGCAATGGCCGAAACTGAAATTTTGAAGAACAGAACAAAATATGTTGGAGTAAGATATCAAAATGTGCGAGACATGGTTCAGAAGGGTAAAATAGAATTGAGATATATAGAAACACAACACAACATAGCAGATTTGTTCACAAAAGCATTGACAGCGGAAAAACATGAAAGACTGACACAAATGGTTGGAATGACATTGTAAGACACATACAATATTTTATTTTGGAGGGGATTGTTAAGGAAAAAGCAACATGAGATATACAGTAATAGAAATAAAAATATGTATGTGAATGTCAAAGTGACTAAGCAGGAGCAATCAGGAAGATACACAGGTGAAAAAAGATAATATAATTAAGAAGCCTTGAGAGCCAAGGACAAAGTTATAGAAGGTATATTGAGAACACCTGTGATAGATTGCAAACACCTGAGACTCATTAAGTGGTCAAGGTAAAGTGATGAAACACTTGGGTTGGTCTTAGGTATGGGATGATCTATGTGGACCAATCAAGATGTATGTACACACCCACTGGGTGGAAACTGACTGGTGGGTGGTGTCTAACAATGGCTATAAATTGCAATGTTTGCTAATGTACATTGTGGTGTAGTGTGGAGTAGTTTTGGAGATATTGTGAAGTGTAGAGATTGTGATTTGTAGGGCATATAGTATTTATGTATATAGTAGAATAAAGTAGATCTTTTATATAAGACTACTGAGTTGTCTGGTGTCTTGAGGGAAGATACAAGAACAGAAGAATCCTGGAGAGGTTTGGAGACATCTCAGGAAGAAGAGTGAGAAGGCTTGGAGAGTTTGTCAGGGTCTTCAGCCTATTCTCTGAAACTCTGCTGCTTGGGAAAGAAGCATCAACCACTGATCAAAGCTGGTCAGCTCTGCTGCATAACAAGGTGGTGAGTTAGAGCCAGAGGTGAAGAGCTACAACTCCCATCATCCCTGACATCCAGGTCCCTTACTTCCAGAAAAGGGCGCAGCTGGCGTATCAGCCGAAGCTGATAACAGGCGCTCTTGACCGTCGCATTAACCTGATTCATCATCAGGAGCGACGAGTCAAGAAGCACCCCCAAGCTGCGAACACAGTCCCTGGAGGAGAGCGTGACCCCATCCAGGACTGGAGGTTGCAACCCAATTCCTGGTTTCGGGGCCGCTACCGTGAGCACCTCCATCTTGTCTGGATTCAGCTTCAATCTATTTTTCCTCATCCAGCCCATTACCACCCCAAGACATTCATTGAGAGAAGAGATGCCATTGGAATTCGAGGCCGACGAACGAGATATGGAGAAATAGATTTGGGTGTCATCAGCGTATTGATAACACCCAGCCCCTGTACAATATTATGTACAGTTGACCCTCCACACTTGCACATCTAATTATAGAAGATTTTATTATTTGCAAGTTTCCCCAAGGATAGAGAGTGAGCAGATGGATGGGCGGGTGGTTGGATGCAATAGATGCCCCTGAGGGATATCTCTTGTTGCCTTTGCTGCTGCTAAATGCCACGTAACTCAATGACACCCCCAGCCAGCCTCTGTCCTTTTCTGGCCACCACCCTCCTACCAGTCGAGCACACATCTTGGTCAGTATGCTGCCCTTGGCTTTGCTGTCCTCTGTCTGCCCACCCGGCCCAAGCCCTGGTCCCCCAGCCTCTTCTTCCTCCTCCTGGTAGCTGGCCTAGAGATAGAGGTGAATGCTGCACTTGGCAGAAAGGGAAGAAGCTCTGCTCCCTGCTTGCCCCTTGTGTCCTTCCTGCTGTATGCCCCAGTTGCCCTCCCTGGCTCTTTCCACTGTGCTGGGGCCTCCATGTGTACCCCAGCCACAGGAGAGAGAGGCAAGGAGGGCTAGCAGGCAGAGGATCTCTGGGGACCATAGTGGTGGTGGCAGTGCCCTGTCTTCTCTCCCGGGTCTTTTTATCTCCAGCGATCACCTTTGCCAAAGTGGGGCAGCTCTGGGGATCCAGGGGCCAATTTCTAACCTGTGGGAACCCACCTGAGGTCTACGGTACACTTCCTACCATGAACACCTGTGCCTTGCAAAAAACAAAGCAAAACTGAAATTGGCTGAAAGTACACTTCTAATTTTTAAAATAGGCTTAAAAAATTCAATAAAGTATGAAAGGAGTTGCACCTTATTTAAATGGGGAAGAATGGCCCTTCTTGATTAAGTGATTTTTCCTCCTCAGGTGGTCCAGGGACCAAAGAAACAACCTTGGGTGGCCAGTTGAGGCCTGTGAGCCACATGGTTTCCACTCCCATCCTAAGCATTCTCATAGTTAGGCCTAGGCATTATAGCTCCTCTGTAACATACCAGCTAATGCCAGAGTGACTTGTGGCCCCATTGTGAATACAGCATAGCACATCGTGACATCAGAATATGTCAACCAATTTTAACCAAGTTTTTAGCATTGCAGTAACTTAACATATCAGTCAAACATTTAGAAATTCAGTGTAGGCATCCAAAGAAAAGGGGAAGGCAAATTTTCCAAAGGAATGTAAGCACAGCAATGTGAATGATGTTCAATGTTTCATTTTCTGCAATGTTTCATTTTATGCTAGGAGTTTGGGAACTGAATGAAAATTTCATTTGGAAAGGCCACAATTTTTAATTCCCCATCTATTTTGTCTTGCCTGTGAGACACCTGACGCACATTTAGGAGGAAGGGGATTCTTACCCGTATTTGAGGTAGTTACACTCAGACTGGCCCAATGTTCAACTTTATTTTCTCTCATGCTTTCACATGTATGTACTGAATACAAACATCCTGAATTATAGCTATATCCATTTCATGTCTCATGGAAGAGATTTTAGGTATTCCAAATGACCATATATACTGTCATGAGAACATTGCTCAAGACGTGATGGATTTCTGAAGGAGACTGCTACTTAGGCTTCATAGGCTGTTTATTTGGTTTTTAACTTATCCCACTTATTAAATGTAAAGCAAATACTGAAGTAGTGCTGTTGTTGTCATTATGACTGTAATAGTTCTGCTGCTATTTCATTCCTAATGGTAAGAAAACTCTGCTCACCACTGTTTTTCCTGTGCTTCAGTCAGAAGAGGGAGTGGCTACTCCCTGTCTACCATTTGTTATACTTATTAGCAGCTCGGAAAGAGCGAGCCCATCAGCTGCTCCAAGTCAGGGAAAGATCAGAACAAATAGCTGAGTCGGAGTTGGCAGCTTGTCCACTTGCTTGTAAAAGACTGCTGGCTGTGGAAGGTGGAGAGCAAACAGGCGTAAAGGAAGGTGGAGTTGATGACGGCAATGTGGTTATTGAGTATCAGCGCTCAGAACACCGAGGCAGAGAGAGTGATATAAGAAAATGCCAAAGTGGAAATGCCTTAGGCATCCATGTATTCTCTTCCGGATAGCCTTCCTGCCCTTTTCAACCATGAGTATGCTGTTGATACAATCAATGTGCTATTTGACAGGTTCTTTGACCCAATTGCTGTTGCTGGGCTGATTGGACTAGGGAGGATGATCACATTATGATAGATCAATCCAGGATGTGACTCAGGTCCAGAAGCAATTTTCACTGGTTCTAGTTCTCAGCATAATGTTGACTAAACATTGTGGCACCACCATCATCTGGAGCTACTAGCCAATCCCATCTCAGTCTGTGATCAGCAAGAGCAGTCATAGACTCAGCTCACTTTTCATCCTTCCTTTTGTATGTGTATCAAAGGCAGAACCATTCCAGACAATGAAACACAACCTTTCCCCAGCTTCTAGTGTCAAAGTCCAGGGCTAATAGTGCAATATCCTCATTCCACATAAACAATATCCTTTGCATGGCAGTGTCTAGATATCCTAGCAGGAGAAGATCACCACCTTAATAGTTCAGATAAAATAAAATACATGAAGTAGACATTTCTAGACCTGTGGTGGAAAGGATTACAGCTTAGAAGACAGAACCAGTTGGATCCAGATTTTGTCATGCTTAAGAGTAGACTTGCTGCAATTAATGTGACTTTTTGTTAGTCATGACTAACTTAAGTCTAGTTGATATTAGTGGTTTATTCTCTATGCATGAGTAAGCCTGGATCCAATCCATTGCTGAGGGCAATAGAGGTGTGTTGGCGAGAGTTCATAAAACAACAAAAGATTCTGAGGGTGGGGAATTTCCTACTTCATGTTTGCCAAGGAGTGTGGGTGTATTGATACCAATCTATATATTTATGGATATATAGATATAAACATTTACATAAGGATTCTTATTGAAATGTCTAACATAAGGGTTCATTTTTAGAACAGTCAGAGAATAAATAGCTGTTTTAAAAGCTAACTCACTGAAGTTTTCTAAACAGGGTAAAGGGTGTACTAATCAGTGATATTACTACCAGTACGACTGCTGATAGGTGTCTATAACATCCAATAACCATCTTCTGTGTATCAGCAACTACTACAATTACTTACACACTTATTGGGCAAGGGATCTGCAGTTTTCTCGGCACCAGATTATTGCTATCTGAATGTTGGAAAAAGAGACTCACAAGAACAGATACTGTTGCTGGAGGAAAGGCATTTGGACCCTTGGCAACAACTGAGTAACAGCTGCACACTTACTGTGTATTAGCTGAAACATGTTTCCTTCCCTAAATTCATCTCCACAAAGTTTCACTTTGAATATTCACCATATATTATTAAAAATGTTTGTATATGCCACATATATTCAGGAACCATTTGATATCTGCAGATGTGTGCCTTCAGCAATTAACCTTGACACTTGGTTTCAGTATAGAGTCCGTTAGCTGTCATGCAACAGTATTTAATATGTGATAATATTATGTGAATATCATGCAATTGCTTTAGTATTACAATGTGCCTGTGCCATATGCGGACTTAAGCTTCTGTGCACGGTGAGCCCTGGCCCTTTCAATGGCATGTGCACCTGTGGCGCGCATGCAGCATGGCACACAAGAGTGTGCTGCCATTGAAATATACGGGACTTGAGGTCCTGTTGTATTTCTTTTACGTGTGTGTCTGGAATGGATCCCCTGCATAAAACAAGGGCCCACTGTAGTCAGTTAACGATTTTTGAAATTTCATATTTGACACCTGTCAAAATCAAAAACAATCAAAATGCTAACAAGCTTAAACCATCTATTTGGTATTTTAATATAACACTTGATATTCAGAATCTGAGAAATCTGAAATTTCATATTCAGAAAGGTGTTTTTACATTTCTTCCCTCATGAGCTGACATATTTCAGAACTTTCCCTGACCTTTCCATAAAAGGAAAATGCTAGAAGAAAGCTAACATTCCTTTACCATGCTAACATATCTCCAAAGGAGAATGATAGAAATATATAGTTCAAATGGAGACAGCCAAACATTTTGAGGGAACTCACTATTTATTTAGTGAATGCATTGTAGTAGTCATGTGTTGTAGTAGTCAGAGTATTGGATTGGAACTTGGAAGGTCCAGGTTCACATGACCCATGAAATTCACATTTTCTCTCAATGACTGACCTACCTCACAGGATTGTTGTTAGAGTAGAGTAGGGGAAAAGAGAACCATGACTGCTTCCTTCAGCTAGGGAAACCATGGCAGGATACAGCATACCTTCCAAATGTCCTGATTTGGCAGGGACACTTCCAATTAATCCTCTGCTATCCTACTTTTTCAGCTGCTTTTAAAAAGTCTCAGTTTTTCTCACCTCTTTCCACTTTCCCCTTTGTCTTCAGCTTACTTCAATTGCTGCAAGCTGAGTGCAAAATGCAAAAGTCGTTTGCATTCAATTAACACAGCAGGGGGAGAGGAGAGGAGAGTTGGAGTCTTGCCCTTCCCAGCAGAGTCAAGCAAAAGGAAACTGCTGCAGCCTCTCCTAGTTTGTGTGTTGTTCCTCATTTGCCATCTTGACCACACTCTGATCTTGTTTTGCCACGTGTGTCCCAGTTTCCATCTGTGAAATGTTGGAGGACATGATATAAATGTAACTGAAAAGTAGTAGTAGAAGCTGCAGCAGTGACAAGAGCAACCACACTACTACTATTTTCTCTCTCACATTTCAGTTGTAGAATACTATCATGCTAAGGAGGATGTATAGTGAACTCCAGTTAATTCCACTGCTTGCATCAGTTTCCCCAACCATTGATGGCACAGCAGGCCTGCTTCTAATGTGCCCTGGGACTGTTCTTTGTTGGAAATTTTAGCTGTTTGTGGACACTGTGGAATGCCGCAGGACAGGAACCGATTTATGCCAATTAAATGTCAAGAGGCACTCCAAGGCTAGCTGTCCCATTGCAATTTTCAGAAAAGTCCATTTGGGGGTGGGCTTAGGGAGGGATAGCTAGTTATTCTAGTCAGAAAATTAGGAACTGATTAAATATTAGGAAAAATATATTTGTCTAGACTCTGTGATGTGTCAAGTTAATGGACGTTATCACACGGGGTCTAAAGCAGTCCCTTCCCCGTACCATCCCCGTCCCATTCCGTATCCTTTGCCCCTGTGTTCAAACGACATCGCAGCAAACCCCGCCCCATCCAGTGCCATCCCCGGCGCATTGCAGCATCATCCCTGTTCTTTGCAATTCCTCTTATTTTGAGGAATTACATCTGCCGCGACCAGAACCATACCGGAATGATGCTGCTTTCTTGTATTGCCGCCGTGTGTGATAACGTCCATAGGCACTGTTGATGATGATCCCTAATGAAGAGAAAAATAGATATTTTTCTTAATTAAGGAAACATTTCATAAGCATGGTGGGACCCAAAGTAGGACTTTATCACATAAAGGAAATCCCATGCAGAAATGGGATTTAAAAGCTGGGGAAACCCCACAAAACCCCCCACAAAAAACACATGTTCTTGTTAAACTGTCGGGATTTTCTGAAAGTAAAAAGAGGCAGCTTTTGACTACTTTCCGTTCGGGTCATCAACATTTAACAAGAACATATGTGAAAATCGACCCACTTTTGCAGTTTTTTTTAAAAAAATTTAAACCCTGTTTCTGACAGGATTTCCCCTGTGTGATAAAGTCCTTAGTTGGTAAACAAAGCAGCTGCCTGGCAAAGAAGCCAGACATTTCGCCCTGTGTATTAACAGAGGCACCTAAACATCACACTGAGCTTTCACTTATGTGGGATACGGAGTAAAAGGCAATGCTCAGAGTCATGGCTGAGATGTGGGTATATCTGGTGTCTGTTGAAAAATACACCAAAAACATGGGATGCTAGGTACTTCTATGTGCAACTACACATAAATATATACTGAGGTTACTTGAGGTCCCTACAATGTATAGACTAGAGCGTTCTTTCTTGAAGGTCATTTTACTTGTGGGAGATCTTCAACACCAGAGAGCTCAGCTTGAATTATATATATAAATATATATATACTCACGCACATGCACACATGCACACACACATGTTTTTGGTAGGATGCCCAAGGGTAGCTACAGATCTCATTACCCTTATGGGTGCATATGAAGTCTTTATGGATCTTGCAATCTTTCTTTAATAGCAGATTATATCCTTATGAAAAGGAACACTAGCATGTGTTTTAGAGAAATATAGAGACTGTGTGAAGTCTCTCGACTCATGAAGCAATACAAAGATCATCGCTTGAAATATTTCAAAGCAGGTAGGTTTTTGACAGGAAATTAGAAAACAGGTAGAAAGACTATGAAGAATGTTCTTGAATTTGATCAGCTGTCCTACTTGGGATGTACAAGAGGACAATGCGAAAAAGATAAACTACGGGGCCTAACAGAAGATCCTGAGAGTAAGGTAAGGCTGAGATGAATCTTTCATACAGTGACACAGGAGCTTATCAGATGGGGGGGGGGGGGGGAGGATGGGAGCGAAGTGGATCGCTCCCATCCTTATCCTGTCCTTATCATGCAATTGCAGGAAAGACTATCACACATATCTCACTTATTCTGTCATTGTCCTATCAATGAAGTGGAATTGTCCTGTCACTTTTTAATAACGGAAACTTCTGTTAATGAAAAATAGCAGGACAATTCCACTTCACTAATGGGATAATGATGGGATAAGTGCAATATCATCTGATAATCTTCACACAACTCCATTATAAGGACGGAAAAAGGATTATCTCTAGAGACTCAAAACCCACAGAGCGGGAGAAAGGAACTTTTGCCTTCCAGATGTTATTGGACTACAAAGAATACTATCCCCAAGTATTTGGTCATGTTGTCAGGCTTATGGAAGTTTAAGTCTAACAACATGTATAATAATAATAATAATAATAATAATAATAATAATAATAATTTATACCCCGCCCCTCTGAGTTCAATCCCAGATCTAAAGGCCCAGATCTAGAGGCAAATGTATTGTCAGCAAGAGGACTTGAGGGCAGAAGGTTTGTTTCTGTAAACTGTGCTAAATTTCATAGATTCTTCTGCCATTTGCAATAGGGCAAGGGAGAAACCCTCATTTATACCCCAAGGGAATTCCCTGAGCTTAAGAAAGAATTGCTGGGAATAAGCATGGCCAAATTCATTTCCATCTGACAATGAAGGAAGACTGCTGGAGAGAGGTTTTTTTTTTTTTTTTGAGTGAGAGGATAAGAAAATTGGAGCTGGCTTTGTTCAGTAATGTACTTGGACCTAGCTCTCAGAACACTGGATGTGATCTGCTGCCTGAGGCACTGTGAGCTCGACCTCAGACGAGGTTTATTCTCCTTCCCTTCTGAAAGGGTCTCCTGTGGCTGCCCTGTGCACAGTTTGAACAGACTCCAAGTGTTTCTCTTTTTGATCAACATTATTATTTTTTAATAAAGTTCCCTCATTAGATTCTCTTAAGGCTTTGTGTAGTCTGAGGGGCCTGGGAATTCATTTCCTTTTCTCTGTCATTCTGTGCAAATTCCAAGCCCGCTCAGACCTGCAAAAGGACAGTGGGGGAACCTCTCAGGAGAGGCAGTTGGGGTCAGGACATGAGCCAGGATTGGATTAAAGACCAGGGGATACATATTATGGGGCCCTGTACTGCTCTGATCAACACACCATATTATTCAGATCACACTCATGCTGGGACTGCTACAGGCAAGGAAAAAGATGAATTTATATGTCCTCTTTCCCCGTCACATACCTCAAATCTGCTGTAGTAGGGGGAAGAGGAAATTTTCTGTCCAGGTTACCAATACAGTAAATGTGTTCCAAGCCGGGATAAAACCATTTCTCTTTAAAATGTGGTAACGCTATGTCTACATTAAGGGCCATTTCACATGCTTGAATTTCCATGGGAACATCCTATGTAATCTGATGAGGCTGTAGAGTTCTCTGGGTAAAAATGCTAAATACCCCTTTCTAAACTACAAATCCCAGGATTTCATAAGATGTTGCCATGGGAGTTAAAGTGGAATCATACTATTACAGCTGTGTAGTATGAAAGGGGCCTAAGATAATTCAAATATTGATACTAGAACAGGACTTGGGTAGGATGCGTTACTACCTGTCTTCATTGACACATGTACGGCAATAAATAGAGCTTTGAAAAGTTGCTTTGGGGGAATTACAGCTTTCAGTTCCCAAGTCAGCATGGCCAGTACCTGAGCAAAATTTAGAAGATCTTTAGCCTTTTTTGCCAAAGAGTGCTAGTGCCTCACAAAACTACAAATTCCAGGAATCTATAGGAAAGAGCCATGTCAGTTAAAGTGGTGTCAAACTGCATTATTTCTACAGAGTAGATGCGCCCTAGAACAAATGACTATTATAATTTATTAATCTTTAATAACCTTTATACCTTCAAAGAGCTATATATCAGCATTCACTTCCTCTCTTTAAGACAAGTGATTCCCAGTTTTCAGGGTTACAAACCTAAAAGTCATGATACAAACACAATGAGGATGTGAAAGAAAGATCCCAGCAAAATTTCTGGAAAGAGTAAAGAGTGACATTAAATAGAGATGAAAATATTTACAAAAGTTGCCTGAATCTTAGTTGGTATTTGATTTCTAGCTAGACTAGTAATTAAATGAAGCACTGAAGTCATATCAGTGCTACAAGGGTGAATTTATTGAAAGCCAGTCACATGATTACAAGCTTTTGACATTATTCTCTGTCCACATACTGAATTATGTTTGGTTAATTGAAGAGTGACACAGAAATTTGTATTGTGATTTTTATTTAGCTGGGTACACATTAAATTCTGAATTTCATCTTTCTAATAAGTTTTTTATACTGTCAGCTGAGATATGTAACAGAAGATGCCTCAGTTATCTGTTCATTTCATCTTTTATAGTTTCTGCGTCAAGTTTTATTCAAGAGTTAGAACCTTATCGCACCAACAAGTAACCCGACTGCTCCCCAACATGATACAGTCAGGTTGCAGGATGCAGGTGGGTATTATCACATGAAAGTGGCAGCTGATTTCATTGTGCGAGTGCAACCTGGCTGCATCCCAGGTCCCAGGCATGCTTCGGAGGCTGCTTTTCAAAGCTGGGAGCTTGCCATCTTTGAAAAGCAGCCTCCATAGTGTGCCTGGGACCCAGGATGCAGCTGGGTTGTACTTGCCTGGCAGAATTGGTGGCGAATTTCATGCAATAATACCCACCTGCATCCCGCAACCCAACTGTATCCCATTGGGGAGTAATCAGGTTATTTGTCAATGTGATAAGGTCCTTACTTGACATGATTCTCCAGTGGATGTCCTTGTGTGGGAAGCAGTCTTTCACCTAGGTAGCAGAGAGACAGAGACACACTATCATGATTCACATCTAGTTCTGCTGAATGTGTTGGATGTCTTTGTGTGTGTGTGTGTGCACATTCTAGACACCTGTTGATTTATGGTGACCCCAGGAATTTGATAGTGTTTTCTTAAGCAGGGTATACTCAGAGGTGGTTTTGTCAGTTCCTTCCTCTAAAATATAGCCAACACGCTCAGCTATTCATTGGTGGTCTCCCATCCAAGCATGAAAATGCACATATCCAATGAAACCACTGATTTCTAAACCTAGAGATTGAAAAGCTACTTTTTTAAAGGATTGCAACTACCAGAATCCACCAGCCACCAGGGTGTGATGATTCTATATTCTGGCTAAATTAATTAGTTCATAGAATCATAGGAGATTATTGCACGCCTTTTTTTGCCCAATCCGGGCATGGGCTGGGCATGGTCTTAAACAGGTGAAAATGGATCTTATTGTATGCCTCTGTGCCCAACTCAGCTGTATCGCAAATCTGATCCAGACTCCTGGCATACTTTTCGAAAGTACGCCAGGAGTCTGGATCGCAATGTGGCTGAGTTGGACACGGAGGCATGCTATAAGATCCGTTTTCACCTATTTAAAACCATGCCCAGCCTGTGCCCAGATTGGGTGAAAAAAGGCGTGTGATAATCTCCATAGAGTTGGAAGAGACCTCAAAGGTGATCATGTCCAAACCCCTGCCATGCAGGAAGACACCATCAAAGCACCCCTGACAGATGGCCATTTAGCCTTTGTTTAAAAAAACTCCAAAGAAGGAGACTCCACCACACTCAGAGGCAGTGTATTCCACTGTTGAACTGTTCTTACTGTTAGGAAGTTCTTCCTAATGTTGAGGTGGAATCTCTTTTCTTGTAGTTTGAATCCAGGGATCCGGGTCCTATTCTCTGGAGCTCCAGAAAACAAACTTGCACCATCTTCAGTATGACATCCTTTCAAATATTTAAACAGGACTATCATATTGCCTCTTAACTTTCTCTTCTCTAGGCTAAACATACCCATCTCCCTAAGGGCCTCTGCAGACCGGCCCACAGGGCTGGCCTGGAGGCAAAGTTGGGGTGGGGCAGCCGCACGCCGGCCACCCCAACCCCACGCCAATGCTGCCCTGATGCCGCACGCTGTTATGCATGGCGCACGGCGTCAGGATGCCCTCTCGGTGCAGCATTCTGACATGCTGCGCTGAAAAGGGTGAGGAAGAGCTGCATGCAGCTCTTAGGGTGGCCTTTTGCCACCTCTAAATAAGTGGCATTTTGCCGCTTTTTTCAGGGCAGCAAAAGGGAGGATTGGGGTTGCGGCGTGGGGTTGCCATGGCCCCAATCCACCACTTCCCAGGAAGGCCCAGAGCCACCGATCTGCAGAGGCCCTAAGGTGGGGTGCAGAAGGGCGGCTCTGGGTCTCCCTGGGAAGCAGTGGATCGGGGCCACGGTAACCTCATGCCGCAGCCCCAATCCTCCCTTTTGCTGCCCTGAAAAGAGCTGCAAAATACTGCTCCTTTTAGGGGCGGCAAAAGGGCGCCCTAAGAGCTGACGTGTGGCTCTTCTTTGACCTTTCTGGAGCAGTGTGTCAGAAAGCTGCACCAGGAGGGTGTTCTGATGGCGCAAGCTGTGCATAACAGTGCATGGCGTCAGGATGGTGTTGGCGTGGGGTTGGGGCGACTGGTGTGTGCCTGTCCTGCCCCATCTCTGCCTCCAGGCCGGCCCTTTGGGCTGGTCTGCTGAGGCCCTAGTTCTCTCCTCATAGGGCATGGTTTCCAGACCTTTCAAGCCTAATTATTATTAATGAACTACTGTGATTATGACATAGGGGGGTTGCAGACTGCCAGAAATAGTGTGAATTCAGTCCACTTTTAGGGTTAGGGTTAATGCTAGGGAATCATGGGAACTGTTATTTTTCTGAGACATTGAGCCTTCTCTGTCAGACAACTCTGGTGCCCCAATAAAATACAGTTCCCATGGTTCCCTAATTCTAACCCTAACCCTAAAAGTGGACTGAATTCACACTATTTCTGGCAGTCTGCAACCCCCCTTAGTTTACCACTATGCTAGACTCAAGTGTTGATCTAAATATTGCTTGTCTTGCCTCATACATTTTGCTGTTTTTGCTGTAGTCTACCTTGTCCTTCCTCCATCTACACACCATAAGAGCAACAGTAGCTACTGGGGAACAACAACCTTCCTTAATATTTAATTTAAAATTAGAATTTTCTATACTAACCTATATTTTGTGGTATTGTAGTGTGGTGTTTTGCCCATTCCTTTATTTAGGTTTATAATGCAAGTTTGAACCTTATGTTGGTCAGGAAATTTATTCATGTCCTGGAATAGCTTCTGTAGTTGAGTTACTGGCTATAAAAGATGGATCTCATCACAGCCAAAAAGCTCAAAAAGAAGACCTTGACAGATACAATACAGGACTCATTAAAACATCAAGGATAAAACAGAACCAGGGATTTAAAAAGTTAGGAAATTTCTCTCCCCTTCCATGGTGGAGTGATATGGAATAAGTTTGGAAAAGTTCCTGGGGGAGAGGCTTCTACAGCTGCTAGACTGAATCAGCCAGCATGTCTATGAGCCATGATGGCTGGGAGATTCTGGGAATTATAACCCTGAAAGTAATTTTTCTAACAAAATAAATAAATGGAGGAGCTCAGTTCCTGGAAGAGACTTGGATTATCTTTCTCTTCCCAGAACCCTTGAATGGATCTTTCTTTCTCTAACAGAGGGTGAAAGCAAAAATATTTGGGTCCAAGGCATAGCCAAATTGACAAGACGATGAAGCTTATCGCACGGCACTTAAAGAAAGGGAACGGAAAGGAACGGAACGGGGCAAAAACGCATGTTACTGGACAGAATGCCACCGATGCTGCCGGCAGTCTCCAAGCCGTTCCCCAGCTGTTCCTGGCAGCCAATTTTTGAAGGTCAGTTCAAAATTGTTTTTCAAAATCAGCTGCAAGGAACGGCTGGGGAACAGCTTGGGAACTCCCGGCAGCATCGGTGGCGTTCTCCTGTCTAGTAACATGCGTTTTTGCCCCATTTAATTCAGTTCCTTTCCGTTCCCATTCTTGTAAGTGCCGTGCGATAAGCTTATCAGACTGTCATACTTTGGACACATCATGTGAAGGCATGAATCGTTGGAAAAGACAATAATGTTAGGAAAGGTGGAGGGAAGTAGAAAGAGAGGACGGCCACATGCTAGATGGATGGACTTTATTAAAGAGACCATGAATAAGAGTTTGCAGGAGCTGGGCAGAGCAGCAGAAGACAGGGGGGCCTGGAGATGTCTCATCCATAGGTTTGCCATGGGTCGAGACCAACGTGAAGGCAGTTAACAACAACAACAAAGGCATAGTAACAGATAGAAAGAAAAGATGGGCTTACATTGCTTCCCAGATACATTAATGATGGTGCCTGGGGCAGAAGTTATTTGAAATGAGTGGGTTTCATATCACAGTACAATAGCAGGCTGTCTTCTCCAAGAGGTATGTTGCTTGGAACACAGACTTGGCACCAAAACTATATGGAAAGGGACCTTTAACAAAGGTGGCCTTATCATTCTACTGCACGGAGCTTAATTAAATTAAATGATACAGTGTATTTGTATAACTTTTCATCAATAGCAATGGGAAACGAACTTTAAAAGGTATTTATTAACAACAAAATAGAATGGTACATTGCAAAGAACTACAATTCTCCTATAATACACAAGCAACAGAAAAGAAGAGATGACCACAGTTCAGTATTGGCTCTAGTGTTCTGTCCTACAGGATCTTCTGATTACTCATTCTTTCTTTGATCAAACTCTACATTTTACAATTCTAAGGGGGAAAAATCTTCCTTTAAAAAGGAGGGAGAGGCTGCCAAAATTAAATAGCACAATTTGAAAAACCAAAGGGACAATTTTCTGAGGAAATGCTGCCTTCTTTGTAGCTATCACTAGGATTCCAGGCTGCTGTTATTTCACTACTTAGATTAGTAAGAGAGATCATTCTAGAACCAAGATGGACAACTTGATACCATGTCCACATGTGACCCCAACTTGTTTCTGAGGACCTCAGAGCCCATTCCACTGGATTTGTTTTGGTAAAATATGGGTAATCACACTCCAGGAAGCATAATATTCCTATAAACCAAAGCATACAATGAACACACACCTGGATTGCACTGTAAAAAAGGGAAAAATCTTAAATAATTAGCATTTTTACAACTGGAAGTAGTGTTCCAGCCACTTCTGACTTCAGTGGGAGGGTGATGCAGCTCATAGTGGGTCCAAGTACAAAATTGCCCACCAGGCTGCCTAAAATTTATTTAAAAGAAAGAAAAAGCACTATAAAATTTGAGCAGCTTGATGCCACTTCAACAGCCATAGCTCCATCCTGTGGAAACCTGGGATTTGTAGTTTCATGAAATATTTAGAATTCCTGCTAGAGAGCATTTGTGCTTTGCAAAACTACCATTCCCAGAATTTTGTTGAAGGCAGCTATGGTAATTAAAGTGATATGAAAGTGCTATTATTGTGTATATATACAATAGACTTAAGTTTAAACAGGAAAGGGAAATCTAGTGTGCCTTGTTTCCCAGGGTGATATTAATTTCTATAAATGATGTTCACATGGCTGGGGTTTGGCTAACATGAAACGTTGGGGAGAGAAAGAAATTAAAAATGGAGGGTTTTTTGGTGGCAAGCATGGGCTATAATCAGCAGTTGGGAACCTTTGGGGATACTTCATAATAATTTGGGATAAATTATTATCCCAAGTATGCAGTATTCATTGCTTAAAATTTCAAGATGTTAACTGCTTTGTGGATAACATGCCTAACATTAACATTAGCCACTATTAACCCAAATGTAATACATTATGGAAAGAGCCAGCATGGTGTAGAGGTGTTGGATTATAACTTTGGAAACCAGGGTTCAAATTCCTGCTCAGCCATGGAAAACCATTGAGTCCCCACCTTATACAAGTCACACTCTCTTAGCCTCATAGGAAGGCAAAGGAAAACTCCCTCTGAAAAAAGGTTGCCAAGAAAATGCGATGATAGGATTGCCTTAAGGTCTCTGTATTTGGAAATGACTTGAAGGCACACAACAACAAATATGTTATGGGAGATTAGTACATGTGGCTTTTAAACCATGATTACAATCCTAAAATAGCACCTTTGGAGATACTTATCACATGAAGTCACCTCCCACCTGTAACAGCTGTATTGTTAGGGCATCCTTTTTCATTGATGAGGGAAACCCATCAATAGCTTCCAAATGCAGTAATTCCAGTACTCCTTCTGTGTGAAATGTCATTGATGTGGCAGTTGCAATATTGATACTCATGTGATGTTACAGTCTCCTCCTCTTCACTATCCCCAAGCAGCCTGATTTGCTTTTTTGGTATTTCTTTTCTTTTTATTATAACTTACAGTCTCATCCCCTTCATTATCCTCAAGCAGCCTGATTTGCTTTTTTTGGTATTTCTTTTCTTTTTATTATTTAAATTACATTATCAGAACTGTAGAATTGCATTAAAAATAATAAAATAAAATAAAATAAAATGAAAGGCATGCTGAGTGGGGCACAGGGCAGGGAGGCAGGGTTAAGGGGGAGCCCAGAAGAGAGTGCAATGACAGCAGCAACAGCAGCCCCAATTGCATGATTGTCCTAGTTGTGTGATAACGGCTGCTCACAAACCAGTATGTTTGCATTTTCTTTAATGAGCGAGGTTGTGATGAGATGGGGGCTCATGTAATAACATCCATGGTTTAAATCCTATTGTTAGTCCTGATTAGAGTAGACCTACATGTTGACTCACAATTCAACAACTGATTCAATAGCCTGCTCTAGCTAAGAGTAACGAAGAGGATTCCAACCAAAGGATGGTTAATACTGTTGGTTTTAACATGCTGGTTGTAAGCTCTGCTCTTCAGACACTGTCCCAACTTCTTCTTCTTCTTTTTAAATAAACATTGATTTTTAGGTAACTCCATCACTGGTGAATAAAGAGGAGGACAGGGTCATGGTTTCCAAGATATTTTATGAACACGCAAGCACACAGAATTAACCATCTTGGCTGAGAGCCTGACCACAAATTATAAGATTGGTTGCCAAGCAATGAATTCCCCTTATCCGCTCCTTTTGGAGTGATGGGAAAGAATGCAGTTGTCTACTAGGGTCCTACCCCTTATCTATTCTAAAATATCAACCTGGCTCAGCTGCAACCAGTCACTGGGAATGAAAGACTCAAAGAGGCAGCTGCTATTAATTTCCAATTAAGCTATAATGGCATTGACACTTCTATCATGTATTAGGTCTCTTTCACAATGCACAATTGTAGCACCTCAATTCCATTTAAATTGCCATGGTTCCTGCCATCTTATGGAATCTTGGGATTTGTAGTTTCATGAAGTATTTAGAATCCTTTGCCAGAGAACTCTAGAGCTTCACCAAACTACAAAACCCAGAATGCAGTGATGGCTGTTAGTAGGATCAAATGCTATAACTGAAAGAGACTTTTGTTAAATCAGAGTACTTCAATGCCTAAGCTCACATATGCAGTCACTTCATCCATAAGCTGTTATAGAAAGGTTGGAGGACTGCTGCCTTTTCACAGTTTTTAAAGAACTCCAGCTGAGAATACAACTCAAGAGGATATTTGAGGTGCATCATGGAGCAGCTAATCTGTGATGGTTGGAGTGAATCTTACACTATTGAGAATAAAACTTACAATTTTCTCCTTTTACTTCATTTGATATGGGAGCAGAGATGTTGTTAGACTGATTAGAGGTTCACTTGTATATGGCTATGGGACTGACGATGGGAGACTCAGAGTGGTGTAGTGGTTTGAGTGTTTGAATATAACACTGGGAGATCAGGGTTCAGATCACCACTTAGCCATGGAAACCTACTGAGTAACCTTGGGCAAATCACACTCTCTTAGCCTCAGAGGAAGGTAAAGGCAAACCACCTCTGAACAAATTTTGCCCACAAAACCCTACGATAAATTCTCTTTAGGTTTCTTATAAGTCTGAAATTACTTGAAGGCACAACAAACACTCATTGAGGTTGGACTGGATATCCTTCCAAGATCCCATCTAGCCCTGTGATTCTGGAATACAAATGAGAGGTCTGCCACACTGGGCTGCTGGGTTATCTTCATGGCAGATGAAGAGTGGCAGAGGGGTCAAGGGCCTTCCTTTTGTTAAAGAGATTAGCTTTAACAGAGGAAAGAGGCAGTGACTTTTTTCTCTAAGGGACATGTCTTTTTCCTCCACCTTCTTCTATCCCTCTTCTCCGAGGAAGATGTCATGCAGTTGTGACTGTGTAAAAGGAAGGGAACATAAGCAGCGATTACCCATTGTGTCATATCAGGGCTCATAGTAAATCTTGTGGTTGGTGAACATGATCATCCCTTACCCGACACATCCAGAAAGCCACATATCAGATGCAGGAGAGTAACAATCCCATCCCAAACATGCTTCCTCAGATGCAAGCCTTACAAAAATTAGTGGGGCCTACACTCTAGTAAGGGTACTAAAGAGTACAGTCCAGCTAAATTACTTAAATTTCTAAATGTAGATGTAGGAGTGAGGAAAAGATTAAGAGCTTTATCGCATTATTAAACAAACGTGGCAGGCGAAGGAAAAGATGGTTTTTTTTTTTTAAATCCCTCTGCATGACCTTGTTCTCTTTCCTTCTCTTCCAGCTGTACAACTGTGGGAGAGGTTGTAAAAGTGTCATAAAAGTATCCCATTTGCCAAGCTGAAATAATCCGTTTGGCAAAAATGATGCTTTTACACATGTATCTTTTTGTTTGCTTGCTGTGTTTGTTTAATAAGGCTCTAAGACTGAAGCAGCAGGTAGGGGATGGTCTTTTTAAAAAAACTACACTGATTCTAATGCAAATTGTATCCCTTCCCTGAGCTGCAATAGTATTATGGAAATACTCCTAACCATTTACTGGTAAATGTCAATAATAATAATAATAATAATAATAATAATAATAATAATAATAATTATTTATTTGTACCCCGTCCCTCTGCATAACAATCAGGGTGGCTTCCAACATAAAATCCCACCCCTTAAAAAGTTATTAAACAACAGCAAATTTAAAAACAGTTTTAAAAATAAGGCAAATGCCAACAATTAATGGGGCTGGGCCACACTTCCTCCACCCCTGCAATGGGAGAAACTAATGATAAGAGTAGTTGACAATGGAATAGACTGCCTGAGGTGTGGCGAACCCTCACTTGCTGGAGCTATTTCAACAGTGAGTGAATTGCTGTCAGAAATGCTTTTTGTTGCTTCTTGCATTGCAGACAGTTGCCAGTCTGTTGTTGTTGTTGTTGTTGTTGTTGTTGTTGTTGTTATTTCCATCTGTGGAATGAGCAATGTGGGAAATGACATCTTTGCCTCAGGCAGCAAAATGACTTGGACCATCCTCGAGAAATCATCATAGATCACCGTCATGAAAAGATGTACCTCTTGTTATAGAATCATAGGACTTTATCACACCATGTTGTTGTTGTTAACTGTCCTCATGTCAATCCTGACTCATGGTGGCCCTGTGCATGAGACATCTCCAAGCTCTTCTATGCTCCACTGATCTGATTAGTTCCTGTAAATTCAGGCCTGTGACCTCCTTGAGGTCTATCCATCTGGCATGAAGTCTTCCTCTCTTTCTATTTCCTTCTACCTTATTGTATTATTGTCTTTTCTAATGACAATGTTTCTTCCCATGATGTGGCCAAAGTATGATAGCATCAATTTGATCACCTTGGCTTCCAAGGAGATTTCGGGCTTGATCTGTTAAAGCAGGGGTCGGCAACCTTTCCCCTTTAAGGGCCGAGGGACTTCAGCTCCCAGAAGCCTCAGCCATGTTGGCCAATAGTCCCATGTTGGCCAATAGCTCCTGGGATTCTGGGAGCTGAAGTCCCTTGGCCCTTAAAGGGGAAAGGTTGCCTACCTCTGTGTTAAAGGACCCATTTGCTTGTCCTTTTGGCTGTCCACAGAATCCTCAGCACTCTTCTCCAGCACTACAACTTAAATGAGTTTATTTTCTTCTCATCCAGTTTCTTTACTGTCCAGCTTTTGCATCCATGATGGGACATATGATGGCTTGGACAATTCTAACTTTAATGTTCATTTGTCTGTCTTTACTCTTTAGGATCTTGTCTAGTTCTTTCATAGCTGCTCTTCCCATTCCTAGCCTTCTTCTGATGTCTTAACTGCAGTTTCTGCTAAGATGCCACATTTGCCTTATTGTAGGACATGTAAACATACTGGTTCACACAACTTTTCAAAAGTACTGTGGTGCTACCTGGCCTTTGTCCTCTGCATGCCAGCCTTCATACTCCCACTTCCCTGCCCTATGCCCTTCTCAGCAGTTTTTTTTGTCTGTATTTTTAATTTTTTAAAATTTTCAATTAGCAGTCATAGCAATTGATTAACTAAAGAGAAGAAGAGAAAAGAAAAGCAATGAAAAGAAAGAAGAAAAACAGCTTGCTTCAGAATAGTGAGGGGAGGAGGGGAGAGGAGCATAATCATACCCACCTGCACAATGTGACTGCCTGCATATTGGAACTGCAGCAGGAGGAACTCATCACAGATGAATCAACAGTGGAAAAGCAGTGTGATTGGGAGGCATTGATGGGTTTTGCCCATCAATAAAAATGAGTACCCCAGAAATGGATGGAAGACAAAGCAGCTACAGGACATAATATGGTGTTGTGTGATATGGTATGGCCACAGATGCTCCTATCCTACTGTAATTCTGTTTTGGCAGCCTTGTGTGATAAAGTCCATAGAGTTGGAAGGGGCTTCATGGGCCATTGAGCCCAATCGTCTGCTCAGTGCAGGATCTCCAGCTAAAGCTCCCCAGCAGGTAGCTTTCCAGCATCTTCTTCACATTTTGTGTTTTCTTGTTATCTGCTAGCACAGGGGTAGGCAACCTTTCCCCTTTAAGGGCTGAGGGACTTCAGCTCCCAGAATCCCAGGAGCTATTGGCCAACATGGGACTATTGGCCAACATGGCTGAGGCTTCTGGGAGCTGAAGTCCCTTGGCCCTTAAAGGGGAAAGGTTGCCTACCCCTGTACTAGCAGATCTGCACATCTGCAGCTCACATCTGATTGACTGGAGACAGTGATTTCCAGGCAGCTTGGACAGGAATTTCCTCTAGCAGGCATTTTATACACCAAAGATCCAGCATTTGGACAGAGATTTTGTGGGTAAAATAATACTTAGGAGCCAGAGTTTATCTTGGATGTCTAGGCGCCAATCCTCAGTTTGAGGTGTTAACACCATTAAACCTTCCTAAACACAAAAACACTTTCATCAGGTTTAACAAGTGCCAAAGAAACAAGGCAGAAACCTCAGTTGAGATTTAGGAAGTTCAGACAGAGTCCATTCTTCAAATATTTCCTGTATATACACAGCTAGGCCAAGTATTAATAATACCTTGCGTCTTCAGATATTTCCTCAGAGGAATCCAGAAATGACCACAGTCAGAGACAGAGCTGGGCTACATGGGACTTTTGTCTGATACAGGGCCATCCCAAGACATGTTGCTGCCTAGGGAAAACAGCAACCTCTTCCCCTCAGCAACCCAAGTCAAACAGCTTAGTATCAAGCCAGAGCCAAGATATTTTGGCATATGAGGAAGAAAACCCACAAGCACCTCTTCCCATCTCCAGCAGCAATAATGCAACAACAAATTAGACCACAAACAATTTGCTGTCATTTAATTATTCCCAAAAGTTGTTGCTTGTGATTAGCATAGACGGGTTGCTTCCATGTCGGTGCAGTGGTGAATCTGATCTAGTCTTTTGTCTGAACAACCCAATGTACCAAATCCCATCCCACAAACAAGTTCAGCATTTGGATTCACTGACTGATATGGAAGTCACTTATGGTTACAGCCTGCAACAGCTCCCATGTTTGTGTGTGTGTGTGTGTGTGTGTGTGCCTTAAAGTCTCCTGTTGACTTGTGGCAATCCCATGAAATTCAGAGGGTTTTCTTCTGTAAAGAATACTGAGAGGTGGTTTTACCTTCCTATGAAATATAGTTCATAGAACCTGGTATTCATTGGTGGTCTCTCATCTAAGTACTAGCCAGAGCTGACCCTGCTTAGCTTCCAAGACCAGGCAGAATACATTATGAACATTATTGTGTATTAACATTTTCTTTAAACTACCCTTTTTATTTTAAAAAGGTACTTTTAACGTGCTCCCCCCTTTATTCTTCTTACTACCATCTTGCTTTTTCTGTCTGTTTTATTAGCTTTGATTATTTTAATTCCTCTTAGCTTAGACACCAGATATAAAAATCCCATTACCCTTTCCTTAGAAACTTGGCTGCTTAAAATCTTGGTCACATTCACACATTCTAGACACCCACTGGGTGACTTTGGGCAAGTCATATTCTCTCAGCCTCAGAGGAAGGCAAAGGCACCCCCCTCTGAGCAAATCTTGTAAGAAAAACCTCATGACTGATTCACCTTAGGGTCACCATAAGCAACCTGAAGGCCCATAGCAACAAACAACTCCCAAGAGATGGCCATCCAATCTTTGTTTAAAAATCACCAAAGAAGTTGAGTCTACCACTCTTTCTACAGTGAATCCCTTTTCTTGTAATCCATTGATTTGTGTTCTAGTACCTGATGCAGCAGAAGATAAGATTGTTCCATTTTCTGTGTGACATTTCTTCAGATATTTAACGATGGCTATAATGTTACATAATAATAATAATAATAATAATAATAATAATAATAATAATAATTTATATCCTGTCCCTCTGCTGAGTGATTGGGGTGGCTTACAACATTAACATTGAACAAGAATTTACAATAAAAGCACTATCCCAAATCCCACACCCACCCACCCCTTAAAAATTAATTAAACAATCACAGATTAAAACATTTTAAAATAAACTAACACGAGTGCAGGCGGTCTAATAGCAAACAGCAACACCACGACTGCAGCGGGGGATAATAACGAGAGGATGGCCAACTCCTAGGACCGGGAAATCTAGTCTGGAAAGGCCTGCCTGAAGAGATCCGTCTTGACAGCCCTTTTAAAGCTGACTAAGGTCGTAATATGATGGATCTCGTCTGGCAGGCCATTCCATAGTTTGGGAGCGGTTGATGAGAAGGCCTCTGGGAGGTTGCAGACAGCCTTATCTTTATCAGCTGCAGCAGGTTCCTCCCAGAGGACCGAAGTGCGCAGGGCGAATTGTACGGGCAGAGGCAGTCTCGAAGATAGGATGGACCCAAGCCATTTAGGGCTTTATAGGTGATAACCAACACCTTGTACTGGGCCCGGAAACTAATAGGCAGCCAGCCAAAGAGACTTTAATACTGGTGTTATATGGTCTCTTTTAGATGTACCCAAGACCAACCTGGCTGCCATATACTGTACTAGTTGGAGTTTCTGGACCAAGCACGAGGGTAGCCCCATGTAGAGTGCATTGAAGAAATCAAGACAAGAGGTTACCAGTGCATGTACCACAGTTTCAAAGTCCCTTATTTCCAGGAAAGGGCGCAGCTGGCATATCAGCCGAAGCTGATAACAGGAACTCCTGGCCGTCGCGTTCACCTGATTAGTCATCTAATATTCTCCTCTTCAAGCTAAACATAACCAATTCCCTAAGCTATTCTTCAAGGGCTTGGTTTCCAGACTATATAGAAGGCATTAGGTTGTGAAATACTCTCCTACAGCCTGCCTTGGCCAGAAACCTAACAGACCATGTGGCTTGGCATATTAGATCAGGGCTCAAAGTGTATAGGCATTTCCTCTGAAATCCATGAGCCCTGTCTCTTGACAACCCCCACCCCATCAATTTAAGTAGGGAGGGGAGAGAAAAATCCAAATTAAGACTTTAAAAATAGATGCTAACACTGCTATAATGAAAGGTGGTCCACTATATAAATAGTAGAGCTTGTAAAGGTTACCTTTTTTGGTTTGGAATTGCTTACAAAATCATTGCATGAGGTTGACATGTATCTAAAAGTGTTTCCATAAGGGGTGTTTTATAGGTGCTTTGAGTATTTAGAATGCTGGTCAGAGTGCAGAGTCCTGTCACCATCATGGAGATTGTGGATCCACTGTTAGTCCAAAAACCCCCAACAGTCAGCCTAGACAGGCTATCTGAATGATCGCTAGACTAAATCCAACATTAGTCATTCCTACAGTAGACCAATTGAAATGAAAGGGACTTATTAGTCACAACAAATAGCTTAGATTCGAGTGCAATGGGTCTATTCTAGGGAAGACTAATGCTGGAGACCTCTGCTCTGTAACTTTTGGATTTCATTTCACTCTAAATGTACTCCTTGCTATTGGCTGAAATCCTATGTTGCTGCAGTGTATCCTAAATAACTGTCAGAGGAATTATTTTCTGCTTGCACTACACAGTCCCTTTACTGGATACCTCTGTAGTGCAACACATGTGGATCACTGATAAATGCACATGACTGACAGCTTGTTGTGCACTTGCAGTGTTCACTGTGATACCATCCGTATGTGCTCTGCCCTAGCCCTTTGCTTGTTCCCTGGTGGAGCCTCAGATGTGGGGTTGCCATATTCCAGTCCCTCATATCTGGAGATCTAATTTGCATATTATGAACATTATTATAATTATGTGTATTATTAATTTGTATTGTTTATGCAAATTCAATACATTAATCATTGCAGTTTTTCTACCATTATGTTTCAACCATAGTACCAGTGCTAAGGTAAGAGCTCTTCCCCCCCCTGCTTTTCCCCCTGCTGGTTGGTGTGAAGAGGCTTCTAAGCAGCACCAGAGAGAGACCACCTTTGCTCTCTCAAGGCTGTTGGAAATAGTGCTGCCTAGCCCTAGGTTCAAGCTGCTGACAGTCACCACACAACACAAGGCCATCTCTGCTTGCATCTTTTCCTTTGCCACCTTTTGGGTCTATTGAGGGAAGGAGGGAGAGAATGGAAGAATAAGATGGCAGTGCTACACCTGTGCAGTAGCAACTGGAGCCTACGGGGTGGGATGAGGCTCCCACTAGTGCCAGTCTTCTTGCACATTTTCCTGCTTCATCACCACTGCCACATTTTAACCTACTCATCAGCCTGTGACAAAGTAGAAATCCAGGATTTACTGCTTCAGCTGGACATTTTTTTTAGTCCCTTCAATCCAGGATTTTCCAGGTTTTCCAGGACAAATGGCAACCCTACTCTGACCCCCATTACAGAATGAGCTCAGGCCTACTGTGGATCACATATACTGTCATACCAATACCTGTTTCAAATGTGCACCTCTGTTTCTGTCCCTGTCAGCTGGATGTGGCTTTTGCACAGTGTCCAATAAAATACTCTGTATGTGTAATACAACTGATACCCACGTTTGTCATTCACAGTGTGTTGGCCTTTATTTACCCTCAGTCAGCTGCATGTATAGCTTCATCTGAAGATAACACTCCATACATGTGATGAAATGGACTATACTTCCTGAAAGATTATGTTTTAATAAATTTGTACTTGCTGTGCTATTGTTTGCCTTTAAGGTGCAACACAGATTAATATGTCAATCTGTTTGGGAACAGTTGAGAAAGAGATAGAAGGTTTTAGGACTGTTCCCTATACTATTCTGTATAGGGGCTTAGCTTTCCCCCCCATACTCCAGTTATTATATAACCTAGGTTATTTTGTGAGAAGAGACAGAAGAGCGCTGCAGTTTGAGTCCGAATGCACACAAACTCATGCCTATTTTTGAAATAGGCACTAAAATGCAAAGATTTTAAAACAAATGTTTACACAAGTGCTGTAATCAGTGGACAGATGTATAAGTAAATATATTAGAAAAATGTATACACAGAATGTGCACATCTGGAAAAAAGATACATTAATTATTCACATAGGACTTTATCACATGGGGGAAATCCCATGCAGAAATGGGGTTTTAAATAGGAAAACCCCCGCAAAAGCTGGTAGATTTTTAGATGACATCACTTTTAAACTGTGCTTAATGGAAAGTAGTCAAAAGCCGCTTCTTTTTACTTTTGGAAAATCCTGAAAGTAAAAAAAAGCAGCTTTTGACTACTTTCTGTTTGGGTTAAGCACAGTTTAAAAGCAATGTGTGTGAAAATCAACCCACTTTTGCGGGTTCCCCCCACCTTTTAAATTCTGTTTCAGCATGGGATTTCCCCTGTGTGATAAGGTCCATACAGTGGGCCCTTGGTATCGACTGGGGTTTGATTCCAGGACCCCCATGGATACCAAAATCTGTGGCTGCTCAAGTCCCATTAGATACAATGGTATAGTAAAATGATATCCCTTATATAAAATGGCAAAATCAAGCTATGCTTTTTGGAATTTCTATATTTTAAAAATATTTTCAAGCCATGGATGCTTGAATCTGTGGATAAAAAAAATCCATGGATAAGGATGGCTGACTGTATTTCCCTGCAGCAAAGAAAAGAAAAGTGTTACAGTCTGATACCGAACGAGGACTGGAGGAGAATGCAACAACAATAAGACTGGTAATTTTCATATTCCCATGCCTCCTTTTAGTCTCAGTATGAATGGTTTGCAGACAATCCTAAATATCAACAAAACACCCTATAGATCTCTCCTTCTATAAAAAACTAAATGCAGGTAAGTGGTGTACTCTTAAAACAGCACACCACTCCAGGGAGTGGGAGACATTTCTTGGTTTTGCCCTGAGCAATTAGCCATGTCCCAGGAGATGCCAAAACCCCTCTCTCCCTCCCTGCTCTCTCTGCCTCCCTTTCAAAGATGTAGGTGACAAGGTCCTTTGCACAAGGGAGAGTCTGTGTGACACACTTGCTCCCAACAGGGTTGCTATAGGAAAGGGCAGAAGCTGGGGGGGAATGTATGGGGCCTATTTACACCCTCAGCCTTAACTCAAAGGTAATGTTTGCCTGGCCTGTTGTGATTGCTCCCCAATAAAAGATTGGGGGCTGGGGAAGATCTCATGAGGGATTAGAGAAGTATTTGCTTTGAATGGGAGTGACTTTTAGAGATGGAGAGAACAAAGGGAGCTCTTTGAAAGAGGGAGGGAGATGGACAAAGATAGGAGGATGAGATGGCACTGTTGCATATATGAATCTATCCTCCAAAGAGAGCTGACTGTTGCCAGCACCTTTTCATCCTAGTGGCTAATTGCTTGGGTTTCACTATTACTTGAGCTTTCAAGCAACAGGATGCCAATTAGGTAAATCTGTTTCTGTACCTTGTGTGCATGCCCCCTCTTCTGAAGCAGAAAGGAGGTCTACAAAAGAGATGCTTTATTTTGAAAATTATATGGGCAAGCTAGTGTTGTATAATCATATTGGCGTGGGTTGGTGGGTTATAAACATTCTGGAAGCCACTGTTACCTAAGCACTGAAGTGACATGTTATGTGTAAAATCCTTAAATGCAAAATCCTTAAATACAACAAGTGTTTTTTTGAGGTAACAAGAGCAATGTGAAACCTGGACAGTGAAGAACGCTGATAGGAAAAGGATCAACTCCTTTGAAATATGGAGGAACATTCTGTGGATACCACAATGGGTCTTAGAACAAATCAAGCTTGAACTCTCTCTAGAAGCCAAGATATCTCCGCTGAGGCTGTAATACGTTGAGAAGACATGACTCATTAAAAAAACAGTGATGCTTGGCAAGGTAGAAGATAGCAGGAAAAGAGGAAGACCATGGTCTAGATGGATAAAGCCAATCAAGGAAGCCACAGCAGGGCTGTTGATGATACAGTGACCTGGAGGTCTCTTATTCAAAGGGTCAAGTCGAAGTTGACTTGATGGCATTTAACAACAAAAACAAGAAGAACATAACAGTTTTTTCCCATAAAATAATGCAACAGTTAGAAACACTGATAATTTGGTTCAAGGGGAAGGGATGTATAAAGTTTTAAAACATAATGTTTGGGATCATGTTGGAAGATTTTGCTCTTTTTAATGGCTTAATTTTAGGTGTTATGTCAATGAAGTGTTCCTCATCAAGTGACATCTAATGAGTAACAAGTTATTTTTATAAATAGTAATGGCAATGCTAACCTTTCCACTTTTCAAAATAACTTTCCAAGCCCTGATCTACCCTTTGAGCCTAGGGTAGAATGGGGAAATATGCCAGTTTTGATTTCTTCTGAATTTTCTAAATTTTTCAAACTGTCCTGATTGTTTGCATTGTGAACTTCATAAATTCTTTAAAAACAAACTAAAGCAAAATCCTCCCACATTTCCATCAGCACAATTCAGCAAGCACAGATATTTGCCAGATGAAGAGGACCTGTTGTACCAGCCTGCTAAGGAATTTCCCATAAAGATAATACATTAACTCCAATAAGGTTGAATACATAGGAATCCAAATTTCAGACCCTGATGTTTTAAGAATACACCACTTACCTGCATGGATAAATCTGTCAGTTTCTCTATATTTTAAAAAAATCCCAGTTCTGTGAAGACATTTGTGAGTTTTGATTAATTCTTATCAAAATCAAACTGAAATTTATTTATTTATTTACTTTATTTATATGTCACCATTCTCCTAGGCTGGGACCCAAGGCGGCTTCCATAAAACATGAAAATGTCTACAAAAAGTTCATAATAAATTAAAAAATATTAAAATATTATAAAATGCTATAAAACTGATTAAAAACCTACAAAAGTTAAAAAAAGATAAAACAAACATTACAGAAACTTTGAAATAGCCCTGGTGGTGCAGTGGTTAAATGCTGGCATTGCAGCCACAGTGTTGTAAACCTGATCCTGGAGGGCTCCAAGGTCAACTCAGCCTTCCATCCTTTCACAGGTTGGTCAAATGAGTACCCAGTTTGTTGAGGGCAATTGGCTTATACATTGTAAACTGGTTAGGGAGTGCTAGTTCACTTATAAGCAGTATAAAAATGTACTTGCTATTGCTATTAAGCATTAAAAAGCTTGCTTAAATAAGCATGTTTTTGCCTGCCACTGAAAAGAAAGCAGAGGGTGGGAGCTGCCACTGAGAACACTCTCTCTCGTGTCCTCACTAGGTGAGCCTGTGATCTTACAGGACCAAGAGAAAGCCCTTCCCTGATGATCTTAAAACTGTGGCATATTTTTATGAAATGAAATTCTCAGCCATCCCTACTTCAGACAGTGATGACTGAGAGGCTGGAAAAATTACTTTTTGGAATATCATTCCCAGCATCCTCCAGGTACCATAGAAAGTTGTTATCCAAATATGATGTGTCCAACTCAGGCTGAAGGGTAAATCATGCAGCTGGGTCACTATTACAAATCTCTGCTATATTACAGTATTAATCAAATCAGAAAACTAAGCAGATAGCCAGAGCATAGCCAGTTTCAATCTAATCAAGACAAAAACATGGGTGGAGAGATATAGCCAGTGATGTAGACTCAAGTTGACTCAGACTCAAAGTAGACTCAAATCACTTCAGTGACTTGACTTGGATGTGACTTTGCAATAAATGACACCCTGACTGGATTCGACTCACAAATTGTATATTTTTAGCTACCAATTTGCTGGTCTAACTAGTGTATTATACTCTTTTTTATTAATGCTTTTAAAGTTTTCCATAAATAAATCAAAATTCAACACACATACAATTCCCATTCTTACTTCCCCTCCCCTCCCCACCCACTCCCACCCTATTATTTAAACAATCACTCCACATTCCCAATTGACTTCCTAATAATACAATACAATAGTTGTTCCTTCCTCAAGCTTACATCAGTTTGAATAATTTCATCAAATTAATTTCCATAACCCCTTATTTGGAAGAGTTTAGCCTCCTGTTCTCTTCCCATCATTATCTCTTCCTTGTTTATTTTAAATTTACTGTTACACATATCCCCATCCATTATTGTCTCTATACCTCCCATAATTTCCTTATGTCCCTCCATCCCCCCCCCCCCCAGATTGTTGGATTGTTTTTTCATTTATGTACATTGTTAATCTGTCCATTAAAGCTAAATCACTTAGCTTTAAAATTCATTCTTCCATTGTGGGCACTGTTTCCTCTTTCCAATACTTTTCATAAATCATTCTCACTGCTGTGGTCATATATAATATTGTACTTATTTCATCTAGATCCAATTTATCTTTTATGATGTCTGTGATATTCAGATGAAAGAGTTCAGGTATTAGAGGTATCTTCTTATGTGTTACCTCTAGAATATTTTTATGAATGTTCTTCCAAAATTTCTTTGTTGCTTTGCACTGCCACCACATATGATATAATGTCCTTAATTTTAATTTGCATTTCCAACAGTTGTTATTCTTATTCTGTATCTTGGCTAATTTAGAGGGAGTCATATACCACCTTAGAAATTCTTACAATTGTTACATTTCATAAACTTGAGATTTTCTGTCCATGTTTTCCCCCAGCTTGCTATTGGGTTCCCTATATTCTGCATCCATTTTAATCATACTCGTTTTTATTGTCTCTTCTTTCAGTTCATAGTCTATCAGCAGTTTATACATCTTTGTTATCACATGTTTCCCTCTATTTGTAGAATTTTCTCTAATTCTTTTGTCTCCTTTTCTATTCCATAAATTTTTGTATCTGTTTTGAATTTTTCTGCTAATTGTCCATAAGGAAACCAATGTATTTCTAAGCCTTCTTTATATAGTTCTTCCTTAGACTTTATTCTGTATCCTTCAGTTGTTTTGATTAGAATATCCTCATACCATATTACACTCTTATAGTGCTGCTATTCCACTTTTACTGCTCTGGCTGCCTCCTGCAGCATTCTGGGGTTTGTGGTTAAGTTAGGCCTAAGAGCTCTCTGTCTGAGAATTCAAAATGCCCCTCCCTAAACTGCAAATCCCAGAATGCCACAGGAGGCAGCCAGAGCAGTAAAAGTGGAATAGCAGCACTATAAGAGTGTTGTGCAGTAACCTCTAGAAACGTTACATAATGGAAAATGTCTTGCCTGCTGCTCCTAGGAAAATGTCTTGCCTGCTGCTCCTAGGAAAAGCTTTAGAAGGCTGTTCCAATGTGCAATGGGATACGTTTCTGAGTAGACCTCATTTTTCTAAAATTCAATCTTGATAAATTCCCTATGATAATTTTTTTACCTAACTTTGTGCACATCTTTGTGATTTTGTAGATATTGAAACTCCATGCACACCCACCCACCCTTGTTAAAGTTGGCTCCCAGACTTGAGACTGTTGATGATCTACTGCAATGGCAATTAGCTCAACACATCCCGAACTAACTTTTGACCATTCTGTAACAAGGCAAATAATATGACTGCTGGGAAGAGGGAGGCAGACTTAATCCCTCTCATGGTTGTAATCTGGATCAGGTTCCATGTGGCCATTACTGTGTATTGTGTGCCATCAAGGAGATTAGTGCATGGGCTTTCATTCCCGTGCCAGGTGTGGGATGTAAACACACAGGGATGGATAATATCCCTGGGCAGTACTCATCATGTACGCGATCTGGGCTCCTCCCAGACCTTTTAAAGAAAGGGAAAATCCCATTCTTTAAAAGGTCTGGGAGAAACCTGGGTTGTGTATTGGATGAAGATTGCCTGGGGATGGAGCTGTGCGATAGTATCCATCCCCATGCATTTACATCCCATGCCAGCACGGGAATGAAAGCCCATGCACTAATCTCCCAAGACATTTCCAGTTTATGACAACCCTAAGGCGAATCTGTCTTGGCAAGATTTGTTCAGAGGAGGTTTGCCCTGAGGCTGAGAACATGTGACTTGTCCAAGGTCACCCAGTAGGGTTCATAGCTGAGCCAGGAATAGAACCTTAATTTCCAGAGTCACAGTCCAACTCTCAAACCACTACACCACACTGGCTCATGGCCATTATTAACCAATATTAAAAGATCTCTGATATAGATCAAATGTCACATCAGTCAAGGGTCCCTGATTGTGCAGACAGAGCCTATGCAACTACACTTTACACCTTCTAAAAACTGAACATGCATGTCATCTCAGCCACTCAGTTCTAGAGTATGGCCATGATGGCTAAGGGATTCGGTGAAATATAATAATAATAATAATAATAATAATAATAGATAACTGTGCCATGCTCTGATCCAGCCATTCCCTCAAGACCGGGGTAGGTGACCTTTCTCCTTTAAGGTCCGAGGGACTTCAGCTCCCAGAAGCCTCAGCCATGTTGGCCAATAGTCCCATGTTGGCCAATAGCTCCCGGGATTCTGGGAGCTGAAGTCCCTCGGCCCTTAAAGGGGAAAGGTTGCCTACCCCTGCTCAAGACTATGCCACTGAAAATGGATATACTTGGTGGTGTTCCCCAAGGTGGAATCTTAAAGAAATGAGTGATTGAGACATGCATGATAACAGTTCAAAAACTACTACATGTAGGGAGGAAAGCTAGATTGCATGTGCTCATGTTTGTAGGCCCACATATTTAAAGTAGTGCTCAAAAGAGGCACCCTACATGCATATAAATTGTACATGAAGATGTATGTACCACACTGGATGCAGTGAAAATAAGCTCCTTGGACAATAAAAAGACAGGAAACAACTCTGGGTCTACCATTAATGTGCTGTAGTTATATTTATACTACCAGAAATGACAAGACATCCCTCTGGGATTTTTGGCTTTATGTGCTAAAATAATGTTCCTAACTTTGGGTGCTTTGGGTATGTCTTGACTTGGCAACTGGAAAGGTTCTATATGCTGCTGTCAGGCAGAAAAATATCTTAGGCTGGGCCTGCAGGGAAGTATTCTGGAAGCCCCCCCCTTCTTTCCTGGTTAATGCCCTCTTACTGTCCTCAGTTTGGTCTTCTTTTGAGTGAAAAGACTGATGAAAGTATGATTCACATAATGAAAGGGTGAATAACACAGCCAAACTCCGAGTGAACTTGGGAAATTTTTCTACCTTATCTTGGATGCTGCATCCATTGGCTCTTTGCACGTATCACTTCTTGATATAAATACAAAAACAATTTTCCCAAACAGTTTGGCATGTTCCTGATGGGAAGCATAGGTCAATGATGCAGGGAGGGTCACGGGGGGAAATTCACTTGCCTGAGAAACTGAAGCTGCATGTTAATCAGTGTTGTCTTTCACATTTCCCCTTTTATGCACAGGGGTGGGAAACTGGTGCCCCTCCAGATAGTATTGGACCTTGATCCCCATCATCCCCAGCCAGCACTGCCAATGAACAGGGATGAAGAAAGTTGTAATTCATCAGGAACCGGAAAGCCACAGGTTCTTTACTGTCCCTTTAAAAATAACAATAGTCTCCCTGACCCATGGCCCATCTATAGAAGCATCTTCTAAAGCACACTTTTTGATGTCCTACTTACATCTGAAACTAACTGTCTCCTCTTTGAGAGCTCTTGCAGACAGTCCAAGTGGAGGGGGCCCAGTTAGATTTCCAAATGAACATCTATATTTCCTGTGGATCCAGTGTGAGTATTTGTAAAAGCGAAGCAGGAGTAAGAACAGGCTGATAAATTCAGCAACCTAGAGAGGGATTTAGTCAGATATCATTTTCTTAGAAATAAGCAGAAGATCAGTTCAGCCACTCAAACAGCCATGGAAAGACTTCAAAACCTCCCCCCCAAAGTCATCCAAAAAGCTAACATCCAAACGGAAAGGGAGGGGAATATGTTGCTTCAAGGGTATATCAGTAAATAATATTGACGGGAGCCTATTGGCCTGTACTGTGTAAGAGATAAGATGATGAAAACTGTCCCTTCTGGCATTAAATTCTAGGATTTATGAGTTGTCATTATTACTGCTGGATAGCATCATTTCCAGGAACTTGATTCAGAATGAGAGTGTAACACTGCTCCTACTTTCCGTATCTGTATAAACCCCCAAGAGCTGCTAGGAATGAAAAAACTCTGGGTGAGGGCCCTGTGCAGCTAAAACTGTAAACATTGAACATGCAAGCTATTATGCTTTAAATGGTGGTGGGAAGCTGGAGCAAGAAGGCTGTGGCATGGTGATAGAGTTTAACCCTTTCCTTCTCTTGGATTTAGTAATGAATAGAATAAAAGAATCATAGAGCTGGAAGAGACCTCAAGTCCAACCCCTTGCCATGCAGGAATACAAAATCAAAGTACTTCTGACAGATGGCCATCCAGCCTCTGCTTAAAAACCTCAAAAGAAAGAGACTCCACCATACTCTGAAGCAGCATATTCCACTGTCAAACAGTTCTTACTGTCAGGAAGTTCTTCCTAATGTTGAGGGTGAATCTCTTTTCCGGTGGTTTGAATCCATTGCTCTAGGTCCTATTCTCTGGAGCTTGGCTTTAGGGAAACTATTTTGAATGATTCTATAGAGTAGGGGGGAAAGACAAGCCCACTCTCAGTACCAACTCCTGGTTTGTTTGTTTTTAAGCACCACTTCTCCCCATTAATTTACTCCTGAGGATTGAGATGACATGTCAAAGCCAAATTGACATTCCAGTTTCTTAGGAGCTTATCACTCAGTAAATTAAGGCAGCTTACTTCTTGGGGCTTCAATCCTGGATCCAGGATACTCCTGGATGTTATCAGACATAAATCTCTGCTGATTTAGCCATGATGCCACCAGCCAAATCCATCCTGGGTTGAAGCCTCACTGAGCTGGCCAATTTTTGAAGTCAGAAGCTCCCTGACTTCGAAAAAGTGCCGGCTGAGTGAGACTTCAACCTGGGATGGACTTGACCATGGCATCACAGCTAAATTGGTGGCAATTTATGTCTGATAAAAATATCCAGGGGTATCCCGGATCCAGGATTGAAGCCAGAAGAAGTAAACTGGCTTAATTGGGTGAACGATAAGCTATTCATACTGTTGCATTCCATTGATCGGTTGGTTCATTAATTGCTTGCTTGAATTCATACCATGTCTTTCTTCTAGTATGAGATTCAAGTCATAAACATTTTTACTCTGCTGCATTGATTTTCAAAGGTTCTGTCCCAAATTGTAGCAAAGCCCAGGTGTTGTCTCCCCTAGGTTGCACTATGTTGAACTGTGATTGTTCACATTCTTGTCTTTCTCTAGGAATCTGTTCCACTTATATATTTTATTTATTTATTTGGAGTATTTATACCCCACTCTTCAGCCACAAAGGCTCTCAGAGTGTCTTATAAATGGTTAATTAGATGGTTCCCTGCCCTCAGGCTTACAATCTAAAAAGACATGACACAAAAGAAGGGAATGGCAGTGGGGAAGGGAATCAGGTCCAGGAGTTCTTCTCTCCCTCTGAGGCCTGGACCATGGCAGGTGAACTGGAGTTCCATGAATGATATGCAGCCACAGAGAAGATCCTGACCCCAGAAGCCACAGCTAACCCACCCACCCCAAGCTACAAGATGGGCCTCCAGTGAAAAAGTTAGTTGGCAGAGAGGATCATCTGAGAGAAAGCAGCCCTTCAAATGCTCTTTCTAGAATAGCAAAGCCAACATCTTTTGGTGTGGGAAACTTTTATAGACACAGTTTGTATAAGCCTCATTTTCATCAGTCAAGGCTAAATATATTTCATGTAGAAAGTAACAGATTTAAAAATAAGCTTCCAAAATATTTATCAGGACACCAAAGGGTAGTTTCCAGCCATGATCCTAAACCCTGGGGAATCATTTGTGTTGGCCTTTCCTCCTTTCCTTTTCTCTGTCTCTCTTCAACTTGTCCCTGAGCCTCCTGGCCCAACCTAATACTGGTTCTTTCATGTTTCTTTCCCACTCTCTGAGCTCCACATTTGTAACATGGAGGGCTTGCTATTGATGTGTTTTCTTAGTGTCATAATCTATCATTGTCTTCGTTTCTCCTGCCCCACTCCTTTCCCTAGGCATGGTGGGTTTTCTCTGTAGGTTTTCATTCCAGTGCAGATTTTTATTACAGAACCACATAGCTTAACGACTGCCTCATGTCGATTCCTATTTAGAAAAAGCTTATCTGTATTTCTGCTGGAGCCTCAGAGTAGAAAGGGCAACACATTCTGGCCAAGGAATGGCTGAAGGCATTTTGCTGCCTAAGGCACAGCAACAAATGGGACACTCCCCATCCCTGAAGTTATTTTGGTGTAAGAAGAAAAAAATCCCTCCTCTTCCTCCCTGGCAATAAAAATGCACTAATAATATATTAAATAGCTACCAACTGGATGCTCTTTCATGACACCCAAAAATCTGCCACATGAAGTGGTTGCCTGACTTAGATTAATGGCAGAGCTGGCCTGTTCTAGCCTCTGCAATACAACAGGGGACCACGGACCAGAAGAAGAATGAACTAAGAAGAAGCATACCATAAAACCAATCACTCAGTGATATATGACCCTAATTAAACTTAGATATGTAAAAATAGAATTAAGAAGAAGAAGAAGAAGGAACTAAAAAGAAGCATAGAAGAATGAACTATGAAAAAGCATAGCATAAAACTAATTACTCAGTGATATATGGCCCTGATAATGTAAAAATATCCAGGGGGAGCTGTGTTGTTCATACAGCAAAATTCAATAGCATCCCAAACCCACAAAACAGCAATAAAGTCAGTTCTCCGTATCCACTGATTTTTTTTAATACGTGGATTCAAGCATCCATGGATATTCCAAAAAGCATACCTTGATTTTGCTATTTTATATAAGGGACACCATTTCATGATGCCATTGTATCTACTGGTACTCCACAGATTTTGCTATCCATGGGGGTTTCTGGAACCAAACTCTAATGGATACCAAGGGCCCACTGTACCTTTATTTGACCAGCCAAAAATGTACAAAATGCATCATGCAAGCTTTCAAAGCTCTTCATCATGCAAGCTGTTAAAAATCATACAGGAGACAAAAAGAAAATCACAGGCCTACATTCTGTCAAGATATTGTTGTCAGTTCACATGGTTTGGGGGGATATCAATGTAGGCCGAGGTCATTCCCCTCTTTGGCTATATTAGTCTATCTAAAAACACAGACTAATGTGAAAAAATGCAAGTAGACAGTGTCCTGTGTCCTATAAAAGAGAAACAAAGATGCATTCTTGTTGTTTGTATTATCATGATTCAATATCATGCTAAATAAAGTTGTTTTCCCCCCAAAACTCTGACACATTAATGATACTCTGAAGCCATCCATAACTGAGCAATGAGGATGATGCTCTGAGATCTACCATTGGTGGGTTATCTTTAATATGAAAGATAGAATTCTTATTTGGGAGAGCAATGTCCACATTTTGCCCTTTACCTTTAGCTACATCCTTGGGTCTGGAGTTTCAAGCAGATCATGAACTGCTCTTTCCCCACCTCTGGTCTTTTTATTAGTCTTTGTTAGCTGCCCTGGGAAACCTTTTTGGCAGAAAAGTGGTGTAAAATAGGTTGAATCAACTAGCTCGCTAACTAATCAACCCACCCAACTAACTATTGTAGGGTTGCCAGAGTGAAAACTGGATAGTGTGTCTTTAATGGTTATTCAGAAAAGGGAATTTCGGCAGGTGTTGCTTATCATGCAGCCAGATAACAAGCAATACTTGTTGAAATCCCCTCTTATATGCAACCATTAAAGATACACGAGTCCTTTCTAGTTTTTAATATGGCAATATTAATGTGTTAATGCTTCTGAATCTAATGCTTCTGATTCTGATTCCACATTAATTACCAGACTAATCTTAGGATCTTATCGCATTGGTTATTAAAGCGACTTATCTCTCCCGGCTTAAATTTTAAATCGGGTGGCATCTGGACACTATCGCAGGGATTTTGCCATTGAATCCGCTGACTCTGCCGCCGGGATCCATCCTGGGTCCATCCCTGCTCCCAGGGGCACTCAGGACGTTATCACACTAGCGGCAAGAAAAGCGGCAAGGAATCAATCCAGAGCCATACCGGAATGATTCTGGTCGCGCAGGCCGTAATTCCTCTTTGAAAGAGGAATTCAAAAGAGCTGGAATGATGCAGCGATGGCTCAAGGATGATGCAGGGATGGGAGGGTGCCGCGACGTCGTCTGATCACAGGGCAAAGGATCCAGAATGATGCAGCGATGGCGCAAGGATGATGCAGGGATGGGGGGGTTTTGCCGCGACGTCGTCTGATCATGGAGGCAAAGGAACCGGAATGATGCAGCGATGGCGCAAGGATGATGCAGGGATGGGTGGGGTTTGCCGCGACGTCGTCTGATCACGGAGGCAAAGGAACCGGAATGATGCAGTGATGGCGAAGGGGTGGGGCTGCTTTAGACCCCGTGTGATAACGTCCCCAGTGTGCCTCTTTTCGAAACCAGGAATTTTCTGGCTTAAGAAAATGGCTGCCTGAGTGCTCCTGGGAGAGAGGATGGACCCGGGATGGACCTGGGTGGTGGATTTGGTGGCAAAATAACTAATGTGATAGCTATGTTACTTTTCTTTTTGTTTTGGAGAAGAATTTCTATATATTATACTTACTGAAGACATGCTGCCCCCAAAACAATTGTCTTGTGGTAAGTGCTTATCATAGTAAGTGGGCATAATTGTTGTCAATGAAAATCTCATTGTCTCCACCAGCCACAAACAGGAAGATCTAGTGAGGGGATGGAATTTCTCAGTATGATGAGAATGATATGATACACTGTACTGATTCTGTTCTGACAGGCAGGACAGAAGTGCTGAATTAATAGGGTAGACAAGACTGGGTCCTGGTTTGGGGGGGGCACTCCACAAGCTGCCCTGTGTCTGATGCCACCTCGTCACCCTAAACAGAGTTGGCTTAGACCTTTGTGATAACATTGTAATAGACTGGGAGCTGAGTGGTTGCCCTAGATAATTCGCAATATCTCTAGGAGGCAAGGCATCTGTGCTGGAGCTCTACCAGGAAGCCTTGGGCCCGGTAGATGCCAGTCCTGGTTGATGTCAGGACTGCATGTAGAGGACAGGAAGCTGGTTTGTATAGGATAGTTTGTAAAAACCTGCAGTCTTGACATGTTCATATATTCTTGGGAAATGTTCCTTGTTGACACCTACAGAGCCTACTTTGAATGACTTGCCAAAGAAGCATTTGGCTCCAAAATCGCACTAGAGTATGCTTTTGGATTTACAAGGACATTGGACTAGTACGCCATCTGAAATATTGATTCCAAATCACTTCCCACAGGAAACCAGCTGGTTCTGAAGGTCTTCTGTCCAAATACCATCTCTTCCTCTTTCAATGTTAGCTTTAACAACAATGATTAACAAGCCATATAGAGAGTCCAGAGACAGATCTTGAAGCAGCAGAGCCTTTATCTCTTTGTCATGGAAAAAAAAAAAAAAGAAAAAAGAAGGAGGCAAGAATTAATTGCCATGTTTTGCAGAATGAAAGTGACAACAAGCCCTTGGGACAGCAGTCTGTTGATAAATATGTGGTCCAGGTGAGATAGGTCACTCTCAAAAGTTCTACAGCAGGCCACTAATACTCATCATTTTTCAAAATTACCTTTTCAAACTCTAACTCCTAGAATCCCTCCAATGGTAGCCATGCTAGCTGTGGGATGCTAGGACTTATAGTCCAAAGGCAATATGTACAAACTATTTTCTATTTAGGTTACTCAAAGAGATCAAATGGTATACACTAGCGTGCACATCACTTTTCAGACAGCCAGTAGAGGTCATTGTATCTCCAGCAAAATCTTGGTACCATCCTTGTAACTTAGGCAGCCCTCTTATGCTGAGCATGCTGCCACTATTTGACTGGCTTCCAAATGACTTCTTGGAGATGGTGAGCAGCCACCATCAGTCAATCAAACCCTTTTTCCTTCTCACTGGCCTAGGGTTACTTACTTTCCTTTTCTGAAAGGGGAGTGGAAAAGCCTTGTGAATGCTTTCATGCAGCTGATATAGGGCCTGATTATCGTGGTGGTGATGGTGGTGGGCTTCTGTGAAGTGTCTGCTTTGCAGCTAGACAGCAGGGCTCCAGATAATCATACTGTGTGAGAATAGCAAATCTGTTTTCTACAGTTGGAATAAATTATGACAACTGCACAGACACATGCATACTTATGTCACATTTTCATAACTTGTTCTGATTGCTAGGTCTGTCTGCACAGAGGTTAGTTTTTCTGAATGAAAGGGGGATTAGGTAGAGATGGGGCTTTGTAGCTTGAAATGCTATAGTGAAATCATACAAGAGAGGAGTTTGTTTGGAGACAGAAGCTACTGAATCAAAGAGTGCACCCCCCCATTAGAGAGGCCAAGTTTCTAGCTCTTAGAACGTGAAGACAAAAGGCTAAATGTGTAGGTAATACTCACAGAAATCATAGAATCATAAAGTTGGAAGAGACCACAAGGGCCATCTAGTCCAATCCCTGCCATGCAGGAATACACAAACAAAGCACTCCGACGGCTGTCCAGCCTCTTTTTAAACACCTCCAAAGAAGTCAAAACTGAAGATGCTATTGAACAACAATTATGGTTGTTTAGGTAGTTTACTATTATTTGCCTCTCTTATTACTAACAGAAGCAAACTAAATTTTGGAAAGAAGCAAATACATGCCTGAAGATTTGTATAATTAATGTAGAGGTTGTAATACTGAAGGTCCTTGCCGATAAACTGGATTATGTAGGTGAACATTTTATTTTATTTTTATTTTACAGCAAATTTTGCACTGGCATATAGTCTCCAAATGCTCTGCCTGAAACCAGATGTCAAACAGCTCCAAAATACAACCGTACTTAAATGGCCATGATGACTGGTGAATTGTAGGAGTTAGTCCCCCAAACCCACACACTTTCCCCCAAATTTGCATCTGACAGAAATGTTGAAAAACAATCATGCAGAGTTGATACACCCAAGATGTCTCTGGAGGAGGTAATCTTGCCCAGAACTCTGTAGTTTATACTAACCATCTAGATTCTATCTGTTCAATTGTTTCAACAGCATTAAAGCAGAGTATGGAGAACTACTTTTAAGAAGAATCAATAAAATGACATGCTTGCAACATCTCCAACTCAACTGTTGTCGGATGATGCTCTGACATCCAGAGTATTATCCTGCTACTGCTCAATTATCAATGACTTCAGCATGACATTATATCGACTCTTCTTAAAAGTATCTACCAGAGTTTGTGCTAGGAGGGGCAAAGGGGCAAAATGCATCAGAACTTGCAGAGCATAGAAAAGGCTGTATGGAATGTGTCTTAATAAGGTTTAAAAGTAATAAAAGGACTAAGCTGAAACTATTTACATGTTACATGTTGTCTAGGAAATTCTGGGAGTTTTTATCCAAAAAAGTAACTTTCCTAAGCAGTGGGATTTAAAGGCATTCAGAGTCATCAAGAAATTTGTTAAGCATTTCCTTCAAAACATGTTTACATCCTGCAGTCTCTGAAACCACATATTTATATTCGGACAGACAGAAATTTTAATGGCCATGTAGTGGGGAAGGTGGTGAGCACATCAAGAAAAAGGGAAGGAAGTTAATCTCCACATTTTTATTTTTCAAGGAGGGCAGAAGTTTGACAGAACATGCTGAAAGTGAAAGGACTTCCCTGCAGGTTTTATGGTGAATGGAGTAGATGAACTCTCTGGTTGGATCTACACTGCAGAATTAATGCAGTTGGACTTTAACTGCTATGGCTTAATACTATGGGATTCTGGGATTTCTGGTTTTGTGAGATATTTATCCTTCTCTATCAGAGAGCTCTGTGCCACAATGAGCTACAAATCACAGGATTACATAATATGGAGCCATGGCAGTTAAAGCATTAATTCTGCAGTGTGGTAGCCACCTTAAATAAGTTAGAGCTTGGGGAAGTTATTTTTGCAAGAAAACTCTCTGAATTTCCAAACCAGCATGATCATAGCCATGACTGAGAGATTCTGGGTACTGTAGACTAAATGAAGGTTGGACCTCTCAGTGCCTCCTTCTTCAGGACCTTAATGGGGACCATCTTATCATGAATGATGCCTAAAGATAGAAGGGAATGTCATGTAAATCAGAAGAAATGGAAGAACGAAAAGAGTTTTTAGTTAACATGAATAAATCAGGAATGAGTGGCAGCTGATGACATAAACCTTTAAATTGCGCAACTGATGACATATATCCTAAGGTGCTGAAAGAATTAACTGATGAAATTTCAGAGATGGTAATTAACAATGTGAACCTGAGGAAGTTACAGAGGACTGGAGAAGGGAGATACGCCCAATCTAAAAATGAAAGTAGCTGTGAGGAATTATAATCTCCAGTACATGTCTGTCCAACACTATAACCTGAATGCTCTTGATAGTCCTGACCAAAATAGACCCACCAGGGCTGAATCCACATGAGCCAAATAAAATAAAATAAAATAAAATAAAATAAAATAAAATAAAATAAAATAAAATCTGTATCCATCTCGATTTTGGTGCTGATGGAACACATGATGTATAGTCGTTTTCACAGGGAAATCACTTCTTTGAGGCTTTAATGTGATTTAGATGAACTTTACTTTTTACCCCACAGTTTTAAGGGAAAACCCCCCAGCTTTTTTATACATGTGTCCTGTGTCCAAATGAGGATCAGGGTGGAGTTGGGGAGTGGAGAGCAGGACAGGTTGGTGGGTCATTACCTAGGTCTGGAAAGCATGGTGTCACAATATTTTTTTCATTCAGTGTATGTGTGCAGATCTCATAAATTCAAAGGGATCTCTCTGTTTCAGAAGCCTTGTAAACCTTCAGTTATTCGAATATGCAGTTATGGAGGGGGGTGCGTGTTACATTTTATTAAATATTTATAGAGACAGGATGTCTCTAGTGTGGATGAAGGGAGCAGGATGGGGGAGAGGAGGAGGAGAGAGCTATAGCCGCTTTCCGATTCCCCTGTAGTGTTGGCTTCTGTGGGTCTGGGCTTAATAAAGTCTATATAAGTTTCAAGGGAAGTGGGAATCATAGAATTAGAAGAGACCACAAAGGCCATCCAGTCCAACCCCCTGCCATGCAGGAACTCAAAAGAAAAGCACCCCCGACAAATGGCCACCCAGCCTCTGTTTAAAGACCTCCAAAAAAGGAGACTCCACCACTCTCTGAGGGAGTGTGTGCTACTGTCAAACAGCTCTCACTGTCAGGAAGTTCCTCCTAATGTTGAGGTGGAATCTTTTTTCCTGTAGCTTGCATCCATTGTTCTGGGTCCTAGTCTCTGGAGCATCAGAAAACAAGCTCACTCCATCCTCAATATGACACCCCTTCAAATACTTAAACAGGGCTATCATAGCGCCTTTTAACCATCTCTTCTCCAAGCTAAACATACCCAGCTCCCCAAGTCTCTCCTCATAGGGGCTACACCTGCTCTCTCTGTTCATCCTGAGACTTGAGTATCACCTGCCCCCAACCAGTGTGTGTGTGTGTGTATGTGCGTGCGTGTGTATGGAGATAATAAAAGCAGCTTACCTGAGCAGGCTTAAAATTTTAAACAGGTGGCATGCTGATGTTATCAGAAGGCTCTAGCCACCGAATCCAGTGCCCGAGTCCATCCCCGCTCACAGGGGTGCTCAGCGTGCCTCTTTTCAAAGCTGGGAGTTTTCCAGCTTAAGGAGCACCCCTGGGAGCAGGGATGGACCCGGGATGGACCCGGGTGGTGGATTCGACAGCTAGAGCCTTCTGATAATATCAGGATGTCGGCTGTTTTAAATTTTAAGCTGGCTCAGGTAAACTGCTTTTATTACCTGTGCAATAAAGTCTGTGGTGTGTGTGTTTTCTGTCTGTCAGAAGAAACATTTTATTTTTTCTTTGTCCTTCTTGGGGCTACCTATGCTGGTAGACATTTAAAGTTTCCTTGCTTACTCACTGGGGTGCAAAGGGGGAAAAGGGGACTGGATGGAGGAGCCATGCAATAAGAGTGCAAGGTGAGTGGTAAGATTGACAGAAAAATAAGGAAGACTATTGGTTGTTTATGCATGCTAGGAAAGGGGACAAATGTACATGAGAAGAAGTACCCTTTTGTACTAATTTGAATTTGGCTGGGGAAATGTGTGACTATCAATACAATTTGAGTATGGATTTTTGTGAGCTAGTGTGGCATAAACAGGGTGGAATCTAGACAAAATATTGTACACTGGATCTAGATTATTTTGCTAGTGTGGATTCAGCCCAAATTAATATAATATATGCGAGTATTAACTCACCATTTGAAAATTGTTCCAATGGATCTACAATGGTTTGGACTAACCAACTGGATCCAGGCCTATGGATTTGCCATGACATCCCTTTTGGAGTAGTATAACATATACCTCCCCCCCCCCCCACAACATTCACAAATGAAAACCAGGATGTGTGGGGCCAAGCAACACTGTAGTGTAGTCAAGATGGAAAAGGTTATTTGTGAGGAAGTACGGTACACACAAGCTAGGAAAAGCTGCAGTAGTTTGATTTTGCTTGAGTCTACTAGGAAGAGCAAGATTCTGCTCCCTCTTCTCCTCTCCCTTCCCACTGCATTAATTGACAGCAAACTACTTTTGCACTTTGAACTCAGTTTGCAGCAAATCAAATAAGTTGAGGGCAAGGAGGGAAAGTGGGAAGAAGGGAGAGAAACTGGCAAATTTTAAAAAGCAGTTAAAAAAAGGGATGAGAGAGGATTAATTGGGACTATCCCTGCCACATCAGGAGAGGGTATGATAATACACAATATCTAAGGAGAACAAAACAAACTATATCAGAGAAAGGAGCAACAAAAAAGTAAATTAGAGTTTTGACTGCAAAGGTGCTGCACAAAGATTCTGTTTAAAGTAGAACAACATAACCAAGCTGAACAGAATGGGTGTGAACGTGATCGAAGGACTGTTTCAGGAGTACATTGCACATCCCATGTCATCATGATATATGGAGACTACTCCACCCTTTCCAGGCTGCTGTTGATAAAAATCACACAATAATAAAACGGTTAGGATCCAATGGATCATTTATTCCATATTTGTTTTTTAAAAAACCTTGAGACAGGATATCCTCTGCCTAAGGCAACTATGACAAAAACTCATTGACAATCCATGTCATGTTGACATTTAGAAATACACTGTTTTTCCCTGGCCATCGATAGAAAACACTGTCCTGGTAGCATTTTCCAAAAGGCATTGTTGGGACTTGTGATCCCTCTCTGCTGAATGTGCCGGGTCTTCTGGCACTATGAATATTGTTTGATGAAGATTTTATGGATGAATGCATATTTTGGCACTGTATCAAGCTTTGGGATAAAATTGTGCAATTATTATTAAGCAGGTGATGCAACTGAACTTTGCATAACCTGATGCAACATGTCCAGAAAGTTTACCATGTTTGTCTTGAGTCTTTATTTTACGTAGCACATGTATACACATGAGGGAAGCCACTATGATTGGCCTTCACCACTGCCCCAGGCACCATCACTTCCTTATAATTATTCTCAAACTGGTGATGACTGAATGAGTCGCTGGCTCATGAAGGTGAAAGGCTATGATCACAGATCCAATGTAAGCAAAGAAAGAAATGTCAGCACAGAATATGGGAACCCCCTGGAACCTCAGAACTACTAATGGCTTTTAAACTCAAAGCTTGAGAAAATTATTTTTTAACTGTAAGTTTTAGGCTCCTCAGCCAGCACAACCACTAGCTTAATATCTATTAAACTATTCCCAGGCCTTAGAATTGCCTCCTAAGGAGGCAAACACTGTCGACTCTTTGATGTCCCTCAGTCAGCATATGAAAACTTTTCTGTTTCAGCAGAGAGCTTTGTGTATTGGGCATTCCATTGATTTTTAGTGGATGCATTTTTAATGGACTTAGCTGAAATGGTTTTAATTCTATCAATGAGTTAAATTACATTGTGAGAACTTTTTGTATCTTTTTACTTCTGTCTGTATGCTTTTATCTGTATTTTTAAAAATAAGTCACTTGGACTCTCAGTAATGGGAAAAAAGGCAGTACCAAAGTAGATACACAAACACACAATTCTACCACTATTTATGCAGATCTCTCTGTTCTTGTGATCTATATACTTCTTACTCAGGGATGGAGGAGAGTAATTTTATGTATGCATTTTACAGTAAAATGAGTTATGACTTCACATAACTCATACCAATATGTGGGTGAGGATTTTGCTATAAGAACTCCAACTGTAGGTTCAGATCCCACACTTCTCATAATTTTGTGATGTACTTTTGGGCATTAAAACTGCATATAAAATGTATATACACTCATCCTTCCCTGTTTGCAGACTTGGAATCCATGGTCTTGGTCCTTCACAGACCACAAGCGGGGAGGGACAAAATGTGGTGTGCCATGCCTCACACAGGAGCGTGCACCCATTATAACCAATGGGCCTTGAATATTTGCGACTTTCCCAATTTGCCCCTGCGAATCAGGAGGGACGACTGTCATAGGGAAAGTTACATTAAAATGTGTTTATTGTGGCAAGCTGTGTATGGAAAAGCATGGATTAGAGGAGTGATGGCGAACCTTTTGGGGGCCGAGTGCCCAAACTAAAAGGCCTTCCAGCACCAGGTGTTACCCACTTCCACCCTCTTGAGTCTTTATTTTATGGAGCACATGTATATTTCTAGGGTGGGACTTCTCCCCCTGCCCTCCCAGGCCTCCAGAGACAGCTGAAGGTCCATGGGGGCAAGGGGGAAATAAGAGAAACAGGTGCGTGCCTCTTCCTCCGCCCACCCCCCGTGCTGTCCCCAGCTTTCAGCTGCCTCCGGAGGGTCGGGCAGGAGGAGGAAGAGGTGCATGCCTGTTCCTCTTCCTCCTTCCCTCGTGCCATCTGGAGAGGCAGCTGAAGGCCTGGGATGGCATGCGCCTCTTCCTCCTTCTCTCCGCCCTCCATGTGCTAGGGAAAATGGCTTCGCATGCCATCTCTGGCACGCGTGCCATAGATTCGCCATCACAGGATTAAGGAAATATGCCTATAATCCATTTAGGAATTAGGGAAAAACATACAGAACATGTATGTGGCACAAATATGCAAATTTTACTGAAGTTTTTGAAAAGTTTGCAGGACAATGCAGAAAATGATGGCCTGAAGTCACATGAAACTGACATGACCAAAATATGGAATGATTAATGTGAATAAGTGTGAGTGTGATGAAAATAATTCACTCTCCAACAGTTTAGAGATGGAAACTGGGACACGAATGGCCAAGCAACATTACAGTGAGTTCAAGATGACAAAAGTTATTAATAAGAACACACAAGCCGGAAGAAGCTGCAGCAGCTTGTTTTTGCCTGAGCCTATTGGGAAGAACAAGATTTTGGCCTCCTTTCCTCTTCCTCCTGCTAAGTTAACGGATTGCAGACTACTTTTGCACTTTGAAGTCACTTTGCTTTGCAGGACTAAAGTAAGCTGAGGACAAAGGGGGGAAGTGAGAAGAGATAAACAGGCAATGTTTTAAAAGTAGGTGAAAACCTGGGATGACAAGAATAACTTGAGACTATTCCTGTCAAATCAGGACAGGTGGAGGGTGTGAAAATAGACCATGTCAGATGAACATCTGTCTTGGGAGTCTTGGTGAGAAATTCTCTGCAGTGCCTCATATCACCTTTTCCTGTTAAGTTCTATAATGTTTAACTGCGTATAGAGGAAGCTTCTGACTAGACAATTGCTGCGTCTTTGTCTTTTAGACACTATAACTGTGATAATATAGCCATTTGGTTGGGGAAATGCTTCATGGGAAACAATGGGTTTTAATTCTGAGCAAACATGCATAGCGTTCTGCTATAAATCCTTTTTGTTTCAACACAAGGGATGTTGTAATATATATGATGCGGAAAGATTAATCTTGTTTAGTGTCCTTTAAGAGTGGCAGAATTAGTATTGGACGAGATGGCCTCCAAGTTCAAAAGACCTGAATAACTTATTCTGGGGCCTATATAGCTCAGATGCTAATAAATCAGACTTTTAATCTTAGGGAGAATTCACAGTTGACATTTGGGTACAAGAGCAGTGCGTCATTTGTGAAGGGCACTTTCATGTAATATTAGACCTTTGAAATTTTCTGAAGTCACAGATTCTTTTGCAGCTACTATGTTAAAAGGAAACATGCCCAATTTTAATATAGAATCATAGAATTGTAGAGTTGGAAGAGACCACAAGGGCCATCCAGTCCAACCCCCTGCCATGCAGGAACTCAAAATCAAAGCATCCCAAACAGATGCAAACCCTACCATTGTAACCAGGTTTTCAATCCCATTGCTGAAAAGGATGCAACAAGTAACATCAAAAAAATCTCTCCTTTCTTTTCTTCTTCTCCTTTAGGCCTTGAAGAACTGCTGTGATAGTAGAGGAATAGACTGAATATTGCCTGTTTGATGAGCGGCATACAGACACCTTGGGAAAATTGAACTTCCCAAGGTTCCTAATGCTTGGTTTCCTTCTTTTACAACTTTCAAGACACCTGGGAGCAATGCATACTATTTAAAACATGTACACATTTGAAAAAAATGTACACATTTGGAAAAATAAGAAAGAAGAGAAAAGACTGCTCCCATTAAAAATAAAAATCTGATGATGCTGGCTGAGAACCTGACCTGGAAGTGGAAGCTGGAAAGGGGGGAATATTTTTCAGTGCAATATTTATAGATGTGTACTTCTTTAGTTTATATGTGCCAACCATGTGCTAACTTAAAGGCATATTTAAATAGAGCATGGAACAATAGATTGGATTTTTAAAATAAATATATAAACCACGGACTGTTTTAGATTATGATCATGATCATGATCATTTCTTTGTAGGCTCTGACTCACATTATGTTTATTTTACTGCATTTATCATTAACCTTTCTTTTCCTTCCTGTGGTTAAACTGATCCTGGGCAGGAATGAAAGCTTCTCAGAGAAATCTCTAGCAAGCCAGGAAAGTAGGAAGGGAAGAGGGGTGTCAGTGGGAGTGGATGGGTGGGAAGGGTACAAGATTTGCAGGGGAGGGCATGTGAACATTTTAAGGGAGGCCCCAGTAATGTTATTGGAAGCAAGGAAAGATCCATATGTCAAAAGTGGGCTCAAAATAAATTGAATTATTTTCCATGGCTAGGGTAGGAGTTGAATAGCTTAGTTTGTCAGACTCAGTACTGGGGTAGGTCACAAGGAGTCCATTTGCTTTGGTGTTAAGTGTGGTCAAGTCGATTACATGTCTTTGTTTTATTTATTTATTTATTTAATTTCTTAGATCACAGTGTTTAGTAGTACTGTTAGATTTTTTAAAAAAAAAACAAACAAACTTAAATATTGATGATTTTGAGGAGACTTAGGGCCAAAACAAACGGCCCTAAAGGTGTGGCTTGAAGCCATCCCTTCCAAAGACGAATTGGGGCCCCACACGCCATGGCCCCAATCTGCCTTCAACCCAGCTGAAAAAGGAGTGGAAAAGATCTGCTCGTTCTTCGTCTGGGAGAAAGGCAGATTTTGCTGCCCTGCTATGGCCCCATGGTAGCTTCAAGCCACTCTGGTGGCATGCTGCATATAAATGCCACGCTGCCGGAGTGCCTTGAAGCCACCCATGTCTGGGTGGCCACCCGGCTTCTGGGTGGCTTCAAGGCATCACTGTGATGTGCAGTGTCTAAACACCACACACCGATGATGCCCTGAAGTGGGTGTATTTGGTCGTCTATTCCGGCCCTTGATGTCAATAGCACTAAATTTTTTTACATAATTTTCTCCTCCTCCTCCATTATAGAATTATAGAGTGGGAAGTGTCCTTATGGGCCACCAAATCCAAACTCCTGCTCAATGTAGGATCTCCAGCTAGAGCATCCCAAACACATAGTTGATCAGCCTCTCTTTGAAGACATCCAGAAAAGGAGACCCCCACCACTTCTCTAGGCAATTGGTTCCATTGATGAAAAGCTCTTATTGTCAAGAAGTTCATCCCATTGTTCAGTCAAAATCTACCCTCCTGCAACTTAAAACCATTAGACCTGGTCCTATCCTCTGAGGAAGCAGAAAGCAAGTCAACACCCTGCTCTTTGTGGCAGCCCTTGAGGTATTTAAATAGTGCCATCATGTCACTTGTCCATCTTCTCTTCACCAAGATTAAGATGCCCAGCTCATTCAACCTCTTCTCATCTGTTTTGTTCTCCAGAAGATGATACTTCTTATCATCCTTGGTGCCCTTCTCTGAACCTGCTCCGATGTATCTATATCCTTCTTATAATGAGATACCCAGAACTGACACAGTACTCCAGATGAGGCCTGACCAGCACAGAATATAGGGGAACTATTATTTCCCTTAAGTTGGAAACTATGTTTCTATTAAAGTAAACTAAATAATTTCTATTAATGTAGGCTAATTTTCTATTATAATTATTTTAATTTGTAAGCTGCCTTGAGTCCCAATCTTGGGGAAAAGATGGGGTATAAAGATGATAAAATCAACAATGTGTAGAAGAAGGCATATCACAAAACGAATTTTGATGGCATGGAAGCACTTGCAGCAGTCCCAGTCCATGTTGCCAGGCAGCCAAATAAAGCTTCTCCAGCGGCTGAAACATTAGAGTCGCATGACCCTTCAAATTATGTGAGGTTTCACAACCATCCAATCTATGCATCTTGTGATATGCCCTTCATAAAATTGGCATGGAAGGCCAAGGAGAAATTCTTGGATCAAGACTCAGCCAGCAGTGATTGGCTATTTAAAGAAGAATCAGGATGAGACCACCCACTCTCACACCTTGCTAAAAGAGAAGAAGCTGGCATGGTGTGCGTGGATGTTTCGTCACTGCCACATGGGGAATTCAACTTTTGTTGTGGACCTGTAATTTTAAAGAGAAGGTATTTGCTATGACATCTTCAGAACTGAATTCTGTATGTGGCTGCAGATACTTGTCAATGGCTGCCCAGAAATAGGAGTACCCAGATGCCAGCTTTTTAAGGGGATTTAATTAGGATATGTGAGCTTTTGTGGGCATCTCTCAACCTGTAGTTCCTGAGCTATGTATTAGCAAGACACAATTTGTGATAGAGAATCTGCACATTGACCAATGGCTGCCAACACATTCCCAAACCCATGTACATTTGAAGAGAATATATAGAAAAAATGGGGACAGTTCAAATGAGTATAAAATACCACTTATACACTGTTCAGTCAATGGGAATGCTTTCATGAAATATATACAATTGAAAACATTATGTATTAATTGTTTGTCTTGTATTGTTGTTATAAAACAAATAAAACATAAAAAACATATAAAAAAACTTGCACACATTTGTGGGGAAAAAGCAAAGAGGGAAAAAACCCTGCTCCCATATTATTTAAAAAACAAAACAAAACCTGAAGGCATTGGTCAAAACCTGATCTGGAAGTGGAAGTGGGAAAGGGAGGACATCCTTCGATGTAATATTTATATATGTGCACTTCCTTAGAACATTATCACACATGGGCCACAAACCGACAATAAACTGGAAATGACAAATCCCGAAAATAAACCGAAAATAAACCTTGATTCCGCAAATGGCTTTCACACGTAATTACCTTAATTGCACAATTAAAGTAAGCTCCTTCTGAAACCACATTTAACGTTCACACACAAGTGAGAAAATCCCGTACATGTACTAGAAATGATCTTCTAGCACATGCGCACTATGCTCGCCGCGGCTGTCACTTGCTGCAGCTGTCACTCGCCGCAGCTGTCACCCCTTCCCCAGGTCTTCCTCGGAGCAGCTGGCCCTCCGCATGGCCGGCGCTCCAAGGAGGACCTCCCGCCTCAGCGTTTGCACATGCTGTGGCGGAAGAATCATCGAAGGTGCGCTGCAGCCTTTTGCGGCGCACCTTCAGCGACTTGTGAAAGAAGCGCCAATTTAGCGCTCCTTTCAGGGGTAGCGAAGCTGCGCCGTGGGGCCAAAGTGTGGGGATACCTCGGCCCCGCAGCGCAGCTTCCCGGGGCGGCCCATGTCCGCCCGTCCTTCAAGCCGCTGAAGGTGCGCCGCAAAAGGCTGTGGCACACCTTCGCCGACGCTGCGGCGGGAGGTCCTCCTTGGAGCGCCGGAGCGCTGGCTGTGTGGAGGGCCGGCTGCTCCGAGGACGACCTGGGGAAGGGGTTGGGGCGCCGATCGTGCGGCTGCCCCTCCTCTTCCCTGCCCCCAAGACGGCTCAATTAGCCATCTGCTGAGGGGGAAGGAGAAGCTTACGCTGCCTCGAGGACCCCGCGGAACCATGGGGAAATGCTTCCAAATGCGCATTTGGCTATCACATTACGGTAAATGCGAAATTACCTTAATTGCGCATTTGCATTTCCCCCAAACAACTGAATTTCAAAAGATCTCGGATAACACCAGTTTCTGGCCACTTTCTGTCCAGTTTCTGTGCGACGTCGTGTGAAAACACAGGGCACTAATCCAGTTTCTGTTTGGGTTTTGTGTGGATTAACCAGCAGATTTGCCCCTGTGTGATAACGTCCTTAGTTTATTTGTAGCAACCACCTGGTGGCGTGAACTAGCTCCCAGGCATATTTTAACACAGCGTGGAAGAATTGTTGTTGTTATGTGCCTTCAAGTCATTTTCAACTCATGGCGACCCTACCGCAAAACTACCACAGGGTTCTTGGCAAGTCTTGTTCAGAGAGTTTTGTCTGTCTCTGTGAGTTTTCATGACTGAGCAGAGATTTGAACCCTGGTCTCTAAGAGTCATAGTCCAATAATCAAGCTACTACACCACACTGGCTCTTAAAAATATATCACAGTTCATTCTAGATCGTCATAATTTCTTTGTAAGCTCTGACTCAAATTGTGTTTGTATTATTGCACTTAGCATTAACCTTTCTTTTCCATCTTGTGGCTAATCTGATCCTGGGCACCGGTAGTGCTGTTCAGAAAATAACCTAAGCAAAAGCCAAACCTCTTTGACCTGAAAAAGAGCAAGTGGGAGGGGAGGATGATGAAAGCTCAGCTCTACATGACAAAATTCTTGAACTCATGACTCATCTCATTGCAGCATGTAAAAGGAAACAGAATCTGACCACAAAAAATGATGGCTGCGTGCATGGCTCGATGTGTGAATATATTTTTTCTTTTCATGTTCACAATCATGATGCAACAATTTAAATGAATTTCAAAACTTCTCTGGAAAGACAGCCAAGAATGAGGAGCACGTCTTCCTTAGATATGCTTTGTGCCACATGTGCTTCACTCTTGATGAACAACTGTATGGTTCAGCTTTAGAAGAAGGCTGGCTGCAATGTAGATACAGAAAGTAGTGGTTAGTGAACTTAGTCCATTGCTCCTCTAAGTAGATGGTCTTGTCATGGAGATAGCAAGCCCAAAGAAGGTGCAACATGGGAAGTGGATACATAACAGGTGAGGGAACTTTCTTGGTCTGTGGGTCACAAACACCTTAGGCAAAGATGCTGGTGTTTATGTGTCATCACATATATGAGTCTTTTGGCCTCTTGAGTACCATGCAGAATGGATCTTTCCCCTTTTTTCTTGAGTAGTCCTTAGCTTTCAAGAGGACCTGGCCTATTGGAATTCCTTATATTAATTTCTTTAGAAGATTTGCTTTCAGTCATCATGATATTTTTTAAAAGTACATTTTGTTCACTGTATTTAAAAATAAAAATATATAAAACAAAGAGGCAAGTAAAATAAAGGATTGGGTCTACATCAAAAGGGAAAATAATAATGACTAAGTAGAACATTTACAGTGCTAATTTGTCCAGTTGTTTCATTCTTGGCTCTATGGTTATAGATAGCAGACAATATGATTGTTAGGGAGATAGGTGCACATTCAGGGAAGTCTACCTCTTCACCTTGGCCTGCTCCTCTGGAGTTCATTTCCAAACCTCCGAATTTCTACCATTTTCATCTCCAGACACAGAGGTACATTCTTTGGATTTTTCCCCATTGCCTTAGCATGCAAACTGAATTGATCTTCAAAACTACAGTATTTTTTCTCAGTCTTCTGTAATTCAGTCTGTTCCTTAAACATACTGCTCCATTATCCACAACATTTCTGAAACTGTCCTCTTTCCCACCATTCCCATTGGTAAGAAATATGCTCTAACTAAGGAGCTTATCACATTGGTTATTAAACTGGCTTATTTTAATCCCTATTGCAGGGATTTTGCTCTCAAATCTGCCACCCAGGTCCATCCTGGGTCCATTACTGCTCCCAGGGGTGCTCCGCGCGCCTCTTTTTGAAACTGGGAGTTTTCCGGTTTAAGAAAATGGCTGCCAGAGTGCTCCTGGGAGCGGGGATGGACCCGGGTGGCAGATTCTGTGGCAAAATCCCTGTGATAAGGTATGGATGCTGCATGATTTAAAATTTAAGCCAGGAGAGGTAGGCTGGTTTAATAATCAATACAATGAGCTAGTAAAGCTGTAATCCTTCATGGCAGGGATGGGAAACCTTCTCTGAGAGTAAATGACCCTCCAAAACCCTATATGGGCCAAATAATTTCAGAGCATGTGGCAACATTTCAACTCACTGCTATGTGATCTAATCTTGATAGATGTAAAGAGTATTGTTCATCCACATCTTTGTAATTTCTAAAATTTGAAAATGGTCACTTCAGCCTCCCTTGATTCCCCCCCTCCTTTGGGCTAAACACAACTCTTTTACTCTCCTCTGATTGGTCTTCAACATGTCAGTCCTCAGAATCTTTAACAGATTGTCCTTCTCAGTATTTCAGACCAGTATTGCAGACCACCAGCCGAATGAAGCCCTACTTGAAGCCACGCTCAGCTGGCACATTTTTGGAAACAGAAGTTTTCCAATTTGAGAAATTGGCCAGCTGAGTGGTTCTTGGACCTGGGCTGCATTTGGCTGACAGCATCATGGCAGAATCAGCAGTGAATTATGTCTGATAACATCCGGCTATATCCCCAATCAAGGATTGAAGCCAGAAGAGGTAAAATGCCTCTTTAGGGCATGTGATAAGCTCCTAAATGTGTTTTGACTGTTGCTGGCAATCATAAGAATACAGGAGGTCAGTGATTACCTTTAACTAAGAGGTTATTGCAAATGTAAAAATGATTATATATCCAGAGGACATCAGATTCTATCTGATCTTGGAAGCTAAGCAAGGCCAGCCCTGTTTAGTTCTTGGATGGGAGACCACCAGGAAATACCAAGTGCTGTATGCTATATTTCAGATTAAGGCAATGGCAAACCTCCTCTGAATATTCCTTTCTTAAGAAAGCTCTATGAAATTCATGGGGTTGCCATAGGTTGAGAGGTAACATGAAGGCACATACACAAAACTGCAAAGGCAACATTTTTCTGTTTGAGAACTGCAAGGTGGAAGATAGGGAAGGAGTCCAAGAAGTATGGAAATATACCAATTTGTTCTGTGGATATGACTGGCAGATTATCTCCTGTTTGAAATTCCATATCAGAACACAGGATCAAAAAATAATTTCCAAACAATGGAAATTGTCATGGTCTAAAGAAGAAGAGATGTCAAGGGTGACAGCATGCAAAGGAAAAGAAGCACAGAAAGAAATCTCTGCGACAAACACATGCCTTCTTGGCACAGCTGCCTACCTTCCAAAGTGAAGTTCTACTTCTGCTAGTGGCAGGTGCTTTTGAATGACAGCAAAGGGCAGAATATATATTGTTTGTGGATTTGCCAAGGAAGCCAACAGATTGTTACATAAAACAGGAACCTTGATGCTGAAACAAAGCAATGAATGAATTGTAGAATCTGGCAGGCACTCAAAAAGAGAGAGCTCTGTGGCTGGATACTTTTTTAGAATGTGGTCCAACTGGGACTTCTATAGTACAATCCAGGCTACACCTTCTCAAAAGTAAGGCCAAAGGAATTAAATGCTTACTCCCATGTAAATGTGTTTAGGATTGTAGCCTTAATGACATCTAAGACATAGTTGGCAGGAGCTTCTCTGGAGGCTAACACAGGAAAAACAAACTAGGATTCCACTGCAACTGCAACCAAGTAAGGCAACAAAAACAAAGAAGATGTCCAAATATATGCCCAAAAGCTGACTTTCAATTTGCAGAGCTAGGAAACATTATTTTTGGGACTATAACTCCCAGAAGTCCTCCATCCAGCATGAGTTCAAATGCTGCCCATTTCGCTATTTGAAAGAAACACCAGAGACATGGAATAAGGCTACAACACCCCCTCCAATAAAATGGGGAAACTAATCATTTGATTCAGAGGATTGATGTGGGGCAATACGAGGATGTTGGATGTCGTGGGGTTCCTATGCCAGTGATGTGGTGAATCCATTCTGACTTTTGTCTGAACTCCAAAGGCTCTATCTGAAATGCTGAAAGTATTTTGGGGATAGGGTAAAACACCTTGGATAGTTCCTAAATGCCAGAATAGATTCACCACTCCACTGACATAGGAGCCATCAACAACCATTGTTCAAAAGCCTCATGGACATGGGAACAGCCAGCTGGCACTGCTTGAGTGCCCTTCTTGCCAAAGAAATGTCTCTGACAAGCCACTACAAAAGTCCAGAAAACACCCAAGAGGGCTTCCAATGCAAGGTGAGAAGTGTACTTGTGGGGAACAGGTTAGAAGAAACCTTACTTGAGATACTGGAGCCAACTGGCGAAGCATAAACCTCTGCCATGTGTAACTATGTTCCCTCCCCATTCTCATATCCTTTCCCTTATCTTTCCTGGCACTTGGGCATTTTCCCATGCCCATTCCATGGCAAGGGGATAATGGGGAATGGGGAGGCACAAGGCATCATGCTCCCCTTCCCACTGCTGTAGAATTATGTCCCTCTGCTGAGCTGCCTATACAGTGGTACCTCTACTTACAAAATTAATTCGTTCCGACAGCCATTTCGTAAGTAGAAAATTTCGTAAGTAGAAGCAAATTTAACATTGAAATGCCCTAATTCTTTCCAGGCCCCCAGATTCAAGCTACAACTCAATACAAATGTATAATACAGGGTTATTTCATTAAGTACCTCTAATACAAACATATTACAATCCTGGAGATCAAAAGCCAAAAATATCAGAAGCCAAAAATACAGTCCTGAATATCAGAAGCCACAGAAGCCAAAAATACAGTTCTGGAGATCAAAAGCCAAAAATATCAGAAGCCAAAAATACAGTCCTGGAGATCAGAAGCCACAAATATCACAAGCCAAAAATACAGTCCTGGAGTTCAAAAGCCACAAGTCCTACCTTCCTGGATCTCAGAAGCCACCAATTTCACTAGCCACACTTCCTCTCCTCTTTCGCAAGCCCAAACAGTGCTGCCTAGCTGAATTTCGCTAGGCAAACACTTCCTCTTTCGCTAGCCAATACAGTGCTGCTTTGCTAGATTTTGCTAACCAATGGCATGCCACGAAATTCGGAGAGCAGCTCGTTCGTGCCAATTTCGTAAGTTGGAACGCTTTCTTAAGTCGAAGCAAATTTTTTCGGGAGGCGCGTTTCGTAAGTCGAATTTTTTGGTAGAAGAAGCATTCGTAAGTAGAGGTACCACTGTATTTTAAAATGGGTTTTAGGGAGCAGATTGGGACAACATCACAGCTCTGTGTCCTGTGCTGGATCCTGGAAACATTAACAGTGATACCCATAGTAATAATAATATCATCTGGGGTGATGATTTTGTCTTTCTGTGGCTTACTGAAGCACAGCCAGCTGCTCCCTGGATGCCCTCATTATTTTCTTGTCATCAAACAGTAATGGAGTGAGAGTACCCCAACATTAAGAGAGGCAAAGGAAGAGCTCATAAGGTCAGCATGGATGGCAGAGCTAAATTTCACCTTCTGTGTGGATCATAAAAATCTATAGGCAGGAATCTGCCTATATCTATAGACTTTTCCCCCAAAAAAGCAAACCTTGATTTTGCCATTTTATATAAGGGACATCATTTTACTACACCATTGTATTTAACGGGACTTCAGCATCTACAGGTTTTGGTATCCACTGGGGGGTCCTGGAACGAAACCTCAGTGGATACCAAGGGCCCCACTGTATTTATGTCTATGTATGTCACTAACAGGATGACAGCCTCTGTGTTGTGTGCTGTCTGAATAACTCCATAGCAAGTTTAAAACACTAAATGGGCGTGACAAACATGACCAGTTCTTAGAAACATGGTTTATTTTCTATATGAAAAACAATTCACAAAATGCAGAACCACCTTGAGCCCACAAATACTTCTGGAAAGACATGGGCTTGTGTAACATCAACATCTATAAAATAGAACAGAATCCAAAATCTACAAAAAGGGTGATGCCTCTATTGGATAGCCAAAATACACAAAACACAAAATGCAAGCCTTTGAGATTTCACTGGCTCATTCATCAGACAAAAGATGTTTTAAAAAATCAAACAGGAGGAAGGGAAAAAGTGACAGTGTTGTAGTCACAGGCCTACATTTTGTATAGATGTTGTCTCTGCTGTAGTTCAGTTGGTTTGGAGAAATCTCAATACAGGCCAAGGCCACACCTCCCTTGGCCACATGGGGATTGAAACAAAGGACAGTACATTTAAATGTCATTAGCAGCACTACTACACATGGCCAAGAGAGGTGTGGCCTTGGCATACTTTGAGATCCCTCCAAGCCAAATGAACTACAGCAGAGACAATATCTATAAATGTAGGTCTGTGACTCCAACACTGTCCCTTTTTTGCTTCCTCCTATATTAAAAAAAACATTTTGCTTGATGAAGATGGGGCTTTGAAAACTTGTGTTATGTTTTTTATTCATTTTGGCTGGCCAATAAACCCATCACTCCTCTATGGATTTTGTATTTTATTTTGCTTTATGACCAGCCCAGCTACACCAGAATATGTTATCAACATTGATGTCATTCACTGAGAGTGAACAATTTTGAGGACAGTGACAAAACAAGGCTTAACCCTAAGTTTCTCCATGTAAGGAGAGAAAAAGAAAAATCAACAAAGACTGAATCACCACCAAGACCTTTCTATAACACTGATTGCACCTTTGGATCCTAACTTGTGACATGTTTTGTCATGTTTGTTTTGTAGTTTTTCCTATGCAGCTGATCACAAATTACATTTAATTACCATTGCATTTTAAAACTTAACTCAGTAAAACTAAATACAGAACTACAAATTTGTACAACATTCCTGCCAAGACACGTATGTGTGTGTGTGTGTGTGTGTGTGTGTGTGTGCAAGTATGCATCTTCTAAATGGAACCCCTTTGATTGTCTGGCTCAAGATGGAAACAGGTTAGCTTGAAAGACTTTTCTTCTAAAATTCTGTAGCCAGTGTGCATATTGAAAAATATGACTTCATTAATACCACCACCAGGTGTGTCAGGAATATTAATTAAATTATTATACACAACTGAATACCCCCAGGCAAGGTTTGGTCTCTCCCAGTGTGACAATCTACAGTTAGTAAAACAATGGATTATGGACAGGAACTCAAACTGATAAGGAAGGAGACCTTTGGGGCACAGTTTGATCAGCTCAACACTTCTCTTGCTTTGCTAGTCAAAATACAAGATTAAATTTTCTCAGGTGAGTTTTAGTCAGCCAAATGAGGCAATATCCTGAGACACTGGAAGATTGTGAAATATGTAAACTTAAGCAGGTTTTTAGGTTCTATTCCACTTCAAATCCCTTACGAAGACTCCAGATTCCAAAGGTAGGTTTGTCTACTTGAAGCTTCCATCTTTAACCAAGATAATTCCTAAGAGGAAGATGATTGTCTTCTACATCTAGATACCTATTACTGAATCACTACCTTGTTTTTTAGACAAACCTTACCACCAAATCTGAGTTTGGGGCCAGAGAGTTTTGTTACTGTATTCTCTTGTACAAAGTCTTGGTTTGGCTTATGGGACCTCTAAGCTAGCTCTTTGCAGACTGCCAGAAATAGTGCAAATTGAGGTCGCTTTAACGGCCCTGACTCAGTGCTAGGGAATCATGGGAACTGTAGTTTATTGTGGCACCAGAGCTCTCTGACAGAGAAGGCTCAATGTCTCAGAAAAAAATACAGTTCCTATGATTCCCTAGCACTGAGCCAGGACAGTTAAAGTGGACTCAATTTGCACTATTTCTGGCAGTCTGCAAAGGCCAGCTGTTCTCCTTTTTTTGGTGTTGCTCCCCAGCTTCTCCCCAGTACAACTCAACAGACCAAGAAAAGGTAACATTTGTCACTTCTAAAATATTTTTGAGGTTATTTCCCCTGCACATTGTAGGTTACACATCTTTGTCCCCTTTGTCTGGTGTGTGGGTGGGGTGGGGTGGTGGATTATGGAAAGCGTCATATTGTGTCTACTTTTTGAGTCCTTCTTTCCCTCTTCTCCCTCTCCTTTCAGCAATTTGTAAATTTCAGATTACTTAATCCAAAATCGTCTTGGCCTTGCCTTTGTCCATCCTGGAGCAGTTGTGCCCTGTTAGCTAGTTATTGCTATCTTTCATATACTGTTTGTTGTTTATGTAGTTCTAGCATCCTGTTTGCTATTCCCCCATACAGTTATTGGCTGGCATCCTGTTAGGGATATATGCATGTGTAAATTTCCCTTCTATGTTGTCTTCTGGCAGGCCTTTCCTGAGTAGATAACTGGCCACCAAAGATAGTTATGCCTGTCTCTGATTCCCGCTACAGCTATTTTAATTTTAATTTATTTGTCATTTATTGTAATGTTTTTTGTAGTTTGTTATTTTTAAGTTTGTTTTTAAAATTTGATTGCTTAATTATATTTTGGGGGTGGGTGGGCTACTGGGGATGGGATTGTTCGTTTTATCATGTAAGCCGCCTTGGTTGTATTTTACAGAGAGGCGGGATATAAATAAATTTTTTATTATTATTATTATTATTATTATTATTATTATTATTATTATTATTATTCCTTTTTTTGGGGTGCTGCATGGTTGGTATTCCCTTCCTCCCTCTGCTGTGTCCAACCCCAACAACCTATTGTACAGCTTCCAAAGACTCTTCCCCAAGCTATTCTCTGCTTTGGGGGAGCAGGTAGAATTGCAAAACATCTCCCCATAGCTAGATGCATAATGATGACATCAGCACTGAGACCCATTGAGGTACTGCAGAGGTCTAGCACTGCTGTAATCATTTGGCATTTGACACTATGGATGTAGTCAGATGTGTCTGTGATCCTGCCAGCTTCCCACAAAGCAGGGAATGGCTGCATGTGTGTGAGCTTCAGAAATGTTCAGTAAGGCAGGAGGGATGGTATATGGCTCAGCCTAGCCCAGGTTTACATACACGCCTACTATGCTATCCTGAGCCACACAAAATTGCAGACATTGTATATATTTTGATTCCTGTGTGGATTTTTGTTTTAAAAAGTCCATTTTAGATATTCCTGTATAGATGTGAATTATTGATTCCTGTTTGCCTAAGATACACTATTGCCAAGATCATAAGATCCCTTATGGGCATGTGTTTTTAGAGCATACATGAGTTCCTGTATGTGCCCTGAAAGGGCCCAAGCAGATGGGCAAGAAAAAGAGTCTTGAAGCTCTTTTTCCAAGATCAGGTCGAGACCTTGTTGACTGTACTGTCCACTCCCAAGGCAACCCGCATACTCACGCCACGACTGCATGGTGTGGCATCAAGCCACACTGCTGGGTAATTAAAAAAAATTCCCCCACCATCCATGCACACTGTTGCAAACACACCATCGGTGACTGCCTGATGCCTAGATGCCATCCCATTAGATGGCTGCCCCTTTCATTGTCCACACAGTTGCACCTGCAATCTTCCACTGGGATCAGTAAAACACTGGCAATGCACAATCATGCCCCCTCCACATGCCCTCTTCACCCCATGCCCCCTCTTGGACTGTCTGATTTGTGTATGTGGTAGTTACATCCATTGGAGGTGTCACACTTTCACTTCTTTGCATTACCGCCCTGACTGCTTGGGTATGGCAACTCTGTCCTTTTTAAGTGCACACCTGCATTGGGGCGTTTACATCCAGCGTTAGGGTTAGGTTTACGATAGATTGCGCCTTTACAATCACTCTGATGTTGGGGCATTTATATGCACAGTCGAAGGTGCGTCCTTTCTGGGTCAAGTTGGTTTATTTCTGCTTCTTTTTAGTCTGGCTTTTCCCCTGTTAGTGCAGCCGTGGTGCTGTCTGAAAGAAAGAACCACTTTGGGGACATGTGTCATCTAATCTCCACGCCACCAAAGCGCCCTGGAAGCTTCTTTTGACCCATCTGTTTGACCTCAGAGTATACCTGGTAATACCCAACACACAGAGATTTTTCCATGTGGTTCATGGTGGTCTCTGTGGCATTTATATCTTTTAAAGAGCCCTGGTGGTGCAGTGGTTAAATGCCTGTACTGCAGCCACTCAGTCATAAAACCACAAGGTTGTGAGTTCAGTACCAGCCAGGGGCTCAGGCTCGACTTAGGCTTGCATCCTTCTGAGGTCACTAGTACCCAGCTTGATGGGGGCAATTAGCTTACACATCGCTTAGGGAGTGCTTAAGTGCACTGATAAGCGATATAGAAATGTACTTGCTATTGCTATTGTTAAAACAAATTCGAATTTAAGTAGTACAAAAATTGTTTGAGAACAGATTACAGTCCAATAGAATGTAATCACAATGAACATCCAAGTATTTAACAAAAGTCACCCACTTATTTGCTAATGATAATGAAAGCATGTGTCCATTTTTTTTCAGACAGGCTTGGTATCAATATGCCCCTTTTCACAGTTTTAAATGTGAGCTTTTAACCATGCATTCTTTAATGACAGGAACATTTGGTGCTGAAAAATATCTGTTCTTTTGGGCAGCCAAAAACTGTCTGAAAGATTGAGAGGAAGGTGACCACATGGGTAGGTGAGACTGAAAGTTCAAGCAGTGGATTTTATTTGTTTACCTACATTATTATGAGGTGGCAAGGAAGCTTGTGCTTCACTTCATTAAAAAAAGAAAAAAAGAAAATCCTCACTGGTGCAGAGATCTATAGTTTTGCATTTTCCCTATGCAAATAAGGAACAAAATTATCCATAGGAACTATGCTACATGATGAGGGAGCATGGTTCCCATGGAACATTTGACCAATATTTGATTTATGGTATATTAATTGTATTATAATATGTTTTAATATGTTTGCACATATTAGAATAGGACTACTCCATGTCAGATTGTTACTTGCAGACCTTAGAAAAGCAATCCTTGAACAAAACAAAACAAAACAAAACACTCCAAAGGAAGGCTGGAAAGGAAAAACAACAACAGCAGAATTGGAATATATCTACAAACTCCAATCCATCAACAATGGGTTGAACAGAGAGAACAGTTTTCTGGTACACTATACACATTTCAAAATGCTAGTTAACTCACCAAGCCTCATGAGGGCTCTCTTGGTCAGTTCATTCCATCTCCTTTCTGGTTCCCAGCCAACATCACACAACATTCCAACAATACCTGCCAACATTCATATGATTATTTACTCACCTTGGCTTTAGACAACACCTTTCCTCCTGCCTTTGTCCCCCAATAATCATAGTTAGAACTGAACTTGTCACCTTATCACCATACCCACCAGCTTTGTGTCCGTATTGATATTCACATAGCCTGCTTAGGAAGGTCTGTTCCTGAACACTTCATTCCATGCATCTGAGGAAGTAGACTCAAGTCTATGAAAGCTTATGCTACCAACTTCTTTCTTTCAGTCTTAAAGATACTAGCGTACCCCCTTTACTTACAGATATGTTTTGTTTTGTATTTTAAGTAGAGGGTGGAATCAGAAACTCTCACCAGCTTCTTTATAAAAAAAAAAATCCTGAAATTGCTATGACCCCTCCACTCCAGCGTTTCAGAACTTTTCTCAATCACCACCTTCACATGGGATGAAGGTGCAAGGGAAGAGTTTTGGGTTCAGCTTTAATTAGTAATGTGAATTTCCAGTGCTTTGCTGGAATAGTTTTCTTCTTCTGCTGCTAACAGTTTCAGATCCAAAGGTTTTACAGAAAGATTGGGAGAATTAACTAAATCAACATACTGCCTGTATTAAGATTAACTGCTGATATTTGACCAATTACTTCCAAAATATCTTCCCAAAATCTTTGAATCATATCACAATTTCACAGAATCTGGAACTTATGGGTAATGTAAAGCTGTCTAAAAGCATTATCAGCATTATTTTTTAGTTATCGAAAATAAGCAAAAGCCTTACATTTTTAGGCTTGGTATGCTTTCCATGGAATAACAAACAAACAAAAAGACAGCTCACCATCATGTGAATATTTCTAGAATGTATACATACATTTGCAAAATACACTTTATTCAGTGGGTACAGGCATACTGAAAAATATACAATTGGGGGAAAGATCCACACAAAAAAGACTCACATTTAGAGATACATGTGTGAATATATGTATAGGTTTTTTCCTTTTAAAAAAAATCACCTCTTTGGAAGCAGGATGGAACAAACTTGGTATTATAATGTGTTCATAATTTGACAGAATTTTAGAATGTCCTGTTTCTAATATGGAGTTCCCTGACTCTGTACAGCACTGACCATTACTCAATACCACTTTAATTAATTAATTCCCTTCCTTTCTCCTGGTGAGGGGCTCAAAGTTGTGCAGAAGCATTTAAAACAAACTCTGTCTAAAACTTTATTTTACAAAAGTTTTTTAAAAACCATTAAATAAACAGTTTTTATTAAACAGTACATAGTTAAAGCAATTTAAAACACAATTCAAATAAAAGAAGCATACACCCTTCTGGAATATAGTTTAAGAACTAAAGGCTAGCTTAAACAAAAAGGTCCTTGCTTGCCAGCAGAAATAAAACAGAGAAGGGGCCAACTGAACCGCCCATGGAAGAGAACTCCATAGCCTGGGAGCAGCCACTGAGAAAGCTCTCTCCCATGCCCTCACTAGACGAACTTGTGATGGTGTTGGAACCAAGAGAAAGCCCTCTCCTGAAGATCTTAAAGGTCATGAGCATTCACATATGGGGATCCAGTCTTTTAAAGAGTTTGTACAGGGCTTTTAAAAGTCATAACCAGCACTATCAATTCTGCCTGGAAATGGACCAGTAGCCAGTGGTGTCATTAGGAGGTGCGGGGGGGGGGGGTACCACCCACAACAGGTGACACTCCAGAATTTCAGCAGGTCTATAATGCTGCAACCAGGCTGCTGGCTAGGGCTGGTTACAGGAAACATAAAACCACTCTGTTGAAACAGCTTTACTGGCTACTGGCAGTGGCATCCCCATCCTTGGTTTCACCCAGTGTAGGGAGGGTGCTGGGTGTCACCTGGTTGGGCCCTCTTCCCACTGGGGGGGGGGGTGAGAAGGGGCGAGCGTGCCCCTCCAGGCTTTACCATGGTGATGCCTCCTTTCTCAGGAGGCAGCTGATGCCACAGAAAAAGAAAAGGGAGAGTGCACTTTTTTGGTTGTTGCCCCTCCTTAGCCTCCCCAATAGTCCCTCCCTCCGACTGACACCAGGGGTGGGTATTGCCACTGCCAGTAGTTGGTGAAGTTGTTTCAACAGAGTGGTTTTATGTTTCATGTAGCCAGCCCCAGTCAGCAGCCTGGCTGCAACATTATAGACCTGATGAAATTTCCAAACACTTTTCAAAGGCAGCCCCATGGGATGCAATTAAGTCACATGCCACCATAGTCAGATCTGCCATATCCAGGAAAAGGTGCAGCTGGCACAGTAGTTTGAGTTGAAGGTGGGGAGTGTACTGATGGCAGATATAACAAAGCACTGATATTTTTCTACAGCAGGAGCAAGCAAAGTGTTTTTCCTTCTACCTATAGAGAATGGAGGCATTTTGGCATAGGTGGAGTGTAGTTCCAGGGGTGGGGTGGGGTGAGCATTGGTCTCCCAAATAAGAATTCTCACCTCTCATGAAAGCTCTCATGAAATTTTCATCCAGTCTCCCAATTTCTATCATAGTAGGAACTTAAAACTCCAGTTAAACTTTTAAGGATCCAAAGAACAGGCAAGCAAAGTTATCAAGGGAATTTAAATGCAGCAAATATCAGAATTCTAGGTGTGAATGTCGGTCTGTTTGCAATGTTAGGAATTTAGGGACAAGGAAAATTTCAGCAGGAGGGCAGAATTCTTATTTGGGAACAATGTCCTTATTTTGTCTCCCCCATTAACTACAGTCGTCCCTCCAAGTCTGTGGACTTGAAATCAGCGGGGGTAACTGCAGAGGGGTAACCACCATTAGCATGAATGGGCCATGCATCTGTGTGGGGTGCCCCCATTCAAGCCAATGGGGCTTGAATTTATGCAACCATCGTAACGTGTGTGGGGGGTGTCCGGACTGGCTCACCCGCAAGTTACAAGGGACAACTGTACATCCGTAGGTAGAGTTCCAAAGCATAGTAAATTTCAAAGCCAGCTTAATACTTCCCCCTTCCTAATAATTTCCCACCATCACATTTTTTTTGTGTGTCAGCATAGTGGATCAAAAGACAAACAAACATGTACAGTTGTGAAGCGTTATTATGTAAGATTCATAATAGTCTGAATTTCTGTGTACAAATATTGTCAGATGCCAGAGAATTGAAGAACTTCAGAGGTGTGTGTAATGTCCCTGGAGCCTCCAACTCCTTAGCAGAAGTTTAAATCATTGATTTGGAGGCACATCAAGGATCATGGGCTAGCCCCATCCCTTTCAATGAGTAATATGCAGCTTGCTGTGGTAAACTATTAGAACATTGAACATAGGAGATCAGTATCATGAAACGTTTACATAAGAACATATGGATACTCAAGGTTCCTTCTTACCACATTGTCATCTTTACCTTGGATTATGCAGTGTGTGCTATGAGCTGATTCATACATTATACAAGGAATACAGTATAGTCCAGAAAGGAAAGTTACCTACAAGGATGTGTAAGTGCTTTCTGATATTGTTAAATTATGGAATTAAAGTGAAATGTGTGAAATGGCCAAACTGTGCTGAAAAGAAATACAGTCGTCCCTCCTATTTCACAGATGGGAAGCCAGGAAGGATAAAATGGTGTGCGCGCCTGGGGCTGCATGCAGGAGTGTGTGGCCGTTAAAACAATGGGGCTTGGATATTTGCAATATTTCCAATTTGCAGGGGGGTCCAAATCAGAAGGGACGACTGTATGCTTTATACAATAACAGCCGTACTGCATGAGAAAAGAAAGCCAGAATGGAGCACACAGAAAGTGTGAGATGCATTTTCTCTATTCCTCTCCACATGGTGTTGTAGCACTTCCTAAGGGAGATGGTCATAAAAGTGTGCCTTTTGCCAAAATCCATTCAACAAAAGGCATGCTTTTACAACTGTCTTCCTTGGGAAGAGAATAGAACTGCTACAATGGCATGCAAAGAAGTATGGAGAAAACCACTACTCTACTCTGTTTTGGATTTCTTTTCCCATGCAATGGGTCTCTGAGGGCTGGAAAAGACTGGCAAGAAAGGCAGTTTGCTGCCCTCACCAAAGATGGATTGGGGCTCTGGCAAACACACACTGTGGCCCAGTCTGCCTTGAACCTGGCCCAAATAGGAGCAGAAAAAATCCAATCCTATTTGGGTTGGGAAGGAGCTGGCTTTCCCAGCACCGCTGCAACCCCAAGGTGGCTTCAAAATGCTCTGGCGGCATGTGGTGGGTAAACACCGTGCTGCTGGAGTGTCTTGAAGCTGCCCATGTTTGGAGCGTGTGGTGTATAAATGTTGATTTATGGTTAGAAAGTATGGAGAGTGTATGCAGGACTGCCTTTCACCAGCTCCATACATCTCTGGATCTGTACCAGAGACCAAATTCTCTTCAAAAGAAGGGTCTTTATTCTTCAGATGCAGAATTAACATGGTAACTATTTATATTGTAGAAAAACCATTAGAACAAAGAAAACTCCATGCCAAGCCATGCCAAGCCCAGCAAGCCACTCAAGGAAAAACTCCAGCCCCAGGGTGTTACCTTTATAGACATTTGCTAAACAGCTTTAAACCCAGCCTTCTTCTGTGTGTCATGTGACCCTGGTTCTCACCAAACCTGATGACCTAATCTGTTTACACTCTTTCTTCCATGTTCTCAGGCTCACTGACCTTGACTGTGTTCTGTGTGTGTTGTTTACTTGTAACCCACCTGCAGGCTGAAACTTTCACAGTAGAAATATTCTCACATCTGTACATTTCCACTTTGACTACAAATCCCAACAATCCCCTCTGAAATGTATAGATGTGTGTGTGTCATGTCATTTACATTTTTTGGATTTTAGCTTAACAGCCAGTATTTTGCACTTAAGGTGCCATCCCAATTAGACGTGACAGCTGTTGATGTCTTTCATTGGGTAAAAATTTTGTGAGAATATCAGCGATGTTGTCTCTTGTGTCTATGTACTGTAGACACACAATGTTGTTTTGAATCAATTCTCTAACATTTTAATACCTCACACCTATGTTCTGCACTTCAAATTCTCAGCTTCTGACACTGCAATGCAAGATTGTGAATCCTCATGAACCAATGTAGGCTCAGTACATTTTTCATCTAAATCTTCAAGTAACTTTCTTATCCACTGTATTTCATTAACCATCTCTGACAATGCTCCAAATTCTGCCTCAGTTTTACTCAATGCTACACACCTTTGCTTCCTGCTGTGCCAAACTATTGGACTTTCTGTGAACTTTATCAACAAACCAATAACTGATTTTCTGTCATGTAACTCTAAAGCAAATGAACTATTAACAAAGCATTCAAGTTGAACCATGCTGCCCTGTATCACCAGTTTTCTGTCCTTGCTACTTTTCTGGTACCTCAGCACATGTTTCAATGCAGTCCAATCCTCAACTTTTGGATTGCTCATCTTTCTGCTAACCACACCAACTGCAAATGCAATATCTGGCCTTGTGTTGTTTGCTATGAACATCAAGCTCCCAACAATGCTTCTAAACAATTCTGGATTGTCAAACTCCTTTGTTGACTCACTAGTGGCATAACCAGAAGTCATAGGGCTTTTTACTATTTTAGCATTTTGCAGTCCACGTTTCTCAATCAGCCTTTCTATCTTTTTCTGTTGACTCAACAAACATCTACCATCCTCAGTCCACTCTATCTCAATCCCAAGGTAGGCTCTGAGAGAACCCAAATCCTTAATCACAAATTTCTTTGCCAATTCTTTCTGCACTGCTTGAATTTCCCATTCTGACTTTGCTGCAACACACAAGTCATCAACATAAATCACCAACATAACATTACCCTTTGTGTAAACCAGGGGTAGGCAACCTTTCCCCTTTAAGGGCCGAGGGACTTCAACTCCCAGAATCCTAGGAGTTATTGGCCAACATGGGACTATTGGCCAACATGGCTAAGGCTTCTGGGAGCTGAAGTCCCTCGGCCCTTAAAGGGGAAAGGTTGCCTACCCCTGGTGTAAACACACGCATCAGCAATGCTGCGTTTATAGCCTTGTTTCACTAACTCTTCATGAATACAATGATTCCAACTCCTTGCACTCTGCTTCAAACCATACAAAGCCTTTTTGAACTTGTACACTTTTCTATCACTGTCCTGTTCAAAACCCAAAGGTTGTTCCATGAACACATCTTCCTCAAGACAAGCATTCAAATAAGCAGTTTCAAAATCAAAATGCCTCACCAACTGGCCTTTCCTTGCTGCTAAAGCCAAAACCAATCTCAGGCTGTCTGGCTTAGCTGTAGGAGAAAACATTTTGTCTAAGATCTCAAACATCTGCTGTGCAAACCCATTTGCCACCAGCCTGGCTTTATATCTATGGGTACCATCCGGCATTTCTTTTCTCTTGAAAACCCATCTACAACCTAGTGATTCTTAGGCCTCTCAACAACTTCAAACACTTCCTTGTCTACCAATGACATGTACTCCTGATCAATTGCAGAAAACCATTTCTCCTTCTCCTCTTCAGGAAAACTTTGCAAATCTTTAAAACTCTCAGGCTCATCAGCCACCACTGTACAGGCTCTAGCACCCTGCACTACAAAATGATCTGGAGGCTTTCTCACTCTCTGAGTCCTCCTAGGCAAGAACATCCTTGTTCTACCTCTCTCATCCTCACTGTCAGAACTCGTCTGAACCTCTGTATCTCTGTGTCTCTTTGTCTCCGACATTCTAGTTGTGGTTGGTTGTGTCTGTGTAGACTGATCTGAAGTACTAGACTCACTGTCTGAGGATGCTGATTCTTGCTTTACCACCCCTCCATTTCTAGTACTCATGTCCAACTGCCCCAACTTAAGAAAAACCTCTATGTTGGAATGCAACATTTCCCAACCTGAGTGCTTTTCAAAGTTGGCACTTCTGGATAGCAAGATTTCCCCAGGAGCAAGATGAAACCTGTAGCTATTCCTAGAATATCCCACAAACATCAACCTGTGCCACTTGGGCTCACCCTTTTTTCTGAAACTTGCAGGCACATACACATTTGCATACTGCCCAAACTCAGGTTTTTCAGGTTAGGTGGTGTGCCATAAAGCATATGAAATGGGATTTTCTTTACAGCGGAATTCCAGACACGATTAACAATATGGTTTGCTGTAAGAATCGCCTCACCCCACAATTGTTTGGATGCCTCCACATCTAGCATCATGCAATCTTTCACCTGCTTTAGGACACCTATCCTTCTCTCTGCCAACCCATCCTCCTGCGGAACCACAGGGTTGGTGGTGTTGTGACGAATTCCCTTCTTTCTCAACCAGTTTTTCAATGAATTTGATAAGATTTCTCCACCCCGGTCTGTGACCAAAGACCCCACCTTGTACTCACACTCCCTTTCAATCATGTTAACCCAATCTTTGAAACGCTCTGCTGCTTCACTCTTTTCCTTCAAGAGCATCACATAAGAGTACCTGGTAAAATGATCCACAATTACCATAAAATACTTATTGTTTCCCAGAGGTTTCAGAAAAGACCCCACAAGATCTGGGTGCAGATATTCAAAAGGTCGCTTTGTTGTGCATTTGCTGCATTTGGCCACAGGAAAAGCCTTCAACTTTATCCTGCTGCAAACTGAGCATTCTAAGTGATTTGAACAAGGAGACATTTTGAATTCTGGGCACACCTCTCCCACTTTCCCAAGACTATTGAAACTTGCATGTCCCAGCACTCTGTGGCAGTAATGGGCACAGTCAGAATGTAAAGGCACATTATTGACTACTGCACTTTCTGCCTTATCAACCATGTAATACATTTTGTCCCTTTTCGCAGCTTTTGCACAAACATCATCATTCAAGGTGATCTTACACTCCTCCCCCTTAAAATTCAATGCATACCCCTCAGTGGTCAAAGCAGACACACTAACTAAACAGTTTTGCAATTTATGTATACACAACACATTATCAAAGTCTTTTGCAAACCCAGAGATGAAAAGATTTCCAATTTCTTTGATTTCCCATGGTGCTCCATCTGCCAAAGCAACAGAAGCCACATTGGAGGTTTTCTTACTTTTCAGAAGCTCAGGAGTGTTTACCATATGTCCTGTGGATCCAGAATCAAGAATCCAGTCTGGATTGGGCTTGACTTCCTGGTGAGTCACACTGTCACTGTCCTTTGTCACAGCCACAGTGCCCCTCCTGCTCCCAGAATCCTTGGGCTGATCTTTTTGTTGTTTCTTCTTCTTGTCTGCTTCAAATTTCCTGCAATCCTGCTTCAGATGACCAGCTTTATCACAATAAAAACATTTCCTCTCTTTGGATACAGCTGCCTTCTTGATTGCAGCTCCCTTGAACCCTCAGGTGCATGTGTGGACCTCAGCGCTGTGTGCAGCTGCCTCTGAAGTCCTGCCTTGAACCGGCATCTCTGGCTTTCTTCCAAAACTCTGGAAGCGACCAGCTCCATTGTGAGTTGAGCTTCAGGGACTCCCTGAAGGCCATACAGTATATGCTCATAATCCCTTGAGAGACTTCCCAGCAAAATATAAGTCTTTTATTCTCTAGGAAGGTCAACACTTCTCATCTGGACTTGATTAAACAAATCTTGCATGATCTCCAGGTGCTTCTCAGGAGACTGTCCATTCTCCATTTTGCAAGCATAAAGCCTCCTGCACCAAATCATTTTTAACAAGGCTGTGCTGGATTGATGAATATCTTTTAGTGTATCCCAGACTTCTTTGGCTGATATTTTATCTCTGACATAATTTATCTAATCTGGGCAGATTATGAGGAGGATGGTAGTTTTTGCTTTTTAGTCATCCTCCACAACTGCTACTGCAGCTACAGTGGCACCCCTGCTTCAACCACAGCCCAAAGACCTTCTCGGATCAATAATGATTGAGCATATGTGCTCCAAGAATTGTAGTTTGTAGCATCCAATTTGGGAAACTTCACAGGCTCCATGGCTAATGAAAACTCAAAAGTCCTGGCAGCCTTCCCAGCTTGCACTGTCTAAAGCAGGGGTAGGCAACCTTTCCCCTTTAAGGGCCGAGGGACTTCAGTTCCCAGAATCCCAGGAGCTATTGGCCAACATGGGACTATTGGCCAACATGGCTGAGGCTTCTGGGGGCTGAAGTCCCTCGGCCCTTAAAGGGGAAAGGTTGCCTACCCCTGGGTTACAAAGCTTCATCTAGCTGGGAGCTCTGTCTTAACTGGGTTGTGAAGCTTTGTCATAGCTTTCCAAAAACAATGTTAAGAATGGTTACAGCACATTAGCTGCTGTTCCTTATCGATATTGGAAGGTCAGAAGTGGAGTGGATAAGTCTGATCCCATACATCCTTGAGCTTGTTACACTTTACAACTGAATAGGAGCTGGAATAGCACAGAACAGGTTATTTGCCTTATATATTTGGAATTTCACTGTAGATTGTGAAGAAGAGTGGGTGGGGGTGAAGGGGAAAGAATATGAAAGGAAAGATTTGATCATTCAGCTCGCTTATAAGGTTGGTAAGGAGTAGAGATAGGGCTATAGACAGGAAAAGACAAGATCAAGATACAGTAAGATGGAAGCAGAGATTACATTAGTTGGGAGCTTAGAACGTAGTGATGTATTGAGTTCAGGGAAAAGTTTTTTGACTTTGAGTTGTACATTGAAATATATAGGAGGCCACTGAGATGCTAAATATTTAATCTGTCTGTTAGTCATAAACCATTGTTATTTTGTTATTCTACACCTCTGTTGTGCTACATCTCTGTTTTATTTAATAAGTTAAAGGTGAAATCAGTCAACTCATATAAGTTCAAACACAACATAAATCACATCCATTTCTCAAGAGTAGAGTCATCTTAGAGCCCCAAGTACTAAATACAGGGAGGGCTTTAAACTTGTGGGGTAAGGTGAGAGGCAAGAGTACAAGAGTTGCTATTAGATGAGGAACCTGGTGAAAAAATCCATCATATGGATCTTTGACTTGCATGTATTGGCTGTTTTTGTAGCTTTAGGTATGGCCCAGCTGTGTCCTTGTGGGAGAGGAAGGATGTTATTTTGTGGTGGGGGAAGTACGAGTATGGAGTTAGAAATGGAACAGAATAATTAGGGGGCAAAGGAGAAGAGCCATCTTGTGGCTAACCTTTCTTCTGGTTTACACACTAGCCCATAGTTTTCTGGCTACTGTAGAGGAAACTCATCAGATGATAAAACTGTATTGCTTAATGACATGTCAGTAAGTCATGGCAAGAGCTCTTTGGACAGGATTTAATCTTGAATGAATAAGATGATTAGGTATGTACAACTGAAACCTGGGTAAGATAGAGGATGTGCATGAATATGACTTAAATGTGTCCACCATCTTCTAAAATATAGTTGGAGATAAAATCCAATGAGTAGGAAGGTACAGTTGTAGTGGTCTGTTGTGATTCCATTCCCCTATTGAGGTTTGGCAATTTCAAAGATTTGAGTGTGTGCACTTGATGGTGGGTGTGATGAGATTATATTTGGGTGGAGACTCTCCTAGGCTTGCTACTGATGTTACTCCACCTGAAGACAATTATGGGTTTCCAGAAATGAATGGGGGCAGTCCACCAGAGACAGACTGTGAGACCAAGCAATAAAGATGGCAATATAAAAAGTATGGCGAAGAGTGGGTGATATTTTTTTCCTTAAAGATTATATAAAGCCTAAAGTGACTCTGAGAGGCAAATATATTAGATAAATTCACAAAGACGAAGATTAACTACTGGTTGTATTGATCATATTTTGTTTACAATATCTGAAGCTATATGCCTCTCCACATAGCTTGCTAGGGTATATGTGCAGGAGAGTGCTGCTGTATTCACGTCCTGCTTGTGGGTCTTCACTGGGGCATCATATTGACTCTGTGGGAGCAGAACATTGGACTAGATAGGTCTTCGGTGTGATCTGGCAGAGCTGCTCTTCAGTTTTTATGTTCTTTTCTCTCTGCTTTAACAACATAAAGCCATCAATTAACCTGAGTCATTACACTGCAGTGGGAAACATATTGGTCTAGTTTTGGGGAGGTCAAATATAGTGCAGATGTCCTATGACCTGGAAGGAAAAGCTGTGACATGATCTGGATGATTTAGAGACCTTGACCTAAAGAGAAAAATATCTCGTTGATGCCTGTGGAGAATAAGAACGGCAGCAGGCTTACAAGATCCAGTTCACAGGAAGGTGAACTAAATGGCATCTGGTAAATCAGCAAGAGACCAGATCAAGCAAATTCAGCCTCTGGACTGAAAACCATATTGACCTTATATAACAGGAACAGGACTTACATGGCCCCCTGTATGTTGTTGACTGTTATTCCCAGAAGTCCTAGCTAATATAGGTTGTGGTGAAGAATGCTGGGAATTACTGCCCAGCAACATTTGGAGGGCCACATAGGGCCTTTGCAGACTACTAGAAATAGTGCAAATTGAGTCCACTTTAATTGTCCTGGCTCAGTGCTAGGGAATCATGGGAATTGTATTTTTTTCTGAGACATTGAGCCTTCTCTGTCAGAGAGCTCTGGTGCCATAATAAACTACAGTTCCCATGATTCCCTAGCACTAAGCCAGGACAGTTAAAGCAACCTCAATTTGCACTATTTCTGGCAGTCTGCAAAGGCCCATAATTTTCACTTCTGTTGTAGGGACTGCTCTGGGTTGAAACATGTACTAATTTAAAAACAATTTAGAATAGGATTGCTACTTAATTCCTTGTGTTGGTGAAGCCCTAAATTATGTCAATGCAGTGAGATTAAATGTTGTGCTAACAGTCCATAAAGGATGAGTGTGAAATTCATATAAGTGTAACCATATTTTGTTTGTGTGTGTGTGTGGTGGATTCTATCAGAATGAGGAATGTGAAGAGGAAGCAATATAAAAATGGCCACTTCATAGATTTTATCTTCAACCAGGCTGGGTTTCATATTCTGTACTATCATAACTTTAATCAGAAAAATGCTATTAGAGCTAACAGTCTACCATTTGAATCAGTTGAGAGCTGGACACAGGAATGACAAATAAGTGGCCTTCCTGATGTTGGAGTGCAATTCCATCAGTGTTTGTGCTGGTGAAAGCTGATGGGACTTGCAGTTTGACAAGATTTCTAGGGGCATGCATTGCCCACCGCTGGTTAAGATGCTGTTGCCCTACTCTCCTACTTGCAATATTGGAAGACCATGTTGCAAATAAATCAGAAACTAATTATGGCACACAACTGAGTGTGTAAGCCCCAGCAAGAAAACACAGACCACACATACAGTATTAAGAGACATAATGTGGGCTACCTTGGAGGTGGCAATATTGATAATTGGCACCTTGATGTAGCTAAAGTGCGCATGTTGCATGGATACAAAATACCCAATACCCAGGGAAAGGGGAAAAAGCTGGGTGAATGAATAAACCTAGTTTTCCCAAAGCCCTTAAATAAATTCCAGATAAAACACCCATGAAAAATTCCCAGTCCCAGCTGGGGTTGCAGAAACAAGGCAGCAAGGAAGCCATGATGAAAAGAACCTCTTTACTTCCCCCTCCCCCCTCCCCAAGTATCACCCAGAAAAGATATGGTTATGCAGAGCATTCAAATGCCATAACGTACAGAGTGTTTCCAAATGAAACCAGGGAAAACTGTTCATCAGCTAAGCAAATGTCCCCTAATCAATATGCAATAGATGTGTCCCACATATAGAAGACAAAAGGCAAATATACATTATAGCCTAAGGACCTCCTAGTTGGCCACTATCTTACAAATGCAGATAATTTCCCACCATGGACTGGTGAATTGGATAGGGAGTGCAGAAATATGTTGCTGTTGGTGAGTATGGAGACTCTGTCCACCCACTACCATTGCTGGCCAAACATGTGTGACTCATATTTTTTTATTGGCAGGATCACAATGAGCAAAACAAACAGAAACTGGAGGCAGAACTATAGTCCAAATCCCTATGTAAGAAAGGTGACTTCATTGTTTCTGTCGATAGGTTTTCTCCAACTGCAGGTGCCTGGAGGGGGAGGTAGGCTGAAGTATGCAGAATGGAGCAATATCTCCTAGTAGCAGGCCACCTTTTCTCAGGCGATTACTCAGCATTGACTATTCATTGCAGCTGCTAGGCACAACACATTACCTTCCCATCTCCCTTTTGTCTTTGCAACCAGAGAGGTGTTCAAAATACAGAGAAAAGATTTACCATATCCAGAGCTGATGGAGATTGTAATCAAAAACATCAGAAGGTTATCCTTATTAACAGGATAATTGATGTGGCCGCTACATAGGACCAGCTGCAGTCTCATATGGATCTCATAGTGAGAACCATGATAGATTTAGGCATTTAGGTCAGTTGGGAAAGGTCATATTTATCTATCCCATTTTTGGTTTGCTGAATCTGGATGGGGGTTCTGGGACCTGTAGTACAATGCCCCCCTCAGCTGTATAAAATAAAATAATAAAGCCATCCTTCAAAGCCAGGATACTATGTTTTCTTTCATCACCATTTTGTTCATCACTCTAAAGTATGCAAAACTGTAGTTTTAGAAGAAGCTGTAGACTCCCATTGAATATGGCAAAAACTTGCAATAGTGTGCACCTCACTATTTACTGCTTACCTAGTTCTTCCACAGTCTAACCTTTAACTTGAATTTCTCTAGCACTGATGTGTTATGTGAATGAAAAGATGGCAAGAGAATGAAGAATGCTAATTAGGCATGTGCTGAGTAATGAACTGCTCTTATAGTGCAATCCTATGCAACACCCACTCAAAAGTAAGCACCATTGATTTCAGTGGGGCTTACACCCAGATAAGTGGGTGTAAGACTGCTGTAGCCATGGTAGGCCCTTTCCTTCCCCCCTCCCTTTCAACAGAAAAACATATGTGGGTTGCAAAAGGCTACTTGAGGTGCTGTGTTGATACAATACACCAATCAGGACCAACCCAAAACATTTTTTTTGTCTGAGATAACAAATAACAAACAAAGAATATGCCCTTTTGCATTCCATGTAATAAAACTGACTGGATTGAGAGTTGAATCTTTTGTCAACAATGGCAATGGAAGAATACCTTACACCATAGCTGAAAATGACAGGTTCACTTAAGGGCACAAAGCACACATGTGGTGTACAGCTCTTTTCTCCAACACCTTTGTTGTGCCTCCCAGCACCTGTCAAGTGAGGCGACTGCCTAATGGTAGAGTTGGCACTGAAAACAATAAATACTGAAATTCACTGAGACCCTCATATTGAAGAAAGTTAGTTAGCTGACTCTTGTAGTTAGGTGGCAAGAAATGTGAAGAGTAACCTGTATGCCATAGAAATTGGAATGTGCAGTTTTCAAACAAATCCTTCATAAACAATCTCTATAATCCCTCACCATTAGTTATACTTGCTAGTGTTGATGGGAATTGCAGTCCAACATCATCAAGAAAACCTAGGGTTGCCATATTCTAGTCCCTCATATCTGAGCATCAAATTTGCATATTATGCAAATTATTGTCATTACACATTATTAATTTTCATTCTGATTATGCTAATTCAACATATTAATCATTACATTTTTTCTATCATTACATTTTATCCTCAGTACCAGTACTAAGCTTAGGGCCTCTACAGACCGGCCCAAAGGGTCAGCCTAGAGACAGGGATGGGGAGGGGCAGCTGCATGCCGGATGCCCCAACCCCATGCTGGTGGCATCCTGACGCCGTGCACCATTATGCATGGCACACAGCATCAGGACGTCCTTCCGGTGCAACGTTTTGACATGATATGCCGGAAGGGGCGCTAAAGAGCTGCGCTCCAGCTTTTAGAGCGCCCTTTTGCCGGTCCTGAAAGGAGTGGCATTTTGCCGCTCTTTTCCGGGCAGGCAAAAGGGAGTATTGGGGACGAGGCATCCAGCAGCCTCGGCCCCGATTCTCCGCTTCCTGAGGCGGGCCAGGGCCACCAGTCTGCATCCCCCCAAGAGCTCTTTTTTCCTTCTTCTCCCTCCTCCCCAGCTGGTATGAAGACGGCAAGGCTTCTAAGCATCCCCAGTGAATAATGGATACCCTTTACTCCAGGGGTAGGCAACCTGTCCCCTTTAAGGGCCGAGGGACTTCAGCTCCCAGAATCCCAGGCGCTATTGGCCAACATGGGACTATTGGCCAACATGGCTGAGGCTTCTGGGAGCTGAAGTCCCTCGGCCCTTAAAGGGGAAAGGTTGCCTACCCCTGCTTTACTCTATTGAGGCTGTTTGGAAGTGAAGTTCCACCATACTGCCTAGCCCTAGGCTCAAGCCACCAACACAATCATCTCACAACACAAGGCCATCTCTGCTTGCCTCCTTTCTTTTTCCTCCTTCTGGGCCTGTCCAAGGAAGGGGAGGAAATGGAGGAATAAGGTGGCAATGCTACGCCTGTGCAGTAGCAACTGGAGCCTGGAGAGTGGGATGAGGGTCCCACCAGTGCTAGTCTTCTTGCATGATTTCCTGCTTCATCACCACTGCCACAGTTTACCTAACCATCAGCCTGCGATGAAGGAGAAATCCAAGGTTTACTGCTTGAACTGACCCAATCAGCTGGGGCATTTTTTATTCCCTTCACATTGGGATTTTCCAGGTTTTCTGGGACAAATGGCAACCCTAGACTTTCATCATCTCCTCAGAAGCTAAGCCATTCCTGGGCCTATATGGCAATATCAGTAACCAAGGAAAACCTGTTCCAGTAAGGTAGTTATAGTTCTTTAAAATCATTTGTTATTCTGTCTTCTGAGATATGTTAATGCATAATACATGTTAATACACACACATTTGTAACATCTGTGTGTAGTCTAGGTTACCTAACAGATTCTGTTTCCCTGTGTGAGCCTGCCTGGGCCCTGAGATCTTCAGGAATCTTGCAGTCCTACCACCTTCTCAGACACAATTCATGGAAATGTGACCTTCTTAATTGCTGACTCTGGGCTTCCTTTCTATTGGCTAGCAAAGATAGGCTTTTAGAACTGAAAGGTCTTTTATGAAGGCATTGTATTGCTTTATTGAACTACTTTTAGCTGTTTTTCATCGTTTTTATGTGTATGTATTAACTTGTTTTAATATAGTGAATAGTTTAATTCTATTTCACTATTGATCTTTGTATGTTTTTAGTTATATCATACTTGTTTTAAATTGTAGGCCACCTTGAATCCCAATTTTTGGGGAAAGGCAGGGTATAAATAAAGATTATATTAATAGTGTTGTTTCCCCATATTTGTAATTTGAAGAAATGGCCAAATCTATCCATTTTACTTTCTTCTACATTTGATTTTTACAACAATTTCATGATTTCCCCCCATCCCATATGAAATCTGTGGAATGAATGAAACTCTCAAACATTGCACTGGACAAATGCAATACATTAAGAGATGAAAAAAAGCTGCCAGAAATATGAGATGGCAACTCTAATTCAGCCACATGAAGATGGTTGACTACACAGGGATCCAAGCACTCAAAGCCCATTGGATGGATGAATCTGTCCATTTTACTTTCCCACCACATCGCTATATTTGTATCTCACATGCCACCCCTCTAAAGTAATTTAAGACTTTTGGAAAATTCTTTCAAAAACTTTCATTGCATGAAAATTTCAATTCATATTATTCTTTCAGCTTTTCTGTGTGATCATTTACATTTGCAACAAAACCAACTAGACTCTTGTGGCAATGAAGAGTCTTCAGATGACTCTTCAGTTAGTGCAAAATTCAGCTGCCAGCATTTTAACAGGTCCTGCCAGGTTTATTCACATCATTCCATTATTAAAAGAACTGCACTGGTTGCCTATTTGTTTCCATGTGCTGATCAAAGTGTTAATATTTAAACAGCAAAAACTTGTAAGAATGCCTCTTCCCTTACTACCCTGGCTGTGTTTCTAGATCTGCTGAGGTTCTGTTGTTCCAAATGTTATGCAGTCCCAAAGGAATAGGCAGAGCTAAAGAATGTGGCCATATTGGCTACAGAAGTCTGAGAATTGTAGTCTAAAACGTAACTAGAGAGCCTTATTGGTTATGGTGTCCCAGTTTTGGAATAGTCTCCTTAAAACAGAACACCTGGCACCTCCATTAATTTTTTTTCCAAGTTACTTTAAGAGATGTTTAATTGCCCAGGCAATTTAATTTGTATAATATTTAAGCCTGTCTTGTAATTTTTGCAGCAGTCTTATATTTTCTTGATGTCTTTTATTGCATTATATTAATTTGTAATTAGATTGCCTATATTGGAATATTTTGTTCTGAAATCTGACATGATGAAGAGCAGACTATAAATATTTTAAAGAAATTAATTGTAAAAACTAGCAATTCTTTTCGTAGCAAAAGTTCTTTGAGACCCAAGTCCATGTCATCAGATCTATGGAATGTCATTCTGAGGTATATATGATCATGGAAACAGGGAAAGAAAAAATTATAAACAGACAAAGGAAAATGAGATGTAGACTGAGATATTTATATTATGATTAAATACTAGGTAATTAAAAAAGAATGTCACAAAAGTAAAACTATTCTTATTAAACTTTGCACCATTCTTTCTGAATCACCCTGTATGTGTACTTTTTTTTTTAAAAGGCATAGAGCCCATATAAAAGCAGGCATAGAGACCATATTCAAAGCATTCTGGGATTTATGTAGAGGAATGTTAAGAAATGCAACACTCCCCTCCCTGTGCTCTGGAGTGGTTCAGTATATTCTACTACCTCATTCTGTGAAGATGCAATCTCAGAGCAAGAATGAAGAACCCCTTATAGCTTGAGGGTTGAATTAATTTACAGAAAAGTAGTTTGGGCCACATTCCAGTAGTGGGCAGGGCCTAAGGCAAATGGATGGTACTAAAAATACCAGCATATATTAAGGTTAAATTCTTACTGATAGCAACTAAGCATAGAGATGTATTTCACATTTTAGACTTTTAGAATAGGAGAAAAAACTTATAGAAAAGCTGGGAAACCATCACCACTGGGGAAATGGGCATAGCCATCTGAGGAATCCCAGAAGATCAGATCAGAACTCTGGAAGGACCTAATTCGATCACAGGGTCTGAAGTTCTAACCAATGACTCTTGAGGAGCAATCATTACAGTATTTGCATTGTCCAGGGCTGTGGCAAGGCTTCCTCTAGTCAACAGTTTCAGCAGATGAAAGGCCCTCTTTCCATCTTAACGGCTACTACCTGGCCTCAGAGGGAGAGAAGAGGCAAGTACAGATTTACCATTCCTAAATCCAGAAGCAGATTAAAGGCCCACCCTCCATTTTAACTGCTACCACCCTGGCCTTGGAGGGAGAGATGAACAGGCAGGCACAGCTCCACCATGCCTAGCCCCAGAAGCAGATGAAAGGACATCTTCCATATCAACTGCTAACACCCTGGTCTTGGAGGGACAGAGGAACACGGAGGAACAGCTTCACCATGCCTAGCCTCATAAAATCCTAGAATCCTAGGGTCGGAAGAGACCTCAAGGGCCATCAAGTCCAACCTACTGCCATGCAGGAATACACATTCAAAATACCCCTGACAGATGGCCATCCAGCCTCTGTTTAAAAACCTCAAAAAAGGGCAACTCAACAATACTCCAAGGGACTGTGTTCCACTGACAAACAGCTCTTTCTATCAGGGATTAAAGGCACAACCATCAGGATGGAATGAGTGCAATCTTGGAAAAGTTAAAGTGTGAGAAACCCAGATCCTTTCCTTTTCCCTTCCTCCCACAATCCCAAAGCATATATTCCCCATTGTCCTGAATTGACAGGGACAGTCCCAATCAAGGCAGATGAAAGGCCCTCCCTCTATTCCAACTGTGACCGCCCTGGCCTTGGAGAGAGAGAAGACCCTGCAGTATCTGCTGGACTTGATCCCCTTCCCCACTGCACTTCCCTTCTCCCTTTGTGTCATGTCTTTTTAGATTGTAAGCCTGAGGGCAGGGAACTAACTAATTAGCAATTTGTAAGCTGCTCTGAGAGTCCTTGTGGCAGAAGAGTGGGATACAAATACTTTCAACAAACAAACAAACAATGTCATGCATATAGAGACAGTCCTCCCTTGATCCCCTAATTGGACTTTCATTTTCCTTTCCATTTACAGTTGGCCCTCCATATCAATGGATTTTTTAATCCAAGGGTTCAACCATCCACAGCTTGAAAATATTTAAAAAATTATAAATTCCAAAAAGCAAACCTTGATTTTGCCATTTTAAATAAGGGACACCATTTTACTACACCACTGCATTTAATGGGACTTGAGCATCCTTAGATTTTGATATCCACGGGGGTCCAAGAACCAAATCCCAGTGGATATCGAGGGTCCACTGTATCGGCATCCCTATTTGCCTTTCTTTAAGCTAGTGCTGCTTTGTCACTGTCCTGTCTTCTTCCCTACTCTAACAATTAGTATTTTGATCTCTTCTTTGCAGGCCCTGAAGGCTTAGGGACTGGTATGGAGAGAACCTGTCACATTCCTTCTCTTCCTCCCCCCTCTATACCTCTTTGCTCTCAGCTTTGGCTGACAGAGGGAGGATGAGCTGCTGACCTCCCATTAGGGAGTGACACAGGAAACCCGTAATTACATACTTGTGACAGCAACCTTCCATCATCTTAATCATGCCATTGCTGCCATGGCAGAGATGCAGGCCTAATGGGGATTAAGCAAAACACAAACAGATGCTGACGCAGTGGGCAGGAGCCATGCCAGGGACTCTCTCTCTCTTTCTCTGTGCTGACTGGCACAGCACTTCTGGAAATGTACAGCTTGGGCCCGAACCCTTTAAACACTGAATCATCGGCGTTCTGCCAGAAACTGTCCCTCCTACCTGGTTACATGATCCTCAGAGCCTATACTTCTTTCCCCTTTTAATTACAGTGTGCCAACCTGGGAGTAGCTGTGCTCAATTGATATGACACAGCATTAAAAAAAACAACAATCCTGCACCACTAAAACATCAGCAATGGTGTGAAAAGGCTGCTGTATTATCAAAGATTAATGCATACCTTCCAACTGTCCTCATTTGTCAGGGAGAGTTTGATTAATCCTATATCATCCCATTTTAAAAAATGCTTTTGAAATGTCCCAGGTTCTCTCTCTTCCTCCCACTTTCCCCTTTGGCTTCAGCTTACTTCAGTTTCTGGAAATGAGTTCAAAGTGCAAAATTATCTCCATGGGAAGAAAGGATAGGAGGGGAGAAATCTTGTCCTTCCCATGTGGTCCAAGCAAAAGAAAACAGCTGCAGGGTATTCTAGCTTGTGTGTTCTTCCTCATTAATAACTTTTGCTATCTTTTTCACACTCTGATGTTACTTGGCTACATGTGTCCTGATTTTCATCTGTGAAAAGTTGGAGGGTATGTTCATGGAATAAAGAACTCAAATCACATTAGGTTTTTCCTCCCCCCTCCATCTCTTTTGATAAATCTTTTAAGCATAGAGGGTATGTCTTACTTTTTCAAAAAATATGATGCAGCCCTCCTGTCTTAAATGTTAAAGGGATCCAGGTGACATTGTTTTCCCATGCCTGTGTATGTGCTTTCAAGTCACCTGTTGACTTATGGCAACTCTATAAATTTCACAGAGTTTTCTTAGGCAAGGAATACTCAGAGATGGTTTTCCCAGTTCTCCTTTTTTTTGTTAGGCTGGAAAAAAATTAGTTAAGGAAAAGAAGATACAATAGGTACACAATGTCTTCTGATTGGTAGTGCTAGGAGCTCTAGGCAGCTCACAGATTCTCCTGATGCTGTAACAGCCAACTTCATGACAACCAAGTAAACTGGATTTCTTCTTCCTTTCTATTATTAATTTGTTTTGTATTAGTTACATTTATATCCTGCTTTTCCTTCAGTGAGTTCAAAGCAGCATACAGGGAACTCTTTCTTTCTATTTTATTCTTGCAATAATCCACTGAGGTATCATTATTATTGTTATTGTTGTGTGCCTTCATGTAATTTCCAGCTTGTGGCGACCCTAAGGCAACCCTATTAAGGGATTTTTTTGCAAGATTCATTCAGCAGGAGTTTGCCTCTGCCTTCCTTTCAGGCTGAGAGAATGTGACACAAAGTGTGATTCTCCAACTGTTTGCCGCATCACTTCCCATATCCTATCATTTACCTCTACCCAATGACAGGGGCAACTCTGAATGTGCTAAATTCACAGAATATGGTCACTATGATCTTAGGTTGCTTGCAAACACATCCACAGAAATTGAAGAGCCCCAAACAAGAAAACAGTCTTTTGCATAGTGCCAACAATATTCTTTAGTGAGGCACAAATGCTCTTTAAAAGTATTTATAGGAAATATTATTAAAAATGATATTTTATGATCTGTATGAATTGCATAATTTCAGCAAGCTGCAAAATCCATTGGTGGCACTCCCTGGCTTTGCCGGTTACATTACTAGCCAGTGATGAGGGACTTCAGCCATTGCTGCCCACTAGGGCTAGTGGGAGTTATCATAGCTAATGCCACAGGGTTACTAGAGGTTTATCAGCCAAAATCAAGGGGTTATCAAAGTGTTTGTTCCGCAACTGTCCTTACAATGTACAAGTACCCTTTGTACCCCCCCCCCACTACTAATTGGAAGAGGCTTTGAAAGTAGGATAGCCAGTTTAGGAACTAACGATGTTTAGCAGGGAAGAATTAGGCCAGGTGGGTCCCCAAAAGAGTCTTTAGCAGCTGTTTCAAAGCAGAGACTCCAATGTACAGAAATATGTTTGTGTGTATATACTCTTCCCCCCTCCCCGCTCTCTTTCCCCTCTTCTCTTTTCAAGGTGCTGCTTTGTTCTGAGATTCCTCCCCCTTGCCCAGAGGACTGGAGACTCAAGGCCAGACCATGAGATTTGGTAACCCAACTTGGAGGTCAGCTGACTACAGCTCTACTCAAACAACAGGATTCCCCCCCCCCCGAAAAGTGATGATGGAAGTTGCAGTCCAGCAACATCTGGAGGGTTGCACATTCCTTGTCTTAACACAAAAATAACATGGATTTTAAAAAAAAAGCTAAAACCCATGTGCAACATATTTTGTGCCTTTTGGTTGGTCTGATAAAGGTATCCTTACAATGTATAGTTTGGATTTTGCTGTATTTTCCACATAAGGGAGTGATAACAAGAAAAGATTGTTTAGCACCTTTTATTAGTTGTTTAGATTCTTGTGTTTATTACATGGAAAACTTGCATAAAATGGTGTACAGGATACAGGATGCCTTTAAACAAGTAGGATAACACACACATTGGATAGCTGAGTGTGACGAAGACAGCATCTGGATTTGTCTAATCTCACGTTTGCTGTACATTTGGTGTCTTTGGTTGCCTCATTGACAGTAACCCCCAAACAGTGTGTGCAACTCAGATCGCCAAGCTTCGGCCCTTGTTTAATCCTGCATATGGCTGAGAGGATCAAGAGGTAGAAAGGTTACTCATTCCAAATCCTTTTGAAGTTTGTTCCAGCTCTCGGTTGCTAGAAATTGAAGAGCTCATGTGCCAAAGAGGGTGTTTGACCAGTCATTTCAGTAAAAGACTAGAGGACAGTTTTTCAGGAGGGTAAAGCAGGGAGACTGTAGCCTGTAGTTTAGAGAACCTCTAACTATTTTGGACTATAACCCCCTCAATCTCCTACCAGCAACCATGAGGGGTGAGGCTGATCAGAGTTATAGGCTCTGTAGAGATCATGTGTGTTTTACAACTATTGCTTCCTCAGTCCCCCCCAGCCAGCCTGTCCAAAAAGTAACTTCTCCAAGATCTGCTGCTGCTGGAAGAATAATATTTAGCACAAAAGAAGAAATTCATAATCCTGTACTGTGCACATCCCTTGCAGATACTTTCATCACCTTTACTGTCAATTGCTAAGGATTGATCTCTGAATATTCTGGCTGAAATGGGGCCTTTCCTCAGTACTTTTGTCCCCAAGGGATGAGAAAACAGGACAGTCAGCTAAACAGGCAATGAGGGAGACAGGCAGAGAGCAAAGGGGAGGCAGGATCCAGCAAGCCTCCAGCAGTTCCTCTGCAGTTCCTCTCCCAAAGTGACAGCCTGCTGCAAGCTCTGGTCTTAGACAAACACAACTCTGCCTCCCTTGCCTCTTCCCCTTAATGAATTCTTTCTTTTGGTTGTTGTTCTTGTCTTGGGGAGGACTTATGTGGTTTCCCTGACAGGAGCCACGTGATGCAAACATTGCCCGGAATGGCTCTCCAGCTACCTTTGCTAGGTGACAGTCAGAAAGACACCTGCTGAGTGGCATCTCATCCTTCCTCCTTTCCTCCCTTCTCAGCTTTCCAGACTGGCTGAGTCTGGACAAGCCAGCTGTGATGCCCTCTGGTTTCTATGTTGAGAATGAGAGAGAGAGCTTCCTGCTCTCCTCTAGACACCACCACTGCTTCAAAAAGACTGGATTATTAATAAGCACATATTTGAAGGGCAAATCAATGCCGACATGGCCCAAAGGGCCTGTAATAAAACCCATCGGAAATGGTGTTTTACATTAAAAAAGGCAACACAGCTTACCAGAAGAAAAGCAGAAAAGGACATGGAAAAAGCACATGGAACATTGGGAGCTTTCTTGAGGCAATCAGAACTTGGGATAATGACATTTTTGGACTAGTAAATTTTTCCAGGCTGTGTGGGAAGGGGTGGTTGGACAGTTGAAATATGGGAAACAGCATGGCAGAATGTGCAGAGATGAAAAGCTGATGAGCTTGTGTGGAATTTGTGTGTGTGTGTGTAGTGTGGGTGGGAGGGAGAATGTGCAATCCATATCTTAATAGGACAACATGAAACCCACTTCAATGTGGCTGGACTTCATGCTGCCGCAGTCACATTATTAAATAGGAACCACATGGGCTGGGTAAACATCAAGGATGATTCTTAAGCCAGCATAATTTTGTATCATTACACATGATTAATTCATTATTAGGATCACTATGAAGTCCAGAAAAGATGAGATAGCTGGTGATGCAACTTCTTGCCTGTGATAAGAAGAGAGAAAACTGATTTATAAATTCTTGGGCTGTGCACATATTCAAAGTGGTGGTCCCTGGACTGGTGTTGGTCCCTGGTCAGTTCCTGGGGAGATTACAGGAAAGAAAGAAAAAATATAGCCAATGGACACAAATATTGTGCTAATCCCTGACATAGTGGATAAAACTTGCCTGTTTCCTACATCAGATAGCCCAACAAGCACTGCTCTAATGGGTTCAAAGGTTTTGCTATCATCTATAAAGCACAGGCTGATTTTCTCCTGGAATTCTTTGATATGCTTAATTAGTCAGCATATGTTTGCACTATGATCTCTAGTGCCTTTTCCTTTTCCATGTTTATGGAGCTATGGGCACATGTACGAGGTCCAGCCAAAGATGTTCTGCTGCCTGAAACTGAGTTACAGCTTGTGCTCCTCACCTCACACAAGTCAAGTTGTATAGTACCCAATGTGCATGGAGTTTGAATTTCTATCCTGAGAGAAAATCACACCAACATGTCTGCCTATCCTTGGCAGTAAAATATAACAAACATAATTTAAATAACCAACAATTTGATTCCTTCCCATGACAGCCAAAATCTCAGTCTGCTTAATTGTAGGACTGGCCCTGGTGTGAAGGTTTCAGTAATAGGACTCTAGCATTACAGTTATCCAGACCACTGACTATAAAACCTACTAAATCTTCCAATATCAGCAATGTTTTGCATGTCACCTGTCTCACCTGTCCCCAACCTGGTATCCTTCAGATATGTTGGACTAGAGATTTAGTTTTCATCAGGCACCATGGGCATTAGGTTCAGCAGGTTCCTGATAACCCTTTCTTGAGTTGCCCTGGCCTGTGGCCTTCTAAGGACTACCTCTCTGGCTTCCAATGTTAGTTGAATTCATCTGATACACATACATTCCAATCCATTTTTTCTTTAAAAAGTGAAAGAGTACCAATAATGGAATCAATAACCATGGAAATTCCACTGCTTCTTTGCTTTGCTGAAGAAGCAACTTTCTGCGATTTCAGAAAAGCCAAGGGGGGAAATCAATAAGTAAATACAGGAAGACAGTTGTAAGATACGAGTGTTGACTGCATACCTGGAAAATTATGAGTGAACAAAGCATGAAATCCCACACTAAGTGTATTTTTTTTTTAATTTATAAGGCACTTTGTATCCCAATTTTGGGAAAGCAGCAGCAGCAGCAGCAGCAGCAGCCTGTCTGTATCTGGGCAAGTTTCTTGAAGCGGTTGATGGATTTTCCACTTCATTTGGCTAAATTTGGTACTTTCCATAGTGGTAGAATTTAAAGATATAGCCGCGTTAGACTGTAGAATTAATATATAGAGAGATTTTGTAGCACCTTTGAGACTAACTGGAAATTTTTTTTTGTAACATTAGCTTTCGTAGACAGACTGCACTCCTGTTTGTCCCTGGCTTCCACTCCACCATAAGCATCTGAAGCTTTGTTTTTTTAACCAGGAATAAAGAAAGATAAAAAAAAGGCAGAATAGCTTCACAGTACCTTTTGACTAGTAGATCCACAACCAGTACACTTGAAAGTACCTCCATTAATACCGAGCTCACTTTTTATATGTTTTGAGGGACAAATGATGTAGTGTTGGAGATTGTGAGGTAAGTAGCACCCACTGGAGGTCCAACTGGCACCTATGGTGCTGTCATTCTGTTGCCAAATAAAAAACTTGTTTAGAAAAATACTTTGAGGCATAGCTGGTTTTATGTGTGGTTTTGAATTGTTTTAAAGTTTTTTAAACTGGTATTTCACTAGTAAAAACTATTTTAAATGGTTTCAGTCTGTTTCTTTTAATTGTCAAACTGTTTCATATGTTTTTAGCTCTTTAAGATAATTTTACATTGTTTTAAACTGATCATGTTGGTTTTATTGTATATCATCCTGAAACCTTTAGCTAGAGGGCAGGATATAAAAATTTTAATAAAACAAACAAGCAAGCAAACAAAAAGTGTTTTTGGAGAGGCTGTGAGAAGCTGCCAGAAGTTAACACTAAACTCTTTTCTGTTCAGTTTCTTCAGACTAAGGACCTTATCACATGGGGTCTAGAGCAGAGCTAATCCAAAGGGTACCTGCAGCTAATACATATTATTTCCCCGTGTTTACACACGACGCTGCCCTAGAACACGGAGCTAATCTGTATTGTTTCCCCGCGTGTACACACGACGCTGCCCCGAAACTCCACAGAACCCGAAGCTAATCCGTAGCGAGTAGGGAGATTTTGACATTCGGTTTGTTGGGGAAGTACAAGTGGAGCCTTCGTATTCATTGCGCAATGGTGGGCGGGGCGGGGAAGCAGGGAGAGCTCTCCCAAGCAGAAAATCCCGGCGAGGGGAAGGGATTGGCGAAAGGCAAACCGGATTGAGAAAGAGGAGGAGAAGGAGAGGAGGAGGGAAGAGGGAGGCGATCTCTCTCTCTCCATCTCTCTCACATTTTTCCCCACCAACACCCCTTCCCTCCTCCAGTCCTCCAGCCCTCCTCCTCCTCCTCGGTCCCCTTGGCTGCCTTTCCTCCCGACTCCTTCATCCCATCCTTGCCATCCACAGAAGCGCCTTCTGCGACGCTGGCTTTTTGGGTGGCGGGAGGGGAGAGAGAGAGAGAGAGAGAGAAAGAAGAAAATGTGTGTGTGTGTGTGTTTTCCTTCTTCCCGCGCGAACCGCATCCCGCGGCGCCTGATCGCTAAATCCCCTTTGGAGCCTTCGTATTCATTGCGCTATGGCCGCCAGGGCGAAATTCAGTTCGTTTCGGTATAGAACTGAATTTATTCTCACTTCAGTTACTTTTCTGTTACTTTTCGCTTCGTGGCCAGCGTTTGATAAGGTCCTATGGCTGAATCTGCAATGCAGATTTAATACAGTTTTAATGCAGATTTAATACACTTTTAATACAGTCATTGGTTTAACTGACATGGCTCCATCCTATGGAACCCTGGGATTTGTACTTTGTTGTGGCATCAGAGCTCTCTACCAGAGAAAGCTAGATATCTCACAAAACTACAGATCCCAGAATTGCATAGCATTGAACCACGGCAGTTAAAACAGTGTCAAACTGTATTATTTCTGCAGTGCAGATTCAGCCTATGGCTTTCCTCTAGTGGACCAAATAGCAGCAGATTTGAGGAGAGGGATCAAGAGAGATCTTTAGATCAGGAAAAATAGCCAAGAGAAAGAGTTTAACATACCCTCTGAGCCAGTGTGCCTCCCTCAATACAAATGAACACTGCCCATAGCTGCTTGAAAATAAAGAAAAAGATGTTGGGGGGGGGGGTCTGATGGTCACTGATCTGCTGCAACACATGATGTCTGGCCTATAGAAATTCTGAATTAATCTGAGTTGTTTTTTAAAATCCATCCAAGGTGGCATAAACAGGGAGGCTGCACCTGTGCTTTGACTAAAGGTTTCACCAGATCTGGTGGTGGTGATTGCAGATTGACGTTTACAAATTCCAGGCCCTTAAATCCCACTAGGAATTTCTGCTTGCAGCATACCATAAGTGCAGCTTGATCTGACTGAGGCTGGTGTATTTTCCCACAGACAAGGCTTCCATCAAGCTGTGTGAATAGCATCTTGCAGTGTGAGAGGACAAGACAAGCAGCTTACTAGCTCTCCTGACATTAGACATCCTGACTTTTCTCTGAAGTAGTTGAGGCAGGCTTATTCAGATTATTAGTCCTCTGCCCTGAAACATCAAGGTATACTTAATTCATTGGTTAAAGCAGATACAGTTGTTTTCCCTTGCAGGTTGCATGTGTGTTGTCAGAAAAGTGATTTTTTGCACTCAGACCACCACATTTTAATTATCACCATACTGTGATTTTTTGGAATCCTGTTGCACTCTGCAAAGTTCTAATGAATGAAGTTGGTGCAACTACTGTAGGCTTATCCTGGTCAGTGCTCTGTGAATGTGACATCTCTACTGACGCAAGCTTTTGCAGGCTTGTGGATATTAAGCATGTATGCCCCCCCCCATGTTTATATCATTTCTTTTTTGGTAGGGAATTGCAAAATTACATCAAAGAAAACTATATTTAAAAAAAGAAAGAAAGGGCACATATGTGCAGGGTAGGGCATGCAGAGTTCAGAAGGTGGCATTATGGCAGCAGTATAGAAATCAGGTTGCACAGCCATGGATCATTAAAGCAGTGCTAAAGTACTAATGTGGAAAGTGTGTGATAAAGACTGGTGCACAACCAGTTGTTTGTTTGTTTGTTGTTGTTGTTGTTGTTGTTGTTGTTATTTTGCTTTCCCCTAAGAATTGGGATTCAAAGCAGTTCACAGTTTAAAAGTACAGTGCAGTTAAAAACATAAAAAAATGAGCATTAATGTTTCCTTTATTGAATTAGCATGATTGTGACAGGACAGCAGGCATGTGTGATAAGTCCTTAGTTACAGCACATCCATATTTAATGCAGTTTCATGGAGGTATGTTTGCATGTGGGAGCCACTGTGGTGTAGTGGTGATTGTTGGGCTAGGACTCTGGGTTAAAATCCCTGCTTGACCATGGAAAACCACTGAGTGATTTTGGGCAAATCACACTCTCTCAGCCTCAGAGGAACAAAATGTCAACCCTTCTTTGAAGAAATCTTTCCAATAAAACCCTATGATAGAATTGACATAAGTTAGCTTGAAAGCACATAGCAACAATGCATGTATGTATCTATGTATGCATTTATGTCTATCTATCTATCTATCTATCTATCTATCTATCTATCTATCTATCTTGTCCTCTGTCAGCAATTCTCAGGGTGGGGTACCATTACTGGCCCTTTGTGGCATCCTCGAGGCAGGGATGGGGAGGGGCAGTCACATGCTGGCTGCCGCAACCCCTCCCCAAGGACGTCCTGATGCTATGTGCCATTGTGCATGGTGCGCAGTGTCTTAACATCCTCCCAGTGTAGTGTCTTGACGCGTTGTGCTGGAAGGGGTGCAGAAGAGCCATGCGGAGGCTCTTGGAGCATCCTTTTTGCTGGCTCTGAAAGGAGCGGCATTTTGCCGCTCTTTTCCAGGCTGGCAAAAGAGAGGATTGGGGCCGAGGCGTGAGGCAGCCTCGGCCCTAATCCTCCGCTTCCCAGGGTAGCCCAGGGCAACCCATCTGTGTCCCCCCTAAATCACTTTAAAACACGTCAAACACTTAAAAACAGTTAAACAACTGAAGCACATGCAAAACAGGCCTAGTTTTCTACATAACAGATGGTTGTTTGAAACTAGGGATGGGGGAAATTTCATTTGCTCTGCATTTCATTAATACTGAACTAATTTGCACATCCCATATTAATGTGCAGGCTGTAACACTGTTATTCTTTGAATTCTGCACTTTTTCAAATTTTGCATTGCTGTGCTTGACTCCAGAATTTAAAAGCTTATAAAAATATGCTTATTAAGGAAAATACATATAAGGAAAGATTTGTATTATGCTAGTGAAGGCTGTTTGTGAAACAAATGAAGATTTGTTTAAAATGTGCAAAATGATAATGGAAATGGAATGGGTTGTTTGGTGTCTCACTGATGTATGATGGAATACATGTGCAGATTTTAGAAATGGTAATTTTGTGGATTGCAGCATTCAGAAACCCCAAGGCACCATGATCATGCTGGCTGAAGGATTATGATAGCTGAGCGTAAAAACTAACTTTCCTGAGTTCTGTACATGTAACCAGTACAGACTGGGTACAGGCTAAATGTAGATTCCCTATACTATGTGAAATCAATGTTTGAGCCCTTTCTCTGCTTCCAGGCATACTACTTCCCATCATGGTTTCACCTTGCTTTGGACAGATTCATTGCACTTTTTGAGAAAGCAAAACAGCATCTTGTATTTTTGGCTCCTGCAAGGATGTGCTTCATTTTATCTAGTTTGCAAGTAGGAGTGTATCATATTTCTTCTGAATAGAAAGCTAAATATTTCTACATAGGTCATGTGCAAGCAAAGTAAACTTCCTCCTTTTTATATTATATCCTTATATTGTCTTCCAATGCCTAAATAGTCATCTTTTGTTACTTTAACCCATGGCTGCCATTGGATAAGTTGCTCTGTGAATGGGTTGGAAGCAAGCCTAGCTATACAACAGGTCAAAGCTTGCCTGCTGCTCTCAGTAAGGATTGAACAGGAGTGGCCTAAGTTCATTTTAAGTCAGAGTGGGAATTGTATGTCCCTCCCAAGGTGTAGCTCCTTGCATCCTTAGCCAGCATAGTCAATGGTGAGGAATGCTGGGGGTTGCAATTCAACAACATCTGGAGGACTGCACAATTCCCACTCCTAGTTTTGTCTTTTGTCTTCAAACATAGATTTGTATAAGTGGGAGATAAAATGAAGTGGGAGAGAAAAGAGAGCAAAAGGGGAGATAGGAGTTGGGAATTATTCATAATGTTCCCCAGTGTGAGCTGTATCTTCTCACAGTTTTGCTCAATGTTACTTTTTCTTCAGCCAGGCTCTGGTGCCTTGAGTATCAAAAGGATGGGGCGAGCGGTTAACATTCTCAATCCATTTACCCCTTTTGTCCTTTAAATAAGCTACAGTTTTCCCCTTTAAATGTCAGTGGAACAGACCAGTGTTTAAAGACTATCAATACCACATGTGGTTTGGGCAGGAAACTATGCAACCCCATTTTAATGGTGATCTTTTCCATGTTTTAACTATATTTATTTTAATTTGTAAACTGCCTTGAGCCCTTGTTTTTGGGGACAGGCAGGATATAAATGATGATGATGATGATGAGGAGGAGGATGCAAGATATCTTAGTATAACTACACTGTGTACTCATGTGACAGCAACATTTCTTAGTATTGATGTCTTCTCTATGTGGTGAGAAGTTCCTGGGCCAGTGCTTGGTTGTCTTTGGGAAAAGGTCATAGAGGCCTCTTGGTATTTTGAAATGCTTGTGGTTTTTTAAAAATAAACATGTAGAGCCTAGGTGGAGACATGGCTTAAGCATTCTAATGGACAGCCAAAGTCCACTGATTTCATACCAGATCTCCAGAGAATATCAGATCCTTCAGTGCCTGTTAGCTTACAAAAATAGTGAGATGATTTATTAAAATGTGTAAAAATCAAAAGCTAATCCAATGAGGAATGACTGAGGGGATTGGGGATTTTTAGCATGGAAAAGAGAAGGCTGAGAGATGATCCATTGGCTATCTTTTAATATCTGAAATGCTGTCATGTAGAAGATGGAGAAAGCTTGTTTTCTGTTGCTGTAGTGGATAGAAATCCTTTCAATGTGACTATGAAGAAAGAATGTTCTAGACTAAACATAAAGAAGATCTTCCTGATGGCAAGAGCTTTTTGACAATAGAATAGAGTAGCTCAGCATGTGGCAGACTGCTCTTCATTGGAAATTTTAAAAGAGAGTCTAGATGGCCACCTGTGTGGGTTGTTTTAGCAGTGGATTCCTGTACTAGAAAGGAGGAGGACAGTGGCCCTTCAGATCTATTCCAACTCCAAAGTGTCATTCTTATATCTTAGGAAATTTATTTTACAATGTTACTAGTTATGGTTACAATGTCAAGCCCACACCACCAAGCTAGTTGACTTTACAGTTAGATTTTTTTTTTGGGGGGGGGGAAGTAACCTTTTCCTTTCTTATTGTTTAAAAATAGCCCAAATGATTGCTTTTTCAGAAACATCCAAATGCTACAAGCCACTGGCTTGTAGCTTGTAGCGCAAACCACATCTAAATAGTGTAGCCACAAAACCAATGCACCTATAGAAGTAATGGTATTTTATTTTGTTGACATATTGTAGTTGCAGGATATATTTTCAGACATAGTGTGTTTGCATGGTATGTTTATAGACATATTTATATTTGCATACTTCTTCACTGTCGTGTGAAGAAGTATGTAAAGAAGTAAGTAAATTCTATAGAGTTAATTGTTTCCATGTTTCTCTGCTACACCTACAAACTTTTCCATGTAGAGTTGTCAGTAAAAAGTTATGGGTAGCAACACTCAACACTTCTCCATTGCCATTGGATATGCACATTTTTCTCCTCCTCCTCCTGCTGCTTTCTCCCAAGAATGGGACTCAAGGCAGCTTACCTGCAATTTGTTAAAAACAGTACAGATCAAACTATACAAAACATCAATAAAAAGTATAAATGTAAAAGTTATTTTACAACAAGCCATTTGTAAAGTTAAAACCATTAAAATTAATTAAAATACAATATAGGTTAAAAATTCAACAAAACAGTACAGCAAACCATTAAAAACTCATCACAGTCAATTTCTAAAAGCCTGACAGTGCAATAATGTTTTTAGTTGCTGATGGAAGACCAAGGAGGGAGGGAGCCAGCCATCGCAGTCTCCTTAGAAAGAGGGTTCCAAAGGCTGGAAGCAGCCACCAAGAAGGCTCTTTCCTTTGTTCCTACCAAATGAGCCTTAGAAAGTAGTGGAACAGAGAGAAGATCTCCTGAAGATCTTAGAGATGCAATAGACTCATAAAATGAGATTTGTTGTTGTTGTGTGCCTCCAAGTTGTTTCTGACTTTTGGCAACCTTATCACGGGGTTTTCATGGCAATATTTGTTTAGAGGTTTGACATTGCCTTCTCTTGAGGTTGAGAGCATGTAACTTGCCCATGGTGACCCAGTGGGTTTCATAGCCAAGTGGGGAATTGAACCCTGGTCTCCAGAGTCATAGTCCAACACTCAAACTGGTATGCCACACTGGCTCATAAAAGGAGATGCAGTCCTTCAAATGTTAAAATGAGTCAAAGATGTTAATATTGTAGCTATCCTTGATGTATGATATGGAGGATTTACCCTTATACAAGGAAATATATTTTTATTTGCTTATGGAATATATATTTACATCTTATCTCACAACCCAAGATGGCTACAATAGTTGTGCATCACTTGGATGGTACTGGGTTGATTGACAACATGAGTAGGTCTTGCAACAAAATGTTATAGTGTAAACTGCAACTGGCTATGCTGATGGGGGATTCTGAGAGTTGTAGGCCAAATGTAATTTCACTGTATGCATGTATATGTACTTTGTTGGTTGTTGTGGAGGTAAGTATGCCTTTCCTTCCTCTACATCAGGGGTAGGCAACCTAAGGCCCAGGGGCCGGATGCGGCCCCCTGAGGCCTTTGGACCGGCCCCAAGCCAGTCCTGCTGCCGCCACTGCCGCCCGCCATGATGATATTGATTATTGTTGTTATTAATTGTTCTTGGGGTTTTCTTGGCAAAATCTCCACAGGGTTTTTGCCATGGCTTTTCTGGGGCTGAGAGAGTGTGCATGCATATTTTTTATTTCAATTTTTAATTTTTTTAATTTTTATTTATTTATTTATGGTGCTTCGGGCCCCCAATTGTCTGAGGGACAGCAACCTGGCCACCGGCTCAAAAAGGTTGCCTACCCCTGCTCTACATTGACCAAAGCCCCCTCTCACAACTCACTGTGCCACTCCAATAGACCCCTTGCAGCCATTCCATAGCTGGTGGAGAGTGGAAAGGATTGCAGTAGCATCTTGTCATATTCTCATGGCTAAACAGAGACCCATGGTTTCATCTGCTGAAACCATCAGAGAATCCTAACAAATCTTGGCAGATAACATCCTTGGTCCAGTCCAAACCTCAACTGGTACAAAGAAATATAGGCAGATTACTAACATGTGCTAGTTATAGGGAGCACAGAACTCCCTTATTGCAACAACTCCATTGGCTGCTGGGCTGTTTCCAGGCACAATTCAAACTGTTTTTGACCTATAAAGCCCTATATGGTTGAGGTCCAGGCTAATTGAAGGATTGCATTTTTCCATGAGCCTGCCAAAGCTCTAAGATCTGCAAGATCCTGTTGGAAGCCTCTGTGTTACCCACCCTGATGAAAGACTTTCCTAGATGAATAGGTCTTGGATTTGATTAATATATCTGTTGTTTGCTTAATCTTCAGGTAGAAAATGTTCATCACCACTGAAGCTTCTTTTTGGTTACTACCAAGTGTGTTGTGTGTTGTTTTTGCAGCAAGAACTGAGTTACTGTCTTAAATATGGCACCACTTTTATACAGTTCATTTTGGGGTGGTTTTCTTCCTGCAGCGCACAGCCATAATTATTGCTTCACAAACCCAACTGTTGTCTGTATACAGAAAACTCTGTCTGCACATTTGAAGCAATCCATTATTGGATCCCATAGCACAAGGCTTTTATTATGTCTCCTGCACAATAGACTCCCCTGTGTATTATTATCCTGAGGACAAGAGAGGATATTGTAAAGGTATAACATGATAATATGCCATCAATCCAGCATGCTATTATACTTCGGATGTGAAGGTGTTAAAAAAGCCATAATGGCAACCAAGTGGCATGGTAAAAACTGTGTAAAGTTTGTCAGGTTGCCTGAACTTATCTTCTCTCTCGCCTTCTCTCTCTCCTTCGCCCTCTCCTTCTCTCTGCCAGCGACTTTTCTGTTGTAACTCAGGCAACTGGGGGATTTTGAAGGCCCTGAATATCTGCAAAGTTTCCTGGAGCTCAATTCCCTCTAGAAATTTTCCACTTCTTATATAATGAAGAGGAGGAGGGATAGCAATTCTGATCTCAAAAGCACATGCTGTGGCATTGAGTGTAGGTCACTTATGAGGTAAGAATGCAACTAAGCTGGGACTATTCTGTTTCTTCATTTTCAACAATTATTATTACCATTTTTTTGGCTCTGAATTTCTCCTGAAGCAAAGGGGGACTTTAGCAAGGGTTGAGATGCATTCCTTTACAAAAGCTGCCTTTTATAAGGAACTGCTGACCTTAGAGCCAGTGTGGTGTAGTGCTTTGAATGTTGGACTACGACTCAGGAGACCAGGGTTCAAATCTCCACTCAGCCATGAAAGCTCACTGGGTGACCTTGGGCAAGTCACAGTCTCTCAGCCTCAGAGGAAGGCAAAGGCAAACCCTAGCTGAATAAATCTTGCAAAAACAAAAACAAAACAAAACAAAACAAAAAACAAAAACAAAAAACAAACAAACACACACACAAAAACACAAACAAACAAACAAAAAAACCACCCATGGTAGGTTCACCTTAGGGTCACCATATGGCAGAAATGACTTGAAAGCACACAATAATTGACTTTACCTAAGGTTGAATGGATATATTATTTAAAATAAGATAATTAAAACAAAGCAGAGAAAAAGGCAGATATTTATTTAGATATTTATTTAGGCAGATATTTATTACATATCCTAATATAAATTAGGATATTTCAAGGCACCTGAATCCACGGACCCATTCACTCTACAGAAGTATAGTGCTATTATTCCACTTCAACTACTATGGCTCCATCCTATGGAATTCTGGGATTTGTAGTTTGGGACCCTGAAGAGCTCTGGCTGAGCATTCTAAATAGCCCTTCCTAAACTGGCAATCCTAAGATTCCATAAGTCAGAACCATGGCATTTAATATAGGTTCATATCACTATAATTCTGTAATGTGAATGGACCCTGGCTGTATTTCAACACTCAAGTGAGCCAGTAGATGAACAAGCAGAATTATGTGAATGGATACCTGGCACACATTACGTCTCTCCTCAACTATTTGTAGGTTCACATGATTCTTTCAAAGTACTCAACTTTTTAAACTCTTTTGTCAAACCAGTTTGTTGGAGCAGAAAATGATTTTCCTCAGTGCTTGGAAAAATTTCTAATCAGCATGGCCAGTGGAATTCTGACATTTCAAAAACTTGTTTGTCCAAGATGAGATATTCCTCTGAGCAAAAATGTCTGTGGGACTAGAAATAAGTGGGAAGAAGCTGGACACAAATTGAACATTGGCATAGGACCACATACACATCAGTGGTAGAGCATTTCACTGGGTGGATATAATGAGGAAATGAGCATTCACTATAAAAAAAAAATGCAGAACCCAAAATCATAGAATTGAAGGGACCTTGGAGGTCAGGGATGAAGAATGTGGTCTTCCAAATTGTACAGGATTTCAATACTCATTATCCCCCACTGTTTGCTATATTTTGGGAGTTGTAGTCCAATAATATGTGGAGGCACTCACAACTCCTCACCCTGTTACAGGACAGCCAATCTTTTCTTGTCTAGATGTGTGGGATCTTAGCTCCCAGAATCCCGACTATAGGTCATAAATTAGGCTGTTGAACATACAAAAAGCTTTGGTGAAATAGGAATAAATGTATAAATCACAGGATTGGTGCATGAGCTCAGCATATAGATTTGGTATAAAGATATAAAGAATATTCATTAATTTTCTCATCCTGAGCAAAAAAAAAAAAGGGGGGGCTATCTCAACACTCAAGGCACTGTTGAGATAGAGAACAGCTGCAAGGTTCTCTTAAGTTTTAAGACTTTTTTGGGGGGCAGAAAATTCATTTGGGCTAAAGTGTGTGCTTTTTTTGTACAGAAAACAGGACTTGGCATAGAAAGCTTGTTTTCTGTTGGAAAAGCAACTTTTTTTGGTAGGAAAATGTTTTTTGTGCAAAATACACTGTTTCCAATAAAAAAAAAATCCCTTTCTGCACAGACAGTCCCCTCCATGCTTTCTGGGCAGAAAAAACACATGCTTAGCCTGATGAACTTTCCAGAAAACAGTCCCCGTGTACAAACATTGTCAAAAACTGTGAATCAGCCTTAATATTTTTGCACAGCAGGCAGAAGACTCTTTAAATTATTTATTTCCCCATGCATTTATGATTTTTTTATAGACTGGTATTGTGCTCCGGTGTTTCTATAAGTTGTTGTATGCAGTGTTACTGTATTGTATATGTGATGTTATTTTTCATTCTTGTTTGCTTATACTCTATGTATTTTTTTTACTTGATACAATTGCACTCTTTGTTATATTTTATAATTCTGGTATTCATTTTGTTTGTGGTGTGTGCTTTCTCCCTCTATTTTTAGTTTGCTTTTTGGTACTGTCTATGCTATAGTGTTATCATACATACATACATACATACATACATACCATAACTCACTCCCCCAAGCAAAATCTAGAAGACAAAACTGGGCTACTTTGTCTCTTTTATGTAATCCGCACTGTCTCATCCCCTTGATATAATGATAATAAACTTTATCTGCACAATGCATTTGGAGACCCATTTTAAACTTTTTACAAATATTTCACCTTTTGGGGATATCAAGTAAGACCTACATCAGAAAGAGGTCCTTTTTAGGCTATCATTACCTTTGGCAGCCTGACTGAGGGGTGTGTGGATGAGGGTTTCCTCCTCTCCTCCTCTCCCTACCATTAGTGGATGGCATTCCCCTCACTTTTCTGTTCTGTGCTGGTCTATGACTGTAATAAAAATGAACTAGAACTAGAACCAGTGTTGCTACCTTTAGGAAGGGTGAGAAGATGCACCTTTTCACTGAGCCTTTAAAAACCATGTTGTTGATTGTAATGAAATTTATAATTTAACTGTTTTGAATAGTTTTTTATTGTTTTTTTATTTATTAAAATATTTATAGCCTGCCCTCTATGCAAGGGTCTCAGGCCAGTGCACAATAAAACCAATCTAATGAATAATTAAGATAATTTTAAAAGGGGAAAATACATGTTAAACAATTAACAAGTTAAAAAACAGATTATGGGCCGAAACAAGAATTAAAATAGTCTAAAATGAATTAAAACCACATGCATGGGAAGGTTTTTGGAAAACCAGTCAGGAGTCCAAACTTTCCATGAACAATCGTGTTTTTACTTTGTGTCTAATAACAACAATGTTGGTGCCAATTGGGCCTCCAAGGGGAGTGTGTTCCTTAACTGGGATGGCACAGCCAAGAAGGCCCTTTCCCATGTCCTCACATAGGACGTTATCACACGTGGGCCAGAAAGCGATAATAAAGTGGAAATGAGGCATTCCGAAAATAAACGGAAAATAAACCTTGATTCCGCAAATGGCTTTCACACGTAATTACCTTAATTGCGAAATTAAAGTAAGCGCATTTAACGTTCACACACAAGCAAGAAAAGCCCGTAAATGTACTAGAAATGAGCTTCTTGCACATGCGCAGATAGAGGAATGCTCGCTGGAACCATGGGAACAGCAGGGAAATGCTCCCAAATGCGCATTTGCTTTTCACATTATGGTAAATGCGAATTTACCTTAATTTCGCATTTGCATTTCCTCCAAACAACCGAATTTCAAAAGATCTCGGTTAACACAAGTTTCTGTCCACTTTCTGTCCAGTTTCTGTGTGACGTCATGTGAAAATGCGAGGCACAAATCCAGTTTCTGTTTGGGATTTGTGTGGATTAACCAGCAGATTTGCCCCCGTGTGATAACGTCCATAGCATATTGCTCTGACTGATGGGACACAGAAGAGGGCCCTTCAAGCAGATCTTGAACATTGAGCAGGTGCATATATGGAGCTTAATGGTCTTGTCAGCAACCCTGAGCACTATTTTTAGTAGGAAGTCACTATACAAATGCGATAAACAAATACCCACCCCCTCCACAAAACCAGATGTACACTAAATTTTGAATTTCAAAATTGTTTTCTGTGGAGTATCAACTGCTTCATCACTAGGGAAGATCTGCCCAAAATGGCTAAAAAAAGTCCTCTAGGTAGTGTGTATTTCAGTCATTGCCATGATGCCATTTATAGGCTAAAACCACTGAAAAGCAGGATCACTTCCTCACAAGACAAATGGGCCAGATAGTAGCTGTGTGTTTTTCCTCATAGATCAAATTCAGCAAGGACTAGAGACCTGCTTTTCTTTTAAACAAATTAAAATGGGGAATCTGGGTTCTAGATCATCTGGGGCAGGACCACTGCCTTCTTCCTATTGCCATAGACACAGATTGTGCATATGTTTTGTGTGTAAGTGCTCCCAGTTTCAGCCCTTGGTATATTTGTGTTGAATTTGAGAAGATTCTCATTTGATATCCTGGCAGGCAGTTTCTACACACTGAGGCATAGAGATAGATGGTCCTTATGCCTGACTTTGTCTAATGTTGCTTCTCATGCCTATTCAATTTTTCTGCAGATGACCACTAACATTTATTTTATTGTGCCTTCAACTAGAATAAGTACTGGTGGGGACTTCATTTTCTAGAGAAGTTTTAGGCGGGCAGGTTGGCATACTTCATAGGGGTGTGTGAATATTGTTCAGCTGAATTCCAGACTTTATCTCATCTGTTTCAGATGATAACACAGGAGAATGTCCTGCATGTTTCCTGTGAGGCAATTTAGCCTTCTGCATTATGCCCTCCTTGCTTGAGTTGGATGGATCCATGGTTATTTAACAGGATAGACTGAAATTCAGACAGTTTCGATTAATAGATTGGGTTTTTTTTGTTGTTGTCTGCACTTGAATGGTAGGAAAGACAAGAATGAGGATGTTTGCATGCCAATCATGTGAAACATAAGTTTGTCATGCTGAATTATTTTTAAACAGCTCAGGCAATATTCTAAGCCCTAATGCACACATTGCAAATGCTAAGGATGTCTGGAGCCCAAATAACCCTAGAAGTTATACTACAAAGAAAGCTATAAACCAAGCTATGCTCTATTATCATCTCAGTCAACACATCATAAAAATGCATCAGTATCAGAACTTTCATCCTTACAACACAAAACTCACCCTGTTACCCCATGTCTCAAATTTTTAAAAGGATATTCAGATGGTACTATGAGTGCTCATGACTTTCACATGTGTCAAAGATTGGAGTGCATCAGTTTGTACAGAACACCTTCCCATTTATGTGTGGCACTGAGATGTGTGGATAATATTACTTCAGTCACTAGATGTTGACTGGAGAGACTGCTGGGAAGAAGGCACTACCTACAGATGATAAACTATTAAGCAAATAAAAACAGGCTGAACAAGGTTGTAACTTCAAACTGAAGATCAGACTACTGCACATCTATATCTAGAGTTGCTTATACTTTTTCTCCTGTTATTGTGTCCCTTCATGTCATTTCTGATTTATGGCAACCCTAAGGCAAACTTATCAAGGGTTTTTCTTGGCAAAATTTATTCTGAGTGGGCTTGCCATTTCCTTCCACTGAGTCTAAGAGAGTGTCACTTGCTCAAGGTCACTCAGTGGGTTTGCATGTCCAAGAGGGGTTTTGAACCCTGGTCTCCCAACACTCCAACACTCAAACCATTACACCATGTTGGTTCTCATACTTCTTTTACCGAATCAATTTATATACTGCTTGCCATACCTAAAACAATATTGTGGGATGATGTAAAGAGAATTAAAAGAATCATGATAATCAAAATACTAAACAGTACATAATCATCAAAACATGAAATAACCATCCACTAATACTATTTAAGAGCAGTTAAAAGCAAGGTCTCACAATAGTTTTCTCAGGCTGGCTAGTGACTCAGAAAGGCCTGAATGAAAAGGCAGGTTTTAAAACATGTCAGAATTTCGGGAGCTTGGAAGTCACAAGTTGCAAATAATGTATTTACCTGTAATAGGTTACGTATACATAAGCGTAAATGTGTGTATATTTGTGTAAATGAAGCTACACTTCAAAAGTATGTAACATGGGAATACAATTACTCTGTTGGTGCAATAGTTGTTTGTAATCCCTTCAAATTTCCTTCCTGATAGTTTGAATTACAGTTTCCATAATTGTTTACCACTGTCCATACTAGGTATGGCTCATGGGAATTACAGAGCAAAACATCTGGATTGTCAAAATTTCCCAGTCCTTCTCTTACAACACACATGAAGGACAAGGCAGTGTTGTCTCCTTATTATGAATCTGTGGTTGGCGGTCAGCCATTTCACTCAAACTACCTTAGGACTTCATTTTCAAGGCAAGATTCAAACTGGAGTTTCTAATTTCTGTGACACATTTTCTTCTCTAGGATCCTAGTTGATCTGTGAATAATGTACAGTAGTTCAAGGTGGCATCCAAAGATCAAGAGAAGCTCAACAGAGAGGATACAATACTAGACCATGGCATTACAGTAAATTCCAATATATGACCACACTATTTCTTGGAGCCAGTTATTAGCAGCAATCCTCTGCAATGCAATCCCAAACTGCCTTCTGCATGGCCTTTTCATGTGGCCTGATAGCTCAGATAAAAGCTCAGTTCCCCTTTAAACTTTTAAGCGCTTTATATATTATCAGAGGCTTTAATCCCCTTTTTCATGAGTTAAATGGTAGTCTAAGCCTCAGACTCTAATTGACAGGCTATGCCTGTGTATTTTAAAATTTGTCTCTGAAGGAAAGCAGGCCCTTCATCCTGTCGAAGGCTTTCTGCTATGATCTCTCCTAGACATTAATGGCAGAACCAGATTTTTAAAAAGAAATGAAGGAACGGCTTGCTTGCTCTACTTGTAAGTTTGAAGACATTTCCTCAGTGAAAAAAAAAGAGTCAGGGCAGCATTGGCTGTAGTCTGACCTACTGAGGACTGTTCATATTAAAACACACAGGTTGGCCATTTGACCCATCATGAAAATTTGACCAGTCACGAGTCAACAATGTCCAAATAGTACACAGCAGGAACAGAAAACTTTTGGGCTGGAAATGTTGTAGTTTATTTATCCTGAACTACATTGGCCATCAACATGGCCAATGGTATGATATAGAGCTGGTAGTGAAAAAACATCTGGAGGGTCAAAGGTTACCCACTCATAATACAAAATGAACTGCAACCTCCTTAGGCTGGCCAGTTTTCAATAAAAGCTATCCCCTTCTGCTTCCCTATAATGGAGCTTGAAGCTTTTATGTTTCATAGGCTCTTGGAAACCACCTTTCTCTTGAGGTCTGTTCATAAGAAACAATCCTGGACTCTTGATATACCTCCAGATCACACTGCTGTCTGATATCACTGCAATTTCCATGGCTTCATTTGATGGAATCCTGGGATTTGTAGTTTGATGAGGTACAGAAGTGCAACACTTGAACTATGCACTTAATACAGCTTGGGTCCAGGTGATTTGAAGGACCGTATCTCCTTTTATAAGCCCTAAGATCAATTGGACAGGGCCTTTTCTCTGACCCACCACCTTCTCAGGTTCATTTGGTGGGAACAAGCGAGGAAATTTAAAATCATTGGATTGCAAAAGAGATGCAAATGGATTTTGAATTTCCTAGACTTTGCAAATCTCCCTATAGCCACAGGGCCAAAAGGAGGAGGATCCTGCCTACAAAAGATATCCTCCCCACCATATACCATCTTAACTACAGGCTGAAACAACATGTAGGCATCTGATTAACATTTACAATTGTTTTCCTCCTTTTTGGTTTGTAACATCTTGACTGAAGAAGAAGCCCATGGAGCTTTGAAAGCTTGCAAAAATTATATTGTGCATAAAGGTATCACTGATGGATTTTTGTTTGAATTTCCATAGCTTGTTTTCTATTAATCAGGACCCTTGTGCCTTCCTGTCTTTTGTGCCTTGCTTTTTCTGGAGCAGTAGGAAGACAAGTCTCAGCATGGCACTATGGAAGAAAAGATTCTATTCCCTATGGGTTTCAGGTTTCAAGGTTAAGCCAGCTCTCCAAACAAAGAGTGTTTAAATGAGGACACATATTCAAACATGGCATACACAGCAACTTTTCCCAGCTCATTAGTTATGGCTCTCTAAACACCTCCCCCATTTAGGATGAGAAATGAAACACATTGTGATAGACTAGGACTCTGCCAAATCTGGACTGTGCTGGGCCTCAACACACAGAAAAAAATCAGGGTTAAAATGACATAAATAAATTACTTCTCTGTTTTCAGTCCTGCCAAGGACCTCAGTGCTCTATGCCACAAATCCTCTAGCAGATATTATTTTCTCTGGTGGACATAATTGCTCTATCCGTATTGTCAGGGGAGTTCTAAATATCACAGTCAGCTCCAATCCATAACCCTAATTAAAATGAATTATTTTCAATTAGCAGAGGCTACTTAAAAACAGTACCATGCCCACTATAAGCATCACCAAGACTCAGCAATAGCCAACAATAGGTGAAGCTATATTGTGAACCAAATGATGAAAACGTGCAGTAAAAAGTAAACACATAAGAAATAAGAAAACCTATGGGTCAGAGCAAAGTGCTATTATCGTGCCCAGCAATCTGTTCCCACAGTAGGCAGAGGGTCCCAATGGGAAGCCCCCATGCAGAACATGAATAGAATAACATCCTCTTTGCTTATGTTTTCCAGCAAGTGATATTCTGTCTCTTATATTAGAGATAACATTCTGCCATCAAGACTGGTATCCATTAATAACTGAATTTTCCATCAATTTGTCCAATTTAAAGTGGTGGTCATGATCCATAAAGACCTCTATGGATTGGGTTCAGGTTATCTGAAATATGGCATTCTTCCAAATAAGCATGCCTATATTTTAAGATCTTCAGGTTGGCCCTTGTCTCTGTCCTCCTACCATCACAGATACACCTGGCAGGAATCCAGGAGAAGGTCTTCTCAATGACTGCTTCCAGGCTCTTGAACTCCATTTGAAGAGAGACTAGATTGGCAGCCTCCATGATGTCCTTCTGATCACAGGAAAATACTTTTGTTTTGATGGAGAAAGACTTCTCTCTCATCAGTTTCTCTACTCAATGTAATTTTATATTGGAGCAATATCATTATATATTAGGGCAGTGATGGGAAACAGAGTAGGTATTGGTTGATTCACATGACAAGATGGCATATAGTGCCCCAAACTGTCTTGTTATTCTCAGAGTAAACTCGGAGAGTAGACTTTCTTGTTACTCTCAGAGTAGACATTTTGAATCAATTGGATATACCTATGGGTTGATTCAATGGGTCTAGATGGAACTAACCAAGAGTATTCTAGCCACTGGATGAGAGAGAAAAATATTGTATATTGTAAGGAGATTAGCGTGCCGGTTTTTATTCCCACACTAGGCATGTAAATTGACAGGGACAGATTCTACCACACAGCTCTGTCTCCAGGCAGTACTTATCCCATTCCGAATTTGGGCTTCTCCTGGACCTTTTAAAGAATGGTCTGTTTTGGTTTCTTCAACATTTGATTTTTCAAAATCTCAGGTTTTGCTTTTTTTGTTTTCTTTTTTTAATATACAGTAACATGAATTTTTGGTAAATTTTGGTAATTTTTAGCCACCTCGATTGTTCTCAAAGAGATGGGGTACAAATTATTATTATTATTATTATTATTATTATTATTTCAAAAGGAACTGAAATGAAAGTTTGTCCACCTCTGCTGAATAGCACAGGAAAGACCAGTAAGGCAGGTGGGTGTGGGGTGGGGGAATGGTTGGATTACTGACAGGCATGAAATCTCCAGATCCAGATTAATAGCCTTCTTTGGCTCTTAGCCAGTTAAAGGCCTCTGCTGGGTCACAATGCACAGTTTACAGTTTTACTCACCATACTGTGAAGCCCTCTAAAATCAGTACAAAGCCTGATTCTGCCCTTCATATAGACAGTGTGTTGCAGTATAGCAGATTCTGCTTTGGTCAGACCTCGCCTGGAATATGGTGTCCAATTCTGGGAACCACAATTCAAGAAGGATGTCAAGAAGCTGGAGCATGTCCAGAGGATGGTGATCAAAATGGTGAAAGTTATGAAAACCATGCCCTATGAGGAGAGGTTTAGGGATGTGAATATGTTTAGCCTGGGGAAGAGAAGATTAAGAGGTGACATGATAACCATGTTTAAATATTTGAAGGGATGTCATATTGAAGATGGAGCAAGCTTATTTTCTCTTGCTCCAGAGACTAGGACATGAAACAATACATTCAAACCAGTGGTGTCACTAGGGTTGGCATCACCCAGTGTGGTAACTCATGGTGTCACCCCTTCCTTGACTTTCTCCCATACCACACCACACAGAATCCTTAGTAATGTTTTTTTGTGCTAATGTTACTCATAAATCATAATTCCCCTATGGCACAGAATGCAATCATAATAGTTGTGATGTAAAACAACAAGCAAAATTTAAATTATACCTTTAAATTACAATATCATATGCACGGCTTAAATGTATGTACATGTATATAATTTCATGTGGTTAAAGTGTAAATTTGGAAAGATAGACTGTTTTAAAATAAAAATTTAAAAGAATAAAATAATTTTATATTTTTAAATTAATTTTTTAAAATTCAATTTTTAAATCTTTAATTTTTTATAATTTTTAATAAAAATCCTTCTCCCACTGAGTCTCACCCTACTCACACCATCTCTTCAGCATTTTATAGGGTCACAAGCAAATGCCATAGTCTGTTTCTGCCAAAAGGCAGATGTTAGGGGAGCAGTGGTGTCACCTGGTACAGTCTGACCCCTCTACACCCTCTAGTGATGCCGTTAATTCAAACTACTAGAAAAGAGTTTCTTAGGAAGAACTTCTTGATGATAAGAGCTGTTTAACAGTGGAATATACTGCCCTGGAGTTTGATGGAGTCTCCTTTTTTGAAGGTTTTAAAATAGAGGCTGGATAGCCATCTGTTAGGAGTGTATTCCTGCATGGCAGAGGGTTGGACTGGATGGTCTATGGGCTCTTCCAACTTTATGATTCTGTTATTCTATGATTTGGACACTTTCTAAGCTGCCCCCTAGTTATAATAGTCCATTGCAAAAAAGCTGATTGTTTTCTAAAGTCTCTTAGGCCGAAATCAGATGGGCCAAATAAGGCAGCTTCTGGCTGCTTTGAGGATGTGGCATACAAATGATGCATGCCTCCAAAGTGGTTGTAAGATGTGGCAAGGCTGCGCCAAACTGGCATAAGCCAACCCTTCCAGTAGTGGATTTAATCTGCTCCTGCTGAATGCTAGCTTTGGGATTGCAGCGGCAGCCCACTTTGAGAGCAGGACTGTGCAGTCGCCATGGTCTCAGGCTGTTTGCATCTGCCCATCTGCTTACTCCCTCAAGACTCTTCTCACAAGCCCCATTCTCACAGCAGTTACACTAGTTTTTTAAAAAATGGTAACATACTGCTTTCGAGGCAGCTATCAGTGCACCTTTCTCAATTGCACATCCATTGCACTCTCCTTCTGATCCCTCCCTAAACCCCACCTCCTACTTTATGTCCTACCCAGCATGCATTTTGGGTTGTTTTTTTTTTAAAAAATGTGCAATTCTAGAGCTCTGCTGCTGGTGTGATTGAAGTCTTTAAAAGTAAAAATAAATAAATAAATAAATAAATAAATGTAACGAGGGGGCTTGGAAATAGGGAGGGGAAGGGGGGAAAGGGAGGAGGAAGGGGCACTGACACCACATAACTGGCAATCGTGCAACTGTTGGGAATACTGCAATTCATGCATGCTGAATCTTTCTAGGAACACAGGTGCATGTCTATGATAGTGTATTGTTTTATGACCCTTCATTTCCTCCTTCTCTAAGAGCACACTTTTCTTTGTCTTCGGAAGGATTGCCATTACTTTTTCCTTCTCTTTTGTCTTTTGACTGGAGCAGCATGACTTTCTAGCACGCTGATAAGAAACTTTCTCTGCAAACATGTAAACTATTTTTTCTACCTCATTTTCTTTGCAACATGAAGTTTTACCTGTTTTATGAATATGCACATGATTTTGTAAGTAAATTTACCTTTTATATTACTCTAAGGACTTTGTCTTTGTTCTTTATTGGAAGACACATGGGGGTTGGGAGAATAAAAGTGGACTAGTTTGACTTTCCTGCTCATCCACTTTCTGCTGTTCACTTAGCTGATGAGATTAAATCAATCTCTCTTTCTAACGAATCTCAAGAAAAATTCCATCAGCAACTACTCCAGGAGCGACATTTCACCAGGTCATTCATGGGATTCTCCCTTCAATGAAAAGGGACAGGTCAGGGACAGGGCAACTATGGGTTGGAGGTGTGGAGAAAAGGCAGATTGGAACACTGGAAACATCCAATCAGAATGAGTCTGGCAAGAGCCAATGGGAGCAAAGCCAAGAAAAGGTGGGGACTACTCCCAGGAGCAAGTATAAATAGGAAGAGAGGAGCGTGGTGAGTTAGATGGGGAACTGGATAAGGACAAAGCTCAGAGTTAGAGGTTTATTAGACCCTGAGGGGTATTAACAGCCAAGGTGGCTGAGGTATACTTCTGAGAGGGACAGGTGGATAGGGGTTTTGAGTACCCAGGTTAAGGACTAGGAGAGTCCTTGGTAAATGGTGTCCAGAAAAATTTTGAGCCAGAGAAAAGGCTGGGAAAACCTACCATAAACTGTTTGAGTGGTGTATGGCCTAAAAAGAGGTCAAGTGTGGAAACTGAATTGGTGTGGCTAGGAAAGTCATAAAGTATCAAAAAGTTTTAAAGCTCAGAGCCTAGTCAAAAGTTTTAGGTGAAACTGTAACCTAGAGACCACTTATAGAATATAGTAACAGACACTGTAAAACTTTGTAACTGTTTAAGCAAATAAACACCCTATCAGTTCTGAATACCAACCATAAGAATGATACTGTAACCAACCATCTTGTAAATAAAGTTTTCTCTTCTTTTGTTTGTTTGTTCAAAGTGTGGTTGTTTGAAGTATTTAAAGAAAGTATAAATAAAATTCTACCAGGAATTAATAATATATATATTGCTGAGAACACACAAAATAGTGAGTGTTCTATCTCCCTAAAGAGTGGCACCTGAGACAACAAAAGTGTGGGAGTTACACAAGTGAGGGATCTGAGTTCGAGGGTCTCTTTGCACAATTTGGTGGCAAGTGTGTGTGTGTGGGTGAAATAAGAAAAAAACTAACCAGGCAGTTCAGAGTGAAATACTCACAAGGCACCCCATTAATTATTGGTGGCAGCTAGGAAGGTAGCTAGCACAGGAGGCATCATGCAATGAGTATCTCCGATGCCGCGTCTGTATTCTGTAATCTCGGTTTAAAAGCTGTGTGTTGTAATGTCTTTAGTCAATGTCTTGGTTCAAGAACTTGGGATTTCTTGTGGAAGAAGCAGCATTCATCTTGGTTTCTGCATTTCCTTTTGCACTAGAACCACAGAATCCTGGACTCAATCAAGCCAGGCTGGCAACTGAATAAGGCAAATGTGGGTATAATCTTACAGTGGGAAGAAACTTCTCTTGTTTCTTGCTTCTCTTCAAGCATTTTTTCAAGAATGTCCTGGCTTACTTGACCAATCATTTGGCATTTCCACTCTCTACTTGATTATTCTTTTTTTTTTTTTTTTTAAAACACATTATAGTGTTATTACTATGTCCCTTCATTTCCCTCTTCTTACTTTTAACAAATGTTTGCAAGGGTTCCTGCAAGACCTATATACAATCTCCCGCAGCTGTGAGACAAGCACAGATCTGAACCCAAATGATTTTGTGAAGACAGCATTCCAGGGGTTTCCAGGAAAGCTAGTTTCTCCATGGCCAGCCTTGTGAAATCTTGCTTTGTGACAGCAGATTTTATAGTTATAAGGCCTGTGGGACAGAGATAAACATTTCTGGAGTAAATCTTGGAAAACCTCCTTTTTTGGGACTTAATAGCCCCAGATCCCCCAGGCAGCATGGCAATTGCTGTGTTTTGGACTATGTGAGTTCTTCATCACAGAATCAACAAGCAGACAACTGTTTTCATGACTAACCTTGGAGGATTACTCCTTTTTTAATATGTGGATTTGTATATTGACAATGACTTGTATTACATTGGGGTGGGCAAAGTGTGGTCTGTGGGCTGCATGTGTCCTTCAGGGCCTTTTTTGTGTACTCCAGACCCTATAGAGTTCCATTGCCCCCCATGAGGGACACCCCAAATGCCCTCTAGAAGCATGGGGGCAAATTTTCCATATTTTTGATCATCAGACCATGTTATGTCCAGGTGGGGACTTTAAAAATCAACAAATAGAATTAACCTGTAAGGAAGACATGGCAGAAATATCATATCCTCTAACATTTCACAGATGAAAACTGGAACATATGTGGTCAAGCAACATCAGAATGAGGTGAAGACAGCAAAAGTTATTAATGAGGAAGAACAGACAAGCAGGAGAGGCTGCACCAGTTTGCTTTTGTCCTAGCATACTGTGAAGGGCAAGATTCCACCTCTCCTCTCCCTATGCTGAGTTAATAGTGTACAAACTACTTTTGCTCTTTGAACTCAGTTTGCAACAACTGACCTAAGTTGAGGACAGAGGGGCAAACTGTGAGAAAAAGAGAATTTTTTTAAAAAAGTTGGAGGAGAGGATTAGTTGGCACTGTACCTGCCAAATCAGGAGAGTTGTGGGGTTGTTTGGAGGCATTTTGGGGCAAAAATTATTTGTGTGTGTGTGTGTGTTTGTGTGTGTGTGGAATGAAAGTGGGAGGTGCAGCCCTCCAAAGTCTGCTGGGAGGCCACTGTGACCCTCTATTCGATGACAGTTGCCCACCCCTGGACTAGATGATGCTATGATTTTGTGATTTTGGCATATAATGGTTCACTCTCATGTGTGCAAATAAGTGCATGCAGTAACTTCAAAGGGGCATATAACTAACTGTTTTTATTTAGCAAGCAGTATGTGTTCTAATTGAGCAATTTCATTATTTAAAATAAAAGCAGTTACTTTTCAGATGTGGAGATAATGTGGCCCTCCACCTATTTTTCGACTCTGACTCCCAGCATCCCTCACATTGGATGTACAATCCAACAAAATCTAGGGAGCCATATGAGTCCCCATTCTGCTTTAAAATATAAGGATGAATATGCCTAATCATCTGAATATTCTCCCAGGGGTTCTAAAGGTTTCCTTTTGTGATTTGTATCCATTTATATTCATTGATCCTTTTGTGTAGAGAGAGACCTGATTGTCTTAGGTCAAAGCAGAGAGAAGTGTGCTTTTGGAGGATGATAAATTGTATTACATTCAAAGAAGAGAAATTAAATGAGTCCTTGAACGTATATCTATATACACACAGAGTTTGTACAGTGGGCCCTTTATGTCAGCTGGGGTCCCCTTGTGGTTACCAAAATCTATGGATGCTGAAGTCCTATTAAATACAATGGCATAGTAAAATGGTGCTCCTTATATAAAATGACAAAATTGAGCTTTGCTTTTTGGAATTTATATATATATATATATATATATATATATGAATATTTTCAAGCTATGGATGCTTGAATCCATGGATAAGGAGAGCCGACTGTACTCTGTTTCAAACTGCTGAAATTGTTGCTTTTGTACTTGCACCCATTTTGTCCTGGACCATGCCTAGAAGCTAAGTGGTCCATGGTTTAAATCAGTGGTCCATGGCTGAGGGCTCTTCCATGAGCCATCAACTGCTGGTCCCTGGAGTGTTTTTAGGAAATAAAGAAAGAGTTTTAGGCAAGAACCATAAATATGTTGTCCATCCTTGGACCCTGGGGGAGAGGGGAGGGGAACTGTGCCAGTCACATGCCTCAGGTATCTTAAGAACTATTAGTTTAAATTAATTCTTCCATTTTGCTGAGTCCCCCCCCCTAAGAAAAATAGGGAAGATAAGGAAGAAATGCAGAGCAGAACTCAAGAGTATGGCAGTTTGTAAACCTATCTTGACTCAATGAAGACAATAAATAAGATCCTCAGTAACTGTTGCATTATGTTCTCCTGCTGAAGCCTGGACTTTTAGTAACTCACAAAATATAACCTGTGTTAGCTGAGTAATGATCAGTTTGCTTCCTGATCTGACAGTAAGACCAGAGTGGAGAGCTGGCTCCCTGAGTTAGCCAAAAGGACCTAAGAGGAGATAATCTGGCCTCCACTGTACTGTTATCAGACTCTGGAGGACAGACGTCAGTTGAAAAGGCACTGATGGGCCCAGGAATATTTCTGCTTGGAGGAGTAGACAAGGTAGGAACCTGGAATAACACACTGACTCAGCAGCAACTTACCAGCTGAGCTTAGCTGTATTTTATGATGGCAGCATTGAGCCCTTGAGGGCACTTATGCTGCAGGTGCCATTGTGACAGCAAGAAGGGACCCCCCCCCCTCCCATAGCACTATTTAGGAAAGCAGAGAGCAGTTTTTACATGCCATTGACTAGGATAGGAGGGAAAGCATTGAACACAGCAGCAGGCAGTGGCAACCATGTTAATGCAGGTGGTGAATCCACTTTGGTTTTTAGTTTAAATGTGAAAGGAGTAAGCCATGATACTGAACTCTGATGCTCAAACAAGTTCAGCACCTTGGACAGTCCCTTTAAATATTGGACCAACAAGGCATCCACACTGCAGAAATAATCCAGTTTGATGCCACCTTAACTCCCCTGGCTCAATGCTATGGAATTCTGGGAAGTGGAGTTTGTTGTGGCACCAAAGAACTAAATAATCATTCTGGCCCGCTGGCTTCTTATTTATATGGTGGAATACTGCTCTTGCAACCTTCAACAAAGCAATCTGTTTGATTTTCTGTTCCAAGGATCTCAGATATGAATGCATGGCATAGCAATGGTGGACTTTTGCCTTCGCTTTCCCTTTGTTGTCTTGAGGTACTTGGGGCAAAAGTATTCTTCTTCTTGATGTAGGCCACAGGTGGTTAAAGTGTGCCTCTACTTGAGGCTCCAAGGCTATTTATGTCACTCTCAATCCCTGCAGATTCCATAGAGTTGCTTCCATATGTGGCCATGCACCTTTCAAATAGGATGCAAGATTCCCCTGCACTGTTTCACATGAATAATTACTTGTTTTACAAAATCAGAAGTGGACTCTCAACCAATTCTGCATTTTTGCTTTTTGCTTTTTTTAAATTTTTTTATTAATATTTAAAAACAAACAATATATTCCTTCTGCTTAATTACATTCACATACTTTGTGTAAATTATTCTACAATATTTCCTCTTTTCAAGGACAAACTAATGCTTCTATTTCTACTTCAATATATTCCTTCTGCATTATTGCATTCACATACTTTGTATAAATTATTCTACATTATTTCCTCTTTTCAAGGACGAACTAATACTTCTTATTTTTCTACTTCAATATAACTTGGATATAACCATTTAAAAAAAGGTAAAAGAAAAAAAGAGAAGCTGAGAATGACCAACTACAACATGAGTTGCTTAATTTAGTCTTGCACCATCACCATATCAAAAATTCTAGTCAACCTTTCTTATACTAAATCTATTTTAATCCTTTCCCATTTCTTTTTGTATTGCTGTAATGATTTGCCAGCGGCATGCATAGATAGCTTATCCATTATTGCTAATTCTCTTAGTTTGTTATACCACTCAGATACACTCGATATTGATTCCAATTTCCATGACCGTGCATATACTATTCTTGCTGCTGTCACCATATAAAGCACAAGGCTTTTTTCATCTTGACTTAACTTACTCTTAATTTCAGCGAGCATGTTAAGCAGATATAATTCTGGCCATAAAGGTAAAGTTTTCTGTAAGATTTTTCTCATTCTGCTATAAATTTCCCCCCAATAATTTTTGGCTTTTGTACATTGCCACCACATGTGAAACAATGTCCCTACTGCTTTTTAATTTTTGAGGGGCATTTTTGGCAGTCCTTGTGCCCTCTGGAAGATTTAAGAGGTAGAAAATTGCCACCCCCTGGACCCATTGCAATTGCTGACATCTGGTTTAGGCTCATTATGTCAAGTTCAGAAACACTCACAAAAAAAGAAGCTGCCCAGAAGCCTTTAAGGTTCAGAATCTTCTGTGATTCCTACAAAGTACTTCTCTTTAGAGATGAAGGAACAGTTATGAGAAAGCAAGATTGTTCCTGTGTGGAGAATGTTAAGATGTCCACTTTTATCTATTCCAAAGAGAGCCTTACTATGGGATGGCTATTCTGTTTCCCAGGGAGTATTTTGTCAGCTTGTTGCCCTTTGAGCACCACAGGAAATAAACATTTGCTATCTTTCCCCCTAGCATTGTGGGATCTCAATTTGTAGCTCTCTATGCTTTATAATTATTTTCCTCCTTTGTTTTCAATTTTTTTTCTGTCCCCTGGGATTATCACCTCTATAATTCACATTTTCTTTTTTCTCAGCCACAGTTACGTCTGGCATATTATGTTCTAATTATTAATCATTTTGAATCATAAAGTTCCATAAGATTCCCCTCCTCCCCCTATATCCCACCTTTCTACCAAAACTGCAATCTCAAAGCCAAAACAAAGACATAAGTAAAAACATACAAAAAGTTAAAGTAAAAATGCATTGAAACTACCTACAGAATTTGCATCATTTAAAGAATTTGCATCATTGTTGGTTTTTTTATTATTGTTACGATTTTATATATTGTATTTTTGTATATTATTTCATATTTTGCTATAATCCCGCCTCGATCCGCAGGGAGAGGTGGGAAAATACAAATAAAAACTATTATTATTATTATTATTATTAGAGCAAATTCATTAAAACAACAAACAACACAAATTAATAGAATGCCCACCTTTGCAATAAGTGTGAAAAGCCTGTTGGAACAGAGAATGTTTCACTGGCTAACGGAAGGACAGCAAAGAGGGAGCCATAACAACATCCTTAGTGAGGAGACACAAAGCCTGGAATCAGCCACCAAGAAGGTCCTCTCTTGTGTTTCTACCAAATGTGCCTGTGAAGGTAATGGAACTGATACAAAGGGTCTCTTCTGGAGGTCTTAGAGGTCAGGTACTCTATTACTGTTTGTGACAAGAAGAAATACTTCAAACTCTTGTATGCTTCTGCCACTGTGAGCTTTTTTTTTTTTAAATGCATGTTTTATTTTATTGGATGCTGAGTGCACTTTCTCAAAACAGCCAGGACTCTTCAAGTAGCCATTTTAAGTAGAAAAATCAAATTAATTAGATAAATAGCATCATCACAGCTCTTTCCTGTCTTGCAGCAATATACTGTCATTTGGAGAACCTCGCCTTTACCCCTTTAAACATAGATTTAGAGTGTGTTTTCCATGATTTTATGTTGGAGAATAAATTATGCTGACAAAATGTAATTGTGCACATGCCCTGATTCCTTGATTTCTTAATTTTATTCTAATTGCAAATATGTTTATAGAGGCAGCAGGAGGGGGGATTCATTATTACTGGCATAGCTTTACAAGAACAAGAAGAATCTATGGGTTGAAACAGGGTTGTAAACTGCACGGTCACTTGATACAATGAATTGTATCTTGACAGAATAATAAAATTGCTGCTTTCTTTAAAAAAAAAAAGATGAAGAAAGCATGCCATTGATTAAAAGAGTACTCTCAAGAGTTTGACAACTCCATTGGTACTAATAGGTGCACAATCATTTTGAGATATAATGGTTCAATCAGTCTCCAATGGCACCACCCAAGATGAGGCAGCTGACTGGAGGGCCTGGTGTAAGTGTGTAAATTACACTTGACGTTTGCTGACACCTTTCTTACTCTGCAGTGGAGCCTCACCGCTATTTTAAGAGTGAAGTGCTTCATTCATGCCTTGGGCCACCCACCTCTCTCACAGATCAATGCTGAATTTTTCAGTGATAGATTTAGAGCTATTGAAGGGAGATGGGATTAGTAGGTCTGGACCTTTTGGTCACTTATCTCTTCCCAAGAACAATGCTGGGTGAGTCTGTGCTGCTACTTTAAACATCCATCTCCGCTGTTATCCTTTCTTAACTGTTCAGCACTAGGGTGTAAAAAGATAAAATTTGGGAGCACTTAGACATTCTGGATGGGGGATCCTGGGAGCTGTGATCCAAAAATTATCTTTTCCAAGCCCAATTCAGCATCAGAGACATCTCCATTTCCTCCTTCAGTGTCCATTTATTTTGTTTAATTTATTTGCCATATTTATATCCTGCCTCTATTCCAAGGAAGATGAATGTTCCCCCACCTCAACTTTATTCCCATAACCATTTTGCAGAAGAACTAGTCGGAACCACCAGGAATTTTTGAAAAGCAAAGACATCTGCCATCTTCCAGGGGTGTCTCTGTGCCATCCTAACAGTTTCTAGGGAGCAAAAAATAGATTTTCCCAGCAACCGTGTATTGCTATTCCTGCTGTAATCCAAAGCATTTGGGAATGACTTAGTTTGAGTGGGCAACTAAAACCCATTAACATTACAGAACACCTGCTCCTTGTAGAAATTAAAATGGATCACCAGATGACCTGTGGATTTGGACTCTCCATGTGGGCACAGCTGTGGAACGACTCATGATGGGCCCCTACACTTCAAAATATACAACTACACCCTTGTTAGAAGAATTTTGTGAGGTAGATCAAAATTGTGACTGGCCTTGAGTTATTCAATGAACTTCCTCCCAGAGCTGTGGTCTGAGTGTGATTCTTCCTAGATTTAGTTTAACTCTTTAAACATTGCACCACACTGGGCTATGAAATAACACAGATGATGAAACTCAATAAAGTGGGCAATAGGAAAAAAATACTATAATCAGATGGATTGACTTTATCAAGGAGATCACAGTTCAGGGACTGAGTAGGGCTGTTGATGACCAGGGCTCCTGAAGGTCCCTTATTCAAAGGTCCATCTGATTAGATAGCAAATAACAGCAACAACACAACAAAGTGGACTTCTGGGAACATCCACACCCCCCCCCTCATTTTGGCAGTGTCCCAGAAGGTTCCAGGGCAGAAAATTAGCTCCTAGATCTGCTGACGTTGCCAACCTATTCCACACTGAAATCTTTCCATTCCTGAGCATTCACCTTTCTTTTTTTATAACAACGCTGCAACACATGGTTCAGAGAATGGTATCAAGATGATCAATTCCAGATATGTCTGTGAAGCACAGAACACTTTTAGTATTCAATTATCTATACTTCAGGATTTTGTCTAGTTCCTTTGTAGCTGCCCTTCCAACTCCTAGTCTTCTTCTGATTTCTTGAACGTGGTTTTCATTCTGATTAATGATGGGGCCAAGGTATGGAAAATCTTGAATTACTTCAATGTCTTCATCATCTACTTTAAAGTTATGTAAATCATCTGTGGTCATTATTTTCCCCTTAAAGTTCAGCTGTAAACCTCCCTTGGCACTTTCTTCCTTGTTTTCCTTCAGTAATTGTTCCAAGTCTTTTCTATTTTCTGCTAGTAGCACAGTGTCATGCACATATCTTAAACAGTTGATGTTCCTTCCTCCTCATACCTCCTTCCTCTGCATCTAATCTTGCTTTATGTATGGTACGTTCAGCAAGTTAAATGTATCCTGTACACATAGAAGTTAAACAGGTAGGGTGATAAGATGCAGCCTTGCCTGACCCCTTGCCAATTGGAAACCATTCCATTTCTCTGTCCTGAAGATAACATCTTGTCCTAAATACTGGTTACAGATCAGGATAATCTAATCAGATACAAGTCACAATAGATTCAGTGCAACTTATACCTAGGTAAATGTGTACAGGATAATAGCCTGAGACACTCTAAAAGGCCATTGGAATACATGTATGTCCTTATGACAATCATGTTTTTTCCAACTAATATCTTTCCTATTACATCCATTTATCTCCTGGAACTACAAGTATTGCATATTATTTCCCCACCCCATTTTTATTCTAAGAACAACCATATGAAATCAGTTGAGTGAGAAACTATGATTGGCACAAGATGACCATATGAGTGTTATGTAATGGGGAAGCTGGGATTTCACCTCATCTGTAATGTGGATTGGGAAAGTGGTGGGTGTGATACAGAGTTCATAAAGTAGATCTCAGAGAAAGCTATAATTTTAAACAGATCAGATAAAGGTAGATATATTAATTTTGTATAATGTATTATGTAATATTATATTTATTGTTAACTATCTTGTGTACATACAGGTGTACTTGTAGACATGCCTGCTCACACGCATCCACACACACACAGTACTCTACTGATTTAGGTGGTTTTTTTTTAAACAGTTTCAAAGTATTTCTCTTAAAATTGTGGTTTTGTGTGTTCTTCCTTGATAACGTTTGCCCTCTTGTTGCCTGGCCACATCCTTTTGACCATACTCTCATGTTGCTTGGCCATACATGCCCTGATTTTCCTCTGTGAAATGTTGGAGAGTATGCATTTAGATAAATATATGCAGAACTGGTCTATTATTGATTGCTGCTTAGAAAAGCCAGAAAGCAGAAGTTTCACAATCAGACGTGGTGTACTTTTAATTTTGCAAACATGAGGTTGTGATTTTACTTTTATGCCATCATCACAATCTTGGCTTGCTACTGTTTTGCTGAGCTAGCATGAACTTCTCTCTGTTTTGTATGAGCCCTGCAGCCCCCCTGCTGATGAATTAGGTATCAGTCAAAACAAAACACTAGATTGTTGGTTTAAATCCAGAAGTTTTAGAGGACAATAATGCTCTCATAAGCCTCCCAGAAGTGTGATTCTTCTTTAAAAGCAATGCATGCACTCACCATGACCTTGTTTAGAACAGATATAAGTTCTGCCACTAAATTTCCAAAGCAGGCAGCATTCACAAGAAAGTCTTTCTATGCTGCCCTTAGTAGGTTTCTCTCTGTGTGTGCACACCTGTATGTAAAACTGGCACCCAGCTCTGTCAAGATGGTCTACCCTTGAGCTGGAAGAACACCACCAATCTGCCTCTGACCCATACCTTATCAGCAACACCTACTGGCTTCCATGTCAGTGAAGCAATCTATCTGTTCTAGGTTGTAATTTGAACTTTAAAGGAACTGTCCAGCACACTTCATCCCATACTCCAAATCGTTTCAACACCTTGAGCAATTCTGTTAAACTTTAAAGTCAAACTTGGAGCAGATTCACAACCCAGTTGCCATGGAAGCCACCAGATACCACAAGTTTGTATATTCTAATAACAGCTGGGTGTGTTAGCTATATGCCTCTTGTGTTAGCTGAACTCACCTGCTTGTAGAAAGCAGTTACTGCCTGTCAATACTCTGCATTCAGATAGACCTGGTCACTAGAGCAATAGTCTGATGCTCATACCATGACACCATGCTTGCTCTCCATTCCAGACATAAAAAGAGCTGCGCCTGGTGCATACAGGTGCAGCAGTGGATTGGAGGACAAAAATTGTGCATACACCACACAGCCTGACTTGTGGCCTGATTTCCCCAGGTCTAAGGCAGGATGCTGTCCTCTCAGAATTGTTCAGGTAGGATAGAGCTACCAGTCCAATGAGCTTCTCTATGTGGAACAAGGTAGATATGTCAGTGGTGGAGATGTGCCATCTTGTTCTTGGCTGGCCCGGGAGTTGGCATGTATTGGGGAGGAAGGGTGCTGCAGAAGCAGGTACTGCATGTACAAATGATCTCTAGGTGTTTATTATCACTTAGGTGGAGAAACTGTATAGAAAAGCCTAGTGTCTAGCTCAGGGAAGAGCACTCTCCCTGATTTGGAAAGGGTTGTGTTTGTTTGTTTTTTTTTAAATTATTTTAAATATTTTTATGCCACCATTAAAGTTCCTTAAAAAAAACTTAAGGCAATTTTCAAATAAAACCATGATACTTAATATATAACATACAATGAAAAATATTAAAAACATTTTGATCCTTTTGTGAATCATTTATGTGTCATTCTAAATCCTGGTAAACCCGTCTATCAATGAAACCAAACAAACTAGAAACTCAGACAATCCACAAGCTCAAAGGTAAAATTGCAATATATAAAACTGTTTAAATATCGAAAGGGCTAATTTCTTGAAATTATTTGTGAGGTTATAGATGGGTAGGTTCATCCCAATCTGGTTTATTAGTTTTCCAGTCATCCACACACATTCCTGATTACACTTTTGGAGCTGATTTCTTGAGTGTTGCAGCTTGTGGTGAGGGATGGTAGAAAACACTTTACACATGCATCTTCTTGATGTATATGTTTGGAACTCCAAAATGGCTACTCTTTGGCAAGTACTTTATACAGCAGAGGTGGGCAGGTCTCAGGGGTGGGAGGTGGGGTACATCAGTCCTCTGTGAGAGGCACAAAATTGTCTCTAGGAGTGTGGTTCTTACATTTTGGGGGTCCTGGACACCTCTGAGCACTGATGAAAGCTATGGAAGCCTTCCGCAGCAAAATACACTCAGACATAATTTTCAAAGTGTCAGGAAGAAAACGGGGGGGGGGAGCCCCACTGTTTTGCACCTGGTTCACTGAAGCCCTGAAGGTTTCTTGGCAAGTTTAGCAAGTATCAAGTATATTTCTATCCTGCTTATCAGTGCACTTAAGCACTCTCTAAGTGGTTTACAATGTGTAAACCAGTTGCCTCCAATAAGCTGGGTACTCATTTTACCGACCTATGGAAGGATGCAAAGCTGAGTGGACCCTAGAACCTTGCCTGGGATCAAACTCACAACCTTGTGGCTGTGAGAGGCTGCAGCACCAGCATTTAACCACTGTGCCACCAGGGCTCTCTAGTTTCTTCATAGGGGTTTGCCATTGCCATCCTCTGAGGCTGAGAGAGTGTGACTTGTCCAAGGTCACCTAGTGAGTTTACATGGCCAAGCTGAGATTTGAACCCTGGTCTTCAGAGCCATAATTCAACTCTCAAACCACCACACCATGTTGGCTCATATAGGTAGTCCATATTCAGTCTGATCCAGCAAGACATTTCTTATATCCTGATATTAGTTCTTTTCAAGCAAAGTATCTTAAATGACCACATCCTGCTCAATGAATCAAAATATAATTTACCTCTTGATGACCGATCTCTATTCTCTGCTGTAGTTTGTAGGTAGAAATTTTTGAAGAAGCATGGTAGTATGTAAAATGTAAATGCAATGACTGATCTCTGTGAGAATATGTTCAAGCAGAAGAGGTCTTTCCAGAGTTCTTATGTTTTCTCTTGCATTGAAAGCTGCTTATATTGTAATACCCTACTACATTAGCTTTAACATACAAATTTGCTAATGTCTTGTCATCTGCCCATTCAGGACCAAAGCCTTCTTGCCCTTTCAGGAGTGAAGTTCATTTTACATCAAAATATCTCATACCAAGAGTTTAGAGGATTTTCATTTTTAAACACTTTAAATAATTTGAATTATAATTTTCTGTTTTTTGAATTATAATTCCCAGAATTCTCCAACCAGTAACATCTGTACTGTTTGAGACATTCTGGAAGTTGTAATACAAAAAAGGAAGCTTTTCTAAGCTCTGCCCACTGATAGCCAAAATCTATCAACTATTTGTTTCAATACCCTCCAGCTGGGAAACATTGGAGGTCTCTTTTTGTTGATGTGGGAAGGTTAAAAAGACCATCTGCAATGGCCTCCTCTTAACTACTAAGAGAAGTTGGTGAGCAAAGTTGAGTCATGCAAGAGAACTACAAATTGCAATCCCATTTGTGGATCATCACTTTTCCTCCATTTACTGAGCATAAAGCTCATTCTCTTGTTTACTTTTCATTAGGCCCCTCCGCTGTTTCTCTAGATTCAAAAGCAAGATGAGGGCAAGGGGGAGTGAGGAAGAGAAAGACAGAGTGTGAGAGAGAATCACATCCTGAGCTGCTAAGCCACTAGGCCTTTTGAAATGTGAAATGAAAGAAGGAGAAAGGACTCATATAATTAGATCTTAATTATTTCAGATCTTGTGGGGAATAGAAATGTGAGGGTATTGCATCAATACCAGCCTTCACTATGACAGATACTGAGACCAACCTACTGGACAATGGGCCTTTGCAGACTGCCAGAAATAGTGCAAATTGAGTCCACTTTTAGGGTTAGGGTTAGTGCTAGGGAGTCATGGGAATTGTATTTTTTTCAGGGACATTGAACCTTCTCTGTCAGAGAGCTCTGGTGCCACAATAAATTACAGTTCCCATGATTCCCTAGCACTGAGCCAGGGCAGTGCCTCAATTTAATGTGCACTATTTCTGGCAGTCTGCAAAGGCCCAATGTCTTTCTGGAGGAGTGCCATTGTTAAAAGGAGTGAAAAATGCTCCCAAACAAGTGCCATCATTGGGTCAGTGCCTCTAGCCTATCTCAGTGCCTGAGCTCTGGTGCATGTAGGGATTGTTTAAGCATCTGAGGAAATATGGGACTAAGCGATTTATGAATTCAGTCTCACATTTCATTCAGTTCTTATTCTTACACTTGGAAAGATAACATCTTATTGTTGTTTTGTTTGCAGATCATGTCAGATCATGGAGACGCATGTAGTGTCACCTAGTTCAGGAGTCATGTGGACCTCCAGATATTATTGGACTCCACCTTGCCATTGGTTATGCTGACAAGAGCTGCTAGGGATGTATGATTCCCAACCCTGATCTAGCTGTTTGAAAATTCTTTCCCTAAGGTGTTTTTTTTTCATTGGTGAATAAATCTAACAACAACAACAACAACAATGTTGATGATGTTGATGTTATGGACCTGAGTCCTATCATTAAATTAAGTTGGAGTTTATCAACTGAGTGAATAATGTGTAGATGTAAAGGTAGCAGTTCATATGGACATGAAGAACTAATGGTGTTTCCCTATATCTGGAAACAAAAGGTGGACAATAGCTGAAACACAAGGGCAGAAGAAGAGCCATGGTGGATCAAACTAAAGGCCAATCAGAACTAGATCACATAGGAGGTAATCAGATGCCTATGGGAAGCCCACAGGGAAGGCACTAATTCAATTGCATCTTCTGTCCCACATCCCCCAGCAATAGAGGTAACCTGGCTCTGATATTAGAAGTGGTATATACTCATCCTGACAAGTAGCCACTGATGGTCCTAGCCTCTGTGAATTTATTTAACCCCTCTTTAAAGACCATCAAAGTTGGCAGCCACTGGTCTTGGAGCAACTGAGACTTCCATGTCCATGGTGCAGCAAATTTGCACTAGGTTTTATTCCATACTTTAAAGGAATTATCCAAGGCACTGATCCTATTGCGAATTAGGGTTCAACACCTTGAATATCTTCAAAGTGTAAAGTAAAATCTAGAGTGGTTTGCCTGAACCTCTGACATGGGAGCCTCTCACTGTCTTGGCCATCATTATATCTAGTGGCAATGTCTTCCACAGTTTAGCTCTGTGCTCTGTGCAGAAGTCCTTCCTTTTGCGAAGTTTCCTTAGGTGTAGCACACATATTCTTGGCTCTGCTTAGAGCAAAAACACTGAGAAACATAATAGCCTTGTCCAAAGCCTTTGGAAATGTTAGGAACATAGGAAATTGCCTTATACCAGGACAGGTTGTTTGTCCATCTAGCTCAGGGATCTAGCCCTAGGACCATTTCCAACCCCTCAAGTCTACTTTTGTGGCTCCCAATACCTATAGATCCCACCTGACTTTTTCTAGCAAAAATTAAGGAATTCTCTCTTCTCGAGTCCTTTTACATGTACAATTACAATTCTGATTCCACTTCAATTGCCATGGTAACATCCTGTGGAGTCCTGGGATTTGCAATTTAGGGTGGAGTATTTAAAATTCTCAGCCAGAGAGCTCTAGTGTCTTGCTATACTAAAAAGCCCAGGATTCCATAGGATGTTGCCTTGCAGTCAAAGTGGAATTATAGTGCTATAATTGTGTAGTGTGAAAGGCCACCTGGAAGCCTCAAGGAGATGTGATTCACTTTTTATATAGGTTGAATGGCCACCTTGTCCTTTTCAAGACCTGAAGTGGACTTTTGGGTACTTCCAAAGTTTTGATATTGTCAAGCAATTTTGGCCTGCCAAAGTTGCCCACTCCTGATCTAGCCCCATATTGCTTATTCTCACTGGTAGTAGCTGGCTGGCTGTCATTACACACAAAAAAGTTACTTTATGAACTACAACCCTCAGGATCCCCCAACCAGCATGGGGATTCACCCATTACCTCTTGTTTTTCCTTTTCAAAATGGCAACACCAGGGACTGGACCTGCATGCATAGCACACACTCTACCAGTGAGCAATGAAGTAATCCTTTTTAAGGTCTGTTTTTTGTTCTGACTTTTATCTCATCCTGGGATCTGTTGACAGAACACTGCCACCTCTTCTTCCTCAACATGGGCCATGCCAAGTGGTCATAAGAAGGCCAGTAGATAGGAAACTGAGTGAGGGCAAATGTCAGGGAGAGGCCTGATCTGCAGATGAAGGAGCATTAATTTTGTATTTTCTTGACACAGCTTTTCTGAGCAGATGGCCATTGCTCTGCTGTTGATGACAGAGAAAATAGCTGAGGTGATCCCTTTTAGCTTCATGTCTGCACACCATGTGGCAATACTTGGAAACAACATTTGCAAACAAGTATTTATATTGTTGGGGGTTGCCCATGCCCTGGGTAGAGGTTGCATTGCTCTTTAATTTCTTATTAGGAACTGTCCATAGAAAGCTCACTCAATTACTGGATGAGATACTCCCTCGGAATGCCAGAAGAGAATTTACAAGCCCCATATATCCCTTCCTGCCTGGGGGATGCTGAATCCAATTAAAGGGACAGAGGGAGTATGGAATCCAGCCTCTATCTCCAAGATATGTCTGGAATCAGATAGGAACAGATAGTGACAAGAAGAAAGACAGCAGAGTTGGAACAAGGAACTACAGTTACAGTTTTGGACATTTCTCCCCAATCTTGCATCTGAAACTCAAAGCCAGACTAAAAGAAAGTCGACCTATTAGTGAACAAAAAAATGTGGGTGGAAGGATGGCAGTAGTGGAGAAAAGTGTGGTTGAAAATGTTAGAATTATGGTTATTTGTTAATTGTGGTTAAATCAATTTAGCAGCAGCATCATCAGCAGCACAACAAACATGTCCTCCACAGGTATTTGGTAAAAACAACTAGATCTGAGCTTCTGGTAAACAAACAAGATACATAGGTAAGTAAAAAGAAAATTTACTTTATTGTAACATCTAGGTTCTATAAAAAATAACTACAGAGGTCCCTAGATAGCTGACCACCATGTGTGCAAGTAAGAAGAAAAACATCTTTAGGAGCAAAGTCTGGTTTCTGCATCCATGCTTGGTAAGAATAGAGAGGAAAGTGTGCTACCAAACAAAGAATCATAACACTTTATTACCCCAGGAAGAAAACCCCAGAAAGAGGAGGAGTATGGGAAGTGACCTCTTCACAAGCAACACTGGCCAAATGACCATAGAGATATACATCAGTCTTCCTGTGTAGAGCACCCTCTTCTCAAGGAAAACATAGAACTACACACAAGCATTGATGCCAGTATTCCAACAGAAAAATGATAAATCAAACAGAGGAGACAGAGAGTATTCAAAGTATATGGCCATGTGTGTACATGAGCCTTCAAGTTGACTGTCATCTTATATCATCCACTTGAATTTCATAGGGTTTTCTTAGGCAAGAGATACTCAGAGAGATGGTTTTGCCAGTTCCTTGTTCATATATAGCCCTTTTCTTGGTGTTTCAGAGATATCAAATGACAGCAGCATAAAATGGGGTAGCTTCTGTTTTCCAGTCATTCTGCGACCTATTTGCAACTCACTGGATGTGGTTCAGTCAAACCAAATTAATCTTGTATCATTTTGAACTTATTATATGACTATTTTAGCAACTCAAAATTGTGAATCAATAGGATGTCCTTGTGGGGATTAGCTGAATGAGGCTGTACTTTCAAAACATGTTGAAGGTGGGGGGATGAACCCACAACACCAATCACATCACTTGTTTACCACTTGACAAAGTTAACACAGGTTGATATTAAATGTACCCAGACTGAGCTGAAAATGTCTTTAAATCTATTTGATGACTCATGGAGCTAAACCTGTTGACCTATGGCAATCCCGTGGATTTTATAGGGTTGTCTAAGCAAGGGGTTCCCAACCTTTTTGACTCGAGAAGCCCTTATTTCTATGGCTGAGCCATAGGAGCAATTTGCAGACTTCTACAATAACAGTATTCAAAGAGTCAAGAAACACTGGGAAAATATGTTAATCTACATGGTGACTATGTAAAGATAAGTTAAGAACTAAAAATCAAAACAAACTTCCTGTCACATTTTTTTAAAGGTGATAATTAAATCTTTACAATACCCTCTCATAAGAATATATCCTTATTCTTTAGTTTCATTCATTTTTTATTTCTTTCATTTTCCTGAAGTGGCCATGGAGCACCTGGGAAGTGCATGAGGAGCCCTAATGGCTCCTCATAGCACAGGTTGGGAACCCCTTGTCTAAGCTAAGGAATATACAAAGATTTGAAATATAGCCTACAATACTTGGTATTTGTTGGTGGTTTCCATCCAAGTACTAACCAGGGCTGCTTAGCTTCCAAGATCAGATAGGATCTGGTGCCTTTAGAGTATTAAGGCCCAGTTCAAAAAACAAAAAGGTAAAGGTAAAGGTATTCCACGTTGTCAAGTCATGTCCGACTGTAAAGGGCAGTGCTCATCTCTGTTACTAAGCCGAAGAGCTAGCATTGCCAGAGACTACTCTGTGATCATATGGCCAGCATGATGTGCACAGAATGCTGTTTACCTTTCCACCGAAGTGGTACCTATTTATCTACTTGCATTTGCATGCTTTCGAACTGCTAGGTTGGCAAAAGCTGGGACTAGTGATGGGAGCTCACCCCATCATACAGCACCAGAGCCTCGAAATGCCAACCTGCTGATCTTGCAATCAACAGAGTCAATGTCTTAACCACTTGAGCCACTGCATTCCTCTTCAAAATATACCCAGACTTAAATCTAACACTTTAGATGTATCAAATTAGACTCCCAAGCAATGGATCAATGGAAGTTCCATAACTGCTGACTTAGCAAGTTTCTAATAGATTAATGGATCTCCTCTAGGTGGAATTAACAATCGGGTTAATTACACAGAATCTTAGACATAGACATAGGCCCAGATCCTACATCATGAGAAGCACATGTCTCATATGTCTCATATAGCTATATCTCCATAGCTATAGCTCCATATGTTATCCCCTCAAACCCAACTTGTAAACTGTGCAACTTCCAAACATGACCATTTCTGAGTGGGTCAGTAGCAACCCATTCATTTTCCTTTAGATGGATGTACTGTGATAGGCACCAGCAGGAACCTCCAGGGTCCATGAGACATCCTTGCAGATTATGTCCTTGCAGTGTGTCCAGCTAAAAGAAAATAATGGACGCATTGCTGCTGAGCCCCTCAGACAACTCAGAAATGGCCATGGTGGGGAAGGGGCTGCATGCTTCTAAAGTGGGTTGGAGGGACTTTTGGTTGTTGTGTGGTTAATGCAATGACCAAAATAAGTGAGTTGCAATTTTATATGCTTTGACATCATAACTTACTTACTGGATGCCGGCCCTATGTTACATCACTGAGCCACTCTGATCCATATGCACACACACACAAATACAGACCCTATTTTTTTAAATCCTGTTAAGACGTATTGTTCCCAGAATTGTTCCAGAGCCATAATTTGATACATCTAAAGTGCTGGAACCATTCCTCTAATATTTGTGGCAAATATATTCAATTTCAGTACATAAGTTTCATGTTCGCAGAGGCATCTTTAAGTTAAACAGCTTCTCTTTTTTCCCTGTATTAATCAGCTTAACATATATGTTGGGCATCATAATATTTTCCCTCATCTTTCCTTTTAAAAAGCTAAATAGGATGCTGAACTCCTTCAGTCTCTGTTGTTCTATACTATATCCTTTCCAGGTTGAATTCATCTCACTTGAACATGTGTGAGTAAAATTGGACATTTTTCTATATGTGCTCTCAGCAGGGCTTGATACTTCTTGATTTCTGCTGCAAATGGCACACCTAATCCAAGAGAACTTTCTTATATAGGAGTTGTATTGCCTTTGTATTTATATGACCAATGAGCATTCATATCAATGTACATTTTGCATTCTTATTACAAAATGACTGCAGTAAACTTCATGAGAAAAAATGTCCTAAGAATTAAGTTTGCTTTTTTGGTAGCTGCATGACAATGATGGCTCACAGTCAAGTTCTGAAGAACCAGTACTTTGAATTCTCTCTCCCACTTAGTTGTTTCTATTTAAGCCAATTGCAGTAATCCTAACTAGTGCTGTCAAATTTAGAAACTTATACTTGCTACTATTGAATTTCATTCATGATCTGCTACTCCAATGTATGAGGTCATTCAGTTCATTTTGCTACATTTCCTGACTTTTTTTTGTATAACCACTTTCTGGCCATTTTCTGTATAAATGCCTCTTAGCTTGCTGTCCTCCACACACTACATTAACAATCCCCACAGGCCACTTATCAAAATATTGACTAACATAGGTCCTGAGAGTGATCCCAGAGGAATTCTACTGCTTTTGTCAGGTAGGAAAATCCCCTTGTTCACCAATGCTGTACTCATCTTACAACATGTTTGGTAATATCTACATTTTCTAAACATAATGAGAAGTCTTGTGCTACCTTAAAGAAAAACATTTTTTTATAATACAATACAAATTTATTATGAGCTTTTCTGGATTAGAATCCACTTTGTCAGATGCAGGAAGTGTTATTCTAAGTTGGTTGAAGGCAATACACACATACACACATATATGCACAGTGAGGTCAGGGTAAAATGGAATACAAAAAATACAGTCATTTCATCAAAGCAAAGGTAGGCTGCATTCTATCACACTATCTGTTTAACTTGTATGCCAGAAATGTCATACCTAAACCAGGATTAGACTTGGAGAAAGGAGGTGTGAAAATTGGAGGAAGGAACATGAACAATCTAAGATGTGCAGATGACACCATACTACTAACAGAAAATATCAAAGATTTGGAAAGATTATTGAAGAAAGCCAAGACAAAAAGTGCAGAGGTAGGTTTATAGGTGAACATTAAGAGAACAAAAATAATGACCACAGATGATCTATATAATTTTAAAGTAGACAATGAAGACATGATTTTCCATACTTAGGCTCAATCATCAATCAGAGCAGAGCAGTCAGGAAATAAGTAGACTAGGACTTGGAAGGGCAGCTATGAAGGAACTAGACAAGATCCTGAAATGTAAAGATATACAACTGAATATCAAAGTCCATGACATAGTATTCCCCTTCTCTATGTATGGTTGTGAAAGCTGGACAGGGAAAAAAGCTGATAGGAAGAAAGTCAACTCATTTGACGTGATGCTAGAGAAGAGTTTTGTGAATACTGTGTGCTACTAAAAAGACCAATAAATGGGTCCTGGAGCAAATCAAGCCTGAACTCTCTCTAGAAGCACAGATGACTAAACTGAAGTTAGTGTTCATTGGCCATATCATGAGAAGACGTGACTCATTAGAAAAGACAATAATGCTTGGTAAAGTAATAGGAGGGTAATAGGAAAAGAGGAAGACAGCAAACCAGATGGATAGATTCATCAGCAAAGTCATGGCCATGAATCTGTAAGAGCTGAGCAGGGCAGTTGTAGACAGGGTGACTTGGAGGTCTCTCATTCATGAGGTCACCATGGGTCACAGTCAACTTGAAGGCATTTAACAACAACAAATCAAAGCTTATGTGTAAAACATGTGACCATTTACAAAGCAATGTTGATGAGAACACAAATATCTGGCACTGCTGAGGTAATTAGCACCTATCGTGGAAATAAAAATGTCTTATCATGATGAAGGCCACATGTGATAGAAGTGAACACCTTCATAAGTAGTTTGATGGCAGACTCTCCCTTTGGGTCCTTGTTTAAATATGACCTCTCTAAGATACGTAACAGAATCTCCTGAGAGTTTGAAAAATTTCCCCACTTGTTTCTGAACATTACCTTTTCTGATGCCAGATCTATGAATATGTTTGGGATGTGGGCATAGTTTTATGGAGGTGTTCATAGTTTAAAGAACTTCTATGTTCTTTATCTGCTAATGTGTTTTCAAAGAAATCAGAACTACTTCTCATCAAGTGCATAGTACTGGAAAGAGAGATTTGCTGGTGTAACACAATTGGAGTATAGCAGGGAAGACAGGAGCAGCAAAAGGAGTAGCTAACTCCATGACGCTACAAGATAAGAATATCATCAGAGAGTCATTAATGGCACCACTTGGAAAAGTTACTTTTTGGACAACAACTCCCAGAATCCCTCACTCATTGGGGGATTTTTGGAGTTGTTATCCATGAAGTAATTTTTCCAAGCTGCAGTTAATAGGTACTACTGCTCATTGAATGGGACATACAGCATCTTGAATTGGACTACGGGATCTAGATGACAAACAAAATGAAAAATCTGAAGGACACCTTATGGGGCCTCCTTATTTCATGATTATTGATCTTGGTTGGACTCTCCTCCTGGTGTGGGTTTGGAGAATCCCATATCACCAACCATCTGTTGAATTTACTGCCATGGAACTGAGATCTGTTTCATGACCAATTCTCTCATGTACCAGATTAGATCACAAGAGACTTATGCTTTATGGGCACATACCCCTCTTCAGGCAGCCAGCTAGCTAGCATCCCTCTCAGTGGCCTGTTAATGTGAGAGAAGGTACTTGTATGCAGGAATTGAAGAGATCAAGGCTGGGCGCACTCAACAGACCGACAAAGCCAATTACCTCTCAGGAATTCCTGCTTTGGAGACTCACACAGTGATTACAACCTTGTTGCCATTTAAAAATTAGTCAAGGGAGGAACTTGTCACTGGAATCCAGAATGAGTTTCCCATGCTCATCCAATGCAAAGACCATCTATCACACACACATCCATCTTATTCTGACACATGATCCAACACCTTCACTCACAGCATATCCTGCTGCAAAGAGTAAGTCATATTAGGAGCTTATCACTCCACTAAATAAGCCGACTTACCTTTGCCGGCTTCAATCTGCTTCTGGGATACCCCTGGATGTTATTATACGTAAATCACCACTGATTTAGCCATGATGCCACCGGCCAGGTCAGACTTGGGCCAAAGCCACACTCAGGCAGCACTTTGACTTCTAAAATATGGCGGCTGAACGCAGCTTCGACCCAAGTCTGACCTGGACTGTATATGGCTGGCAGCATCATGGCTAAATCAGTGGTGATTTACATATGACAACATCCAGGGGTATACTGGAAGAAGATTGAAGCTGGCAAAGGTAAGCCAGCTTATTTAGTGGAGCAATAAGCTCCCTAGTCACTGAACTTTCTGAAGTGTAGCAAATGCGTTCATCCAGTTCTCTGGGCATTCCTTGTTAAGTCTCTCTCTCTTTCTCTCTGCAAAATATGTTTCTATAAACACACTCATGATTCCTACCCCTTTCTCAGCTACAAACCTATGAGTTGTAGAAGCAAATGTTTTTGTAAGGAAAAAAATACAATTAAAATTGGAAAGCCCATCAAGTTTGCAAAAAATTATGCTTGTAGACTTACTAATGGCCTTGTCAACACTGTGCTTATTACTGTGGTTGAAAGCTTGTTCAGACCCAAGATCAAGCTTTTGGATTTCCAAGAAATATTAAGCCAAATAGAAATGTGATTCCCATTCTATTGAGTCTCAGTCACTGAAGCAAGCTGGTAAAACATTTTGGTAAAAACATTTAACTCAGTCTATCCACTCATGTAATAAAGATGTTTTCTCTTTAAAAACAATCCCTGGTACATAACACAAGTATCTCCTGGTAAAAAGAAGATGCCACCTCACTGACTGAGTGATGACAAATGCTGAAGCAATGGCCTGGTTTACACATTTAGAGGAACCCTGTCTTTTTGTTCATGAGCATTGTAATGATGCAAGCTGTCAAAGATCAGCCAGATAAATAAATCAAGAATAAACCATGTGTTGTTTCCTTGGCCTATTAGGAGAGAGAGAAACAAGAGCAGTGTGTTCTGATGTCTTGATAAAAAAATCTTAGCCAGAAGGTCTATGGCTGAAGGTAGGAGGTGCCAGCTTGTCATGGCATCCAAACATATCCATTGGCCGATACAAGAAAACCTGCAACAGACCTGTTATTCCTCTATGATCAAGTGATAATCCTGGTGCACAGAACCATTCTGGAACTTATTCACAAAAGCAGATGTTCTGGAGTTAACAGAGGCTGCATCTGCATGGCATATGCAATGTGACACCACTTTAACTTTAACTGCCCTGTCTCAATGCTATGGAATTCTGGGATTTGTACTTTTGTGAGATATTTAGCTTTCTCTGTCAGAGAGTTCTGGTATCACAACAAACTACAAATCACAAGATTCTGTAGCATTGAGCCATAGCAGTTAAAGTAGTGTCAAACTGCATTATTTCTGCAGTGCAGATGCAGCCTAAGTTTACTCTTCAGCTTCAGAACTATGTAAGAGATTAACAAGTTAACCAGGGGTGAAAACACTCTTGAATAACCAAGAGCTTTTGATTCATCTTTATCTTCTCTTTGGGCAAATTAACATGTCAACAATAACTCAACAGTTTTCTTGGCTATGTAGAATCTGATGGCATCAAGAATAAACTATGAGGACCTCTTTCAAGCATCAAAAAGTCAAAATCTTGCACATTTTCAGAATGTGACCCATGTATTTTGAAAAGCAATTTATCATGTGAAGATCTGAAATGTGAATGCTGAAGTATAAAATCACCCTGCCAATTGTTTTCAGCTCTTGGTAAGACATGAGTACATCACCTTTTTCTTTCTTTTACCAGATAGAATAAAAAATATAGAATAAAAAATATTTTGGCATTACACCCCTCCCCCCATATTTGTGGCTTTGACTTTTGCGGATTTGATTCTTCATGGATTTTTTTTTAATTTGTCCTCACTAGGAATATCTTGGTTCTCCAGCACAATTCTATGGTGAACTTTAACCAAAAGTTGCATTGAAGGATCAGCGATTCCTAGAGAGAACACTCCACTAGGCATCTGTAGTTTCTCTTATGGTCAATGTCTGGCATATGTTGACCATTGGAGGAGTTGCATTGGAGGACCTAGAGATTCCTAGAGAGGTGTTCTCTCAGGTAAATGCATAGTGTTTTTCTTATTTGCAGTTTTTCCATATCCACAGGGATCCTGTGCCCCTAACCCCAGTGAATGTGGAGGGATGAGTGTATTTTAACTGTCAAAACTGTCTCCTGCCCTACTGCCATTCAGATTTTGTTCCAAAATGTAAGCATTGTCTCCTCATCCAGCCCCTAAAGCTGTCTTTAGATCAGAAACCACCAAAATGGGTCTCTATGCTCTGGTTTTTGTGTCTGGCATAGTTTGGAAAAATTATTTTTTGATCAACATCTCCCATAATCTCCAAAAAAGAGGGCCACTGGAAGTGCATCGTAATGACAAAATAATATTATGGATGCAGTGCTGTAAACATTCTGCTGCTACTAAATTTTGATCTACTTACTAATTTTTCATTTTCTTCTTCTTTTTCTCTTCTACTAGGGTTAGCACATTATTATATTATATTATATTATATTATATTAGATCATAATAAAGAATCCACATTTATGTTTTCACAGTATGAAGTTCTGTGTAATCAGTGTATTCTACCTTGATGGAGAAACATTGTTGGATTTTTACAACCACATTCCAAACAATTGAGTAATATTCTGCTATAGAAAAAAATTGGCTTCTTTTTAATCCTTCAAAGCTGGGTCTTGAGTTCAAGGGCTTTGGACTTGTTGCTTAAGCATTAAAGATAATATCTGCTTTTGAAGAGAGGAACTATGGTGACATGAACGGAGTACATATCTGCATTTTATGTTTTGTTTAAGAGTTTGGAAAACTCTCATACCGCAGGAATGGCGTCAAACCTTTCAAGTGACCTGATTTGGCAGGAACAGTCCCATTTAATCTTCTTCCATCTCCATTTTTCAGCTGCTTCTAAAAAGCCCTAGTTCCTCTCCCTTCCTCCCACTTCCCCCCTTCATCTTCAGTTTACTTCAGTTGCTGCAAACTGAGTTCAAAGTACAAAAAGTAGCTTGCACTCAGTTAACTCAGCGTGGAAGAAAGGAGAAGAGGGTCCAGAATCTTGCCCTTTCCAGTAGGTTCAGGCAAAAGCAAATTGCTGTAGCCTGTCCTAGCTTATGTGTTCTTCCTCATTAATAACTATCATGACTGCACTCTAATGTTGCTTGGTGACTTGAGTCCTCTTTTTTATCTATAAAATGTTGGAGGGTATGTGGAACCATATAACAACTTAGTGTGATGGGTTGCCATTTTGCTTTTCACTCTTCTTTTAAAAACCTGGATAGGTGTGTGTTTCAGCACAAAACCTCAAAGAATAAACAGAGAATTGACAGAGAAACCACTGAAAATCATAAAATGACAACATTGTAGGGACTTGTGTTGCTACTGTTTCTCCCTTTTAAAATGGCTATCATATTGCACTGCCTCTCCATGTATCAACAAGACAAGAAGCTTGAAGTTTACTGGATTAACATTAAGGAGCTTATCACATTACTTTTTAAGTTGACTGCAGCCTAATGGGATGCAGCTGGGACATGGCATGGAGGCGGGAATTATTACACTGTAATTCGCCGCTGAATCCACCGGGTGACTGCAGTCCAGGTCTCAGCCGTGCTCAGCTGGCTGCCATTAAAACTCAGGAGCTTTCTGTTTTCGAAAAAGGGCCGGCTGAGCGCAGCTGGGACCTGGGCTGCAGTCACCTGGTGGATTCGGTGGAGAATTACAGTGCGATAGTTCCCACCTCCATGCTGTGTCCTGGCTGCATCCCGTTAGGCTGCAGTCATCTTAAAAGATAATGCAATAAGCTTCTAAGATTTGCATACTATATCTCACACAATGATTGCAAATAATTTAATTTACATCTTTGTTATTGCCCACATTGTACACATTTCCTCACTAAAAATAATTGTGATTTTGACTCTCAAAGAAAGAATTGTTCTGAATTGTTCAGATGTAAAAATAGTGTCTATGTTGTGTACTGACTCCTGCCCCCTCCCCAGTGCATTGTCTTTCTTTGGTGTTCCTTCCACACACCTGGCTTTCTGTGAGTGCTTCCTGTACAAATGTATTTGTTCAGAAAATATTTCTGAATTGGTTTGAGCAAGGATTTGATAAGAAAATTGCTTGGCTAGTCCTATATAATGTTGATCCATGGACTCAATTGATGTATGGGAAATCAATGCATAGATGCATCTGATTAATTCAATGGGTCTATTCTAGTGAGGACTAACAGCAGGAGTCAAACCTAAAAAGATGGCTATGTATCTACAACCATCCTCTGAGTGGTTAGAGGTTTCAGGGCTACAGCACTTTCTGAGGGTTCAATTTCCTTCAAACAGTAGTATGGAAAGTACAGCCCATATGGAAATGCAGTCTGATGTGGGTGTGTTGGTGTAAATTTGGGCTCCACCTCAGCTGCAGTGGCTAATGCCTGCCTTAGAAGGAGGTCACTGGAGGCTTAAGGCATTGCTGTGATAAAATATATATACAGTGGACTCTGCACATTTGCTGGGTTAAGAGGCACAGGACACCAATGAAAGTGGAAAAACCATAAATTAAAAAAAAAACTTTTTTTAACCTGAGAGAACACCTCTCTAGGAATATCTCTTAGTCCTCCAGAATAACTCTGGTCAACATTTGCCAGACATTGACCATAGAATCATGCTGGAGGACCTACACATGCCCAGAGAAGTGTAATCTCTAGATCTTCCAGCACAACTTTATGGTCAATGTCTGGCAGAGTTGCATTGGAGGACCTAGAGATTCCTAGAGAGAACACATTAATCAAATCTGCAAATAATCAAATCTGCAAAAGTCAAAGTTGCAAAGGTGGAGGGCCAACTGTATGTGCAATGGGCCCTTAGTATCTGCAGGGGTTTGGTTCCAGGACACCCCTCCTCATGGATATAAAAATCTGTGGATGCTCAAATCCCACATTATATACACAATATAATCCCAAATTATATACAATGACACAGTAAAATGGTGACCCTTATATAAAATGGCAAAATCAAGGTTTGCTTTTTGAATTAAAAATATATTCATGCCTTGGGTGGTTGAATCAGTGGATGGGGAAACTGTGGATAAGGAGAGCCAACTGTAGATAGAGAGAGCACAAGATGGTGTTCAGAAGATTACCACACCTGAAGATTCCTGCTCCCCATCAGATGTATAGTGGAGCACATAATCTCATCAGATTTTCTCCAGAGAGCCAGGTCAACTCTCCACCTCATATTCTGACCCTGTGTCAGCTCTAGCTAATTTGCATATGCATATAAACCTGCCTTAGCTTTTCCCTGTGTGCAATGTGGGAAACAAATATAACTTTTCTCTGTCCATATCCAAATGCCTTTTTAAACACCCTAGCTCCCACTGAAAGAAGTCACCAGAATGTTACCACCTATCAACTATCTTTCGGCAGGATTGAACAAAGAGTAGCTTGGGGCACTCAGACTGAGCTCTTATTTTGCAAGTAGAAAATTATGTAAATGGAAGGGATTTTGTGGGGTTATCTTGATCAAATCCCATCCCATAGCCATAATATTCACCTAACCCTTGTGTGGTAAAAACATGCCTGTAGTATGGAATGGGTTCTGTTTTCTGCTTTTCTGTTTTTATGGCACATATTCTTACAAGGACACCATTTTAAGAATTCTTTCAACACCTCAAAAGCCACAGGATTTTCTTTATGGCCTGAAGTGTTCCTTCAGGTAATGCACACATCTGTCAATAATCAAGTACTCTACCTGTGCTGATTCAAACAAATCTTTTTATTCCTTTGCCCACATTGTTTTCAGTAAAGGTTAGACAGCAAATTCATGATTTGCATTTGCTTTGGCTGACATCACTACACCAGTTTAGATAACAGGGGTAACGTAGATGTGGCGGCATATCCTCCAACATTGCACAGGGTGGCCAAACAAAATCAGAGTGTGGTCAAAAGGATGTGGCCAGGCAACAAGATGGCAAAAGTTATTAATGAGGAGAAATACACAAAGCCACTGTTTTAAGTAGAGAACCCTGGAATTTATGTACTCTCTTTAGGAAAGCCTGAAAAAAATCCAAATAAATAAGTACATTACTCTATGAGTGTGCATGTGTGGACATGGCAGGATTAACAATAAATATAATACTATATAATGTATTATTTAAAAATCAAAATGACTATGTCAAACCTGCTTCCAAATTATGGCTTTCTGCTAGATCAGTTGTATGAATTCTGAGTTCACTCCCTCTGCTCATTGTAGATTATAGGTCAAGTCCCAGCTTCCCCATAATGGAAGACTCACATGGTCACCAATTGTAGCTTCTTATTGTAATATGCTTCAAAGAGTTATTCTTACAATAAAAATGGAGCAGGGAAAAATAATGTATCATAGCTGGCATTCAGTATCCCAGTTATATACGAGTAAGCTAGAATTTGTTTGACTGCCGACTTATGGCAATCCTAAGGCAAAACTATCATGGTGTTTTCTTGGCATGATTTGTTTAGAGGGGGGTTCTCATTGCCTTCTCCTGAGGCTGAGTGTATGGGCCTTATCACACGGGGTCCCAAGCAGAAAATATCCAAAGGCAATCCAAAGCTAAAACGTTTTTCCTTTCCTTGTGTCCACACAATATCCACAGGCAATCCAAAGCTAAAACGTTTTCCTTTCCTTGTGTCCACACAATATCCAAAGGCAATCCAAAGCTAAAACGTTTTCCTTTCCTTGTGTCCACACAATATCCAAAGCTGAAACGTATTTCACCCACTTGATCTGAAGTCAAAGGGGATCTTTTGACATTCGGATTTTTGTGGATGTACCAAGCGAGGCGCGGGAGGGAGCCTCCGCCGCCGCCTCCTCCGCGGCCAGAGCCGCCTCTCCGCCGGTGCCTTGGGCCGGCTGGAGGGCTGGCAAGTGCGGAGGGAGGGCGAGGCGTGGGAAGCGGCCTCCGCCGCCGCCTCCTCCTCCGCGGCCAGAGCTGTCTCGCGGGAAGGAGCCTCCGCCTCCGCCTCCTGTGCCGGAGGGAGGGCAAGGCGCGGGAAGGAGCCTCCGCCACCGCCTCCTCCATGGCCAGAGCCGCCTCTCCACCGGTGCTGGCTGGAGGGCTGGCAAGTGCGGCGGGAGGGCGAGGCATGGGAAGGGGCCGCCGCCGCCACCTCCTCCATGGCCAGAGCTGCCTCGCGGGAAGGAGCCTCCGCATCCGCCTCCTGTGCCGGAGGGAGGGCAAGGCACGGGAAGGAGCCTCCACTGCCGCCTCCTCCGTGGCCAGAGCCACCTCTCCACCGGTGCTGGCTGGAGGGCTGGCAAGTGCGGCGGGAGGGCGAGGCGTGGGAGGGAGCCTCCACTGCCGCCCCCTCCGAGGCCCCAAACATTGCGCAATGGCCGCGCCACCGCCTTCTGGAGGAGGCAGAAACATTGCGCTATGGCCGTGCAAGCGAAACAGAATCTGTCTAGTTCACTTTAACTTCACTTTATACTTTGCTTGCTGGCCAGCGTTTGATAAGGTCCTATGTGACTTGCCCAAGATCACCCAGTGGGTTTTATAGCCAAGCTGGGAATTGAGTCTTCAGACTCACAGTCCAGCACTGAAACCATTACGCCATGCTGGCTCTTGACTTACCCATTCATAACTGCTTCATAACTATTCATGAACTCTATGTACAGTTGGCCCTTCAAATTTGTCTTTGACTTTTGCAGATCTGATAATTCAAGGATTTGATTATGTTATTGCTAGGTTCTCCAGCATGACTCTGCCAGAAGCTGAGCATAGTGTCATTTTGATGGATCCAAAGATTCCTAGAAAAAACACTTCTGTAGGCATCTGTAGGTCCTCCAATGTGATTCTATGGTCAACCTTTGGTTAATGTTGACCATAGAGCTGTGCTGAAGAACCTAGACATTCCTAGAGAGGTCTTCTCTAAGGTAAAAAAAAAAAGTTTTTATTTGCAGTTTTTCCTCTTACATGGGGTCCTGTGCCCTTAACCCCAGTGAATGTGGAGGGTCCACTGTAATCATGATTCTGGCATTATTGCCATGATTGCGATTGCCATCCCAAACCTACTTGAGTGTGTATCAGCTGCACTGATAGAAAGAAATCTGTTCTGCTGGCAGTCGGGTCATGGATGGTTGACATTTCTACTCCCCCTGCCAGTGAGTGAGGCTGTGACAGTCAGAGGCAGGACCTCTCTTGAAGCCTGGCTTGCTGATAGAAGGGATAGAAACATCATCAACCCATACTCCAATCAAACACACTACCTTTGGGTGGCTGATTCTGGGGAAAGTAGGTTTGGAGGGGTCAGGCTTGGAGACATCACTTAGGCTGATGCCACACTGCAGAATCATGTGTGTGTATGTGTGTGTGTGTTTGTGTATGATTGAAATATATTTCCCCTCCCATTCCTACAGTGGATTCAGGCAATATGTATAGCTCTTCTCAATACACACAGCTTATCTTCACAACCCTGCAAGGTAGGGTAGGGTGACAGACAGACTGGCTCAAGGTTGCCAAACCATTTTTCTTGCTCAGTGGGTATATGAACCTGGACTTTCCAACTCCCTGTCTATGGTTTTAACCACTACACCTGAGAAGATTTTCTTGAGTGCTCAGAAAACCTCATATCCCACATAGTAAAGGGCTATGCCTTTATTGTTATTTTAAATGATAATCAGTGTGAACAATGGTTTGGTTTCAGCCTTCAAGAATGTTACAGGTTTCCTCTTCCAGTCTAAGCTGTAGAATCTATGGATTACAATATGTTAGGATCCTTGTAGCTGGGAGGAAGAAGATGAGCATATTTACAATTTCTGGTGAAGTTTAATAATAATAATAATAATAATAATAATAATAGTTTATTTATATATCCTGCCTCTCCCTACAGATCGAGGCGGGAGCACAAAATAAAAGAAAACACAATAAACTAAAACATGACAATAAACCACAATAAAACAGCAGCATAATTAATAGAATTACTTTTAAAAATGTTTTACAAAATTACAAAATATTAAAATTACAGTGTAATTACTAATGTTAGGCTGTGTGGTGGGTGATAATGATATTCTTTGGGAGATCTTTGATCTTATACTTCATTTTGGGAGGTCAGGTGGATAGGCCTGCCGGAAGAGCTCCGTTTTGAGTGCCTTCTTAAAGCCCTCTAGTGTGGGAATAGTACAGATCTCTTCCGGCAGGCCATTCCATAGTTTAGGGGCTACGGGCGTGAATGATTTCTGGGAGGTAGAGATCAATTTAGTATTATGATGGTTTAATAATTTCTTCCCAGATGTTCTGAGCGAGTGGGGCAGATTGTGTGGGGAGAGGCGTTCCTTCAAGTAACTCAGGCTCAAGCCATATAGGAATTTATAGGTAAGAACCAACACTTTGTATTGCACCCAGAAGCTAATCGGCAGCCAGTGAAGTAGTTTTAACACAGGTGTAATATGGTCTGCTCTGGATGTTCCGGCGACCAACCTGGCTGCCACATTTTGAACCAACTGAAGCTTCCGAACTTGGTACAAAGGTAGCCCCATGTAGAGCTCATTACAGTAATCTGAGAGATTACCAGGGCAAGTACTACTGCTTCAAGGTCCCTCTGGTCCAGGTAGGGGCGCAGTTGGTGAATCAGCCAAAGCTGATTCCAAGCACTCCTGGCCATCGCATCTACCTGAGTATCAACTGCAGCGATGAGTTCAGGAGTACTCCCAAACTGCGTACTTTGTCCTTTAGGGGAAGTGTGACCCCATTCAGGACTGGATGGCAAAGCTCCCTTCCTGGGCCAGGGGTTCCTATTGCAAGTACCTCTGTTTTCTCTGGATTGAGCCTGAGTTTGTTTTCTCTCATCCAGCCCATTATCGACCCAAGGCAGGCATCCAGAGGAGCGACACCATCCTTAGTCACCGCAGCAGTCGGAGACATAGAGAAAAGGAGTTGGGTGTCATCAGCATATTGATAACCCCGCGCCCCATATCTCCGGATGATCTCTCCCAGCAGCTTCATGTAAATGTTAAACAGCATGGGGGACAGTATGACACCCTGTGGGATGCCAGATGACAGCTCCCTTTCGGAGGAGCAACTGTCCCCAGCCTCACCACCTGGGATCTGCCCGAGAGGTAGGACCGGAGCCACTGGAGTGCAGTGCCCCCAATACCCAACTCCCTCAGGCGTCCCAGAAGGATACCATGGTCTGTGGTATTGAATGCCGCTGAGATGTCCAAGAGCACCAACAGGGTCACACTTCCCCTGTTGATATCTAGACGGAGGTCATCGACTAAGGCGACCATGGCAGTCTCAACTCCGTATCCCGCCCTGAAGCCAGTTTGAAATGGGTCCAGATAATCAGCTTCATCCAAGATGATGGAGGGTGTGCTTTCCAGGTAATTCCATATAAAAAGCAAAAAGATAAAGGGTAAAAGAAAGAAAACTAACAATACAGAAACAACAACAACAAAATTATAACAGGAGCCAAGTTAAAATTTGCAATATCAATTTTATGTACATATATCTTGCAAATTGTATAAGTTTATTTGGGTTAATGGGTGTTTTTAAAACTGAATCATTTCACATTCACCTTGATGCAAAATATATATACAGAAAATTGATGCTGCAACTTTTAACCTGTCTCCTGTTATAACTTTTGCTGTTTATTTATTGTACCTTAGCTTTTTTAAAAATCTTTTTATCCATCCCTGACAAAGGCCATTAAATAAGCACCCTGCTGGTGCTTTTAGACCTCTCAGTGGCTTTTGATATGATAGATCATAGCATCATCTTGGATTGCCTGAGTGGGTTAGGAATTGGAGGCACTGCATTGCAGTGGTTCTGCTCCTTCCTCTCGGGCAGATTCCAGAAGGCGTTGCTTGGGGACAGTTGTTCAGCAAAAAAAGATCTTACGTGTGGCATCCCTCAGGGTGCCATTCTGTCCCAGATGCTGTTTAACATATATATGAAGCCGCTGGGTGAGATCATTCGGAAACATGGGGCTGGGTGTTATCAGTACGCTGACAACACCCAGATCTATTTTTCCATGTCTCGATCATCAGCCTCGAATTCTGATGGCGTCTCTCCTCTCAATGACTGTCTTAAGGCAGTAATGGGCTGGATGAGGAAAAACAGATTGAGATTAAATCCAGACAAAATGGAGGTGCTCACAGTAGTGGCCCTGAAACCAGGAATTGGGTTGCAACCTCCAGTCCTGGACGGGGTCACACTCTCCGTGAAGGACTATGTTCGCTCTTGATGACTAATCAGGTGAACACGATGGTCAGGAGTGCCTGTTATCAGCTTTGGCTGATACGCCAGCTGCACCCTTTCCTGGAAGTAAGGGATCTTGAGACTATGGTGCATGCGCTGGTAAACTCCTGTCTTGATTTCTGTAATGCACTCTACATGGGGCTACCCTCGTGCTTGGTCTGGAAACTTCAGCTAGTACAAAATATGGCAGCCAGAGTGGTCTCAGGAACATCTAGGAGAGACCACATAACTCTGGTATTAAAATCTCTCCACTGGCTGCCTATTAGTTTCTGTGCCCAGTATAAAGTGTTGGTTATTACCTTTAAAGCCCTAAATGGCTTGGGTCCAACCTATCTTTGGGACCACCTCCTCCCATACAATCCTCCTAGCACACTCCAGTCTTCTGGGAGGAATTTGCTCCAGCCAACGAAATCTAGGATGTCAGCAACCTCCCTGAGGGCATTTTCAGTAATCGCCCTTAGATTATGGAATGGCCTGCCAGACGAGATCCATCAGATCACGAGCTTAAGCTCCTTTAAAAAGACTGTGAAGATGGATCTCTTTCAGCAGGACTTTCCTGATTAGATTCCTGACCTCAGGAGTCTGTGTGTCTCTACCATCTTAGTTTTTGGCTCTCCCACTGTTTGTTGTTGGTTGTTGTAGTCTTTTCAATTGTTTTATTGTATTTTTGTTTTATTGTATTTTTTGATATTTAAGGCTTTTAATGGATGTGTAGTTTAATACTGTTTTAATGGGGGGAGGGCTGGGGGATGTTTATTTTGGATTTGTATGAATTTTAAATGTTCTAAACTGCCCCAATTGTTCGACAGAAGGGCGGGGTAAAAATAAATGTTATTATTATTATTATTATTATTATTAAGCCAAAATGTGTTGGGCTAATAGCAAGAATAAAATAATCTTTTGCAATATCCAGAGACTGTCTCTTCTGTACATCATTTCCACCATAGAAACATATGTCTGAAAGCAACTGGAGGATACTAATACATGCAGTGATTTCTAAAAGACACACAATTGTTGAAAGATGCATATTTTCTTGGTGAGTGTTAGCTATATTGTGATTCTTGTATGAGTATTTTGGACACGGGAAGTAATTTTTAAAAGCAAATTGTCAATCGCTCTGAGTAAGCAGAATGGTGCACTGGAGAAAATGGGGAAACGCTGTAAATTAAGAACATTCCTTTCAGTAGGTTAATCCAGTGTGGTAATACATGTGCCATCAAGAAGAAGAAAGACTGCTAAGCCCATGGCCTTCCTGACACACCTACATAGAGCCCTGTATCAATGGGGAGGGGTGTCAATCTTTTCGCCTCTTTCTCTCTGCATAACGAATGGCACATAAAGGCTGTCCAGGCAACTGCAGCATTACTGAATCAAATCAATTGTTGGCAGGGAAGGCAAATCTTAGTGGTCATCTCTTACACAAACTGCCTTGAGGTTCAACGCAAAGCAGACAATAATATTTTTGTAACTGCAGCAATTACCCAGCGGGACAGGGGCAGCTACTAGCCCTGTTCTGTACCTCAAGGCGCAACAAATGTTGCTCAAAATGCAATTATGTCATATTCTGGATTGCTGCTTTGATTTATGATGCGAGGGAGGCAAGTTCAGAACATAAGCCAGCTGTGTGGGGCTGTGGTGCTCTGGAGTGGACCCAGGATGGCTGTCAGCGTATTTGTAAACATGGCCGAGGTCTTCACAACAGATTTTTTTTTTTAAAGGCACTTTTAGTCTTCACAAAGCTAGCTCACTTTTCAGTCCCTACATGGTGGTATTTTTACGTCTCGTTTCTCTTCTGGTTTTTAGAAAGAACAGAAGCTTAATCCTTTTCATATTTTAATTGCAGTCAAGCCTGCTTCCTCATCAGTTCTTGTGTTGGGATTTGTATTCATTGTTATTTTTCGAAGGTCTGTTGAATCCGCTCTTTCTCAAGAAGAGAAATTTCTGGGAGAAATTAAAAATATGTAGCTCTTTCCTAGTCATTAGAGGAAAAGGCAGTGCAGCAACATCAGCAACAAGAACAACAGATACTTATATAGCACTTTACAGTGTTTGGAGAGTTGCCACATGTGTTATTTCACTAATGCTGCATAAAGCAACCCCCATATTGCAGACAGATGAAGTGAGGTTGTGGGATTAGCACACTGCTTAAAACTGTCTAGTGAGCCTGTAGATGAGGTAAGATTTGAATTAGGAATTAATGTCTGTTGATTGAATTGCTCCTCCAAAAAAACCAAACAGAACAAAACAAAACTAGGGTTAGAAAAATGGAGGAAAAGGTCTGATGGCAGGCTTCCCTTAAATAACTGAGTGTCCATGATCTAAACCAAATGTTGGACTAAGCATTACTTTGATTTGGACCAGGATAGCTAGGTTGCCAGCTGCAAAATATCTCAGGTCCTGAGATTTTGAGACCCAAAACCTGAGACCTAGGGATGACTTATGGTGATTTCACAATGTGGGCAATGGTCATGTCATTGAACATCAGAGTGCAGAGTTGCAGATCACAGAGCGTGGTCTTGAGTATCCAGTTTTCATGGGTCATCTCCAAGTGGGAGATGAGGGTGCAAATTCTCCAGTTTTGGTGGGCTCAATTCTGGGCAAGAGGAAAAGGCTGTGCGCAAATCTCCAGTTCTGAAAGTAGAGCAATAGTTTGCTATGATATGGAAGGATTTGCATTTGTTCCTGCAATTTGTGAAGTCGTGTGTGTGTGTGTGTGTGTGAGAGAGAGAGAGAGAGGGTGTCTAGCTTCTTCCTGCTCTCCCACTTGTGGCACCTGAACTTATCATCATCTCTGCTCTGCATTCACCTTCTGACAAGAAGAAAATACACTACCTTGAATATTCCTTATCTCCATCTCCCTAATTAACTGAAAAGGAATAATCCCCTTATTTTACCTTGATCTAAGAATAGCCCCTTAATTTCTGTCTTAATTTCTAAACTGGAAAATGTCTGTGCATGTGTGTGTGTATGTGTGTTCAAATGACAAGCCCAGAAACTCAAGGCCTGGGGCATTCAAATCATCATCATCATCATTTAACAAACAAGATTTTTTTCTCTCTTTGGAAGCTCTGTACTTAACAACAAATTAAAAAAAATACACCTCTGTTTTAAAAACCTCTCTAAACACTACTTTTAAGATCACCTGGGAGTTATAGTCCAACCCAAGAAAGTTTTCCAAACACTGCTGTGAATGGAAGAATTCAAATTTGTTTCAGATCACTTTTACAAGCACTGATTTTAACGCATGAGAGTTGTAGCTGAACCAAAGAAACCTTTCCAAGTAAAAAGAAACTTCTAAACATTTGCTTTTAATGGGCTGCTTTCACGAGCTAGTTTCCATCACTGGCCACAGGGACACTGCCTCAGCCAGTGCAATGGTAGTTACACCACTTATATTTTGGTGTACTAGTTTCTCTAACTTCACTGGGACCTTAAAACATTATGGGGAAATAGATCTGGATGTGGTAGAAAATAATAAATTCTTGAAGAATGTGGACTTGGAACTATTTGTTAGGCAATGTGCTCTTCTGACATTATTTCCTCTTTGCCCATGGGTCCCTGGTGTCACAATAAGTCAAACTTTAGTAAGCTATTTTTATTATGAACCCATGAACAACACATGGAAACATAAATTCTGGTATCAAAATAAAACAGTTTACATATACTTCTATATGTTGAAACCCTCCCACTCCCAATTCAGAACCACACTATGGGACAAAGCCAAGCCAGTCATGTATGTTGTGGGGAGGGAGGAGAGGGATTGGCCTGTTGAATTAAAAGGTCTTTAAAATACATCCAAAATACCTCATCCTCATTAGGAAATACTGTATATTACACTATAGTAAACGATCCCTATTAGAGTTTTAATCCTAGCTTTTCCACATTCTGATGTAAATATCCTGAAGGCACCAGATGCTATCTGATCTTGGAAGCTAAGCAGAATCAGCCCTGGTTGGTCCTTGGATGGGAGACTGCCAAGAAATTCCAATTGCTGTAGGCTTTATTTCAGAGAAAGGCCATGGTAAACCATCTCTGAGGTGTCCTTGCTAAAGAAAACCCGACAAAATTCATTCATAAGTCGGCAGATGACTTGAAGGCATGCACACACAATTGCAAACCTTAAAACACACCCTGCAGCTTCATGTGTTAGAATTTGCAGAATTCTACAGAAGTCTAGCATTTCAATCTAGGAGATCTTCTGCAGGAAAAGATTGGACTAGATGGTTTGTGAGAAAAGAATGCTTTTGTTTATAGTGTGATTCTAGGAGGCCTAAGATATTTTGCTGCCCGAGGTAGATGGTCAGTGGCATCCTCAGGTTGCTGTCACCCAATGTGTATGTGTGGGTGTGTGGGACTCCCTTGCTTTCCCCTCACTGAGCCAGACTGCTGTAGTGCCTCCCAAGATGCCTTCAGGATCCAGCATGGCTGCTGCTGTACCAAACCCTGAAGGCAGCCACTGACCCAGCAACTGCCGCTACTGAGGGGGGGCAGTGCTGTGGCCTCTGGAGGGCTTGTTTAGGGTCCAATGTGGCTGTTGTGCAAGTGGGAAAGCACCCTTCCTCATTTGCCTAGTAGCCATGCCAGTCCATCCAAGTGTACCACCCCACCTGGTGACACCCCCCCCCCTTTGGGGTGTCATCCGATGTGGTCCACACCCCCTGCACTCTCCAAGTGATGCCACTGGAGATGGTCACCCATCAGTATTCCACTTGGAAACAGAACTTTTTGTTAGCTGACACTTACTTCAGCACTGTGATGAGAAAGAGTCCTCCACTACATGTAAAGGATGCAAGCTAGTTTTAGGTCTGGGCCATATATAACTCTGTTCCAACAGAAGGACAAGGCAGTGAAAGGGGAAGTTGCTGCTTGTACCCCCATGAACCTGCTGCCTGAGGCAGATGTACCAGTCTGTCTAAGGACAGGACTGGCTCTGTGCAGGCAATGAGTGAAGAGGAGGGAAAACACATAGCAGACATGTAGGAGAGAAAGAGAGAGGAGAAAGGAACAGGATTATTTCTCTTGTATAGGTCTTTTGAGTCACAAAATTCATACCAGGTCAAATCAGTGTGTAAGACTAAAAGATAGGAGTAAGCCAGAATCAAGATGGGGATGCACATATACACCCCAGTGCCCAAAATGCATTCTGGTGTAAGAAGGTTCAACTCAATTGACCTCAACTGGTGAAAGATTTAACGTGTCGTAATGTGGTCCTTTGTCTTCCTCTGAGGAAAAGTGAATTTGAATGAACGGGACCTAGGCTGGGGGAATTAGCTGCTGAAGAGGAAGAAGGGATCACCGGGAAAGAGTGAAGGCTGAAACCATGGAAACCATCATCCTGTCTGACCCTGCTCCACCCCCTACCCCTTCCCCTCCCTCTGTCTTTCCCAGAATAGTCAGTGAACTCCAGTTTCTTTTGATGAAGCAGACACTTGGGTCAATGCAGCTGTGATTAAAGTGGTCACTGAGGTATCCTAACAAGGGGCGACTGGCAAAGGACCCTCCCCACCCCCATCTAAGCTGGTTGCATTATTGTCCGGTAAGGCAATGTGCAGGATATCTCAGAAGGTCACCCAAAATTTGGAGAAAAAGAGATGAAAAAGGAGGGAAGTCCTCAGTTCAAAAGCTCGGGTTCAGCCCCATCCACTCCAAAGGTTGATTTGCTCTTAAAAGATGCAAAAGATCGTTTTAATGCAAAGCTCCCAATCCCTCATTGGTAAAATGTGATGTGTATGCATGTCATGTGCTATGTTCATCCTGGATTTTGGCAGCTCGGTACCAAAAGCAAGCAAACAAACAAACAAACCTGGGAAATGAAGAAAATCCTTGAAAAATTCTTTTTACAACATTCTGAATTCACAAAGACGTTTTGCTCAATTAGACATACAGCCTGCCTGCCTCACATTTCACTATAGTAGAAATTATTAGGAATGTTTGACATGTTTTGTCATCCTTTTAAACCTTTACTAGTATTGCACAAAGCCTCAGGTTCCTCAATGAACAGGGCAGAATTATTCATCATTCCACCCATATACTTGGGGAGGCCTGTGCTTCTTTCCTATCCTATGCCAAGAACCTCCATATGTTGTTGGACTGCAACTTCTATCAGCTCCAGCTAGCTGAGACAATTATGTGGAATGATGGATACAACAACTTCTGGAGAGCACAGTCCCAACCCCTGGCCCACCCTTTCCATAGAGTCTATAGTCTGCACTAGTACAACAGAGCCCCAAAACCTGAACCACATATTTTTTCTTCTGAACATGTAGGTTCGTTCTATACCACATGCAAACAATTCAGTTCATTCTTCATGTTTTCTGATCTGCAACATATTTGCATAAGGAGATCAATTCCAGATCATGATCAGTTATTATACTGTACATGACAAAATGCTTCTGTGCAACATGGTTATTAAAGAGCAACTCTTGTTGAAGCAAATTCACCCACACTAAAGAAAAGAAACAGAAGATACTTTGCTCCTTGCTTACACCTGCACCAGGGGCACTTTCCCCACAGGAATCCTTTGTACAGAGGAGGGCAACCAAAATGGTGACGGGTCTGAAAACCATGCCCTATGAGGAGACACTTAGGGACCTGGGGATGTTTTGTCTGGAGAAGAGAAGGTTAAGAGGCAATATGGTATCCCTGTTTAAGTATTTGAAGGGGTGTCATATTGAGGATGGAGCAAGCTTGTCTTCTGCAGCTCCAGAGCATAGGAACCAGAACAATGGATTCAAACTATGGTACAGAAAAGAGTTCTTCCGTTAGAAAGAACTTCTTGACACACTCCCTCCGAGTGTGGTGGAGTCTCCTTCTTTGGAGGTTTTTAAACAGAGGCTGGATGGCCATCTGTCTGGGGTGCTTTGATTGTGAGTTCTTGCATGGCCTGGGAGGTTTGGACTGGATGGCCCTTGTACTGCCAAAACTGGCACCTCTCCAACACTGAGCTTCTGCTGTTTATACCAATATTGTGTGATAAACACTGTCACTTAAATGCTTAATAAACACTCAAAATGTCTAGTTTCCAACTGTACATTATCAGTTTTCAAAGTGTACATTTTCCCAACTGCATGTTTTTTTCCATGTTACATTTTGTGTCCAACTGCATACTTAAAAAGTACGCTGATGACACTCAAATCTATTTCTCCGTGTCTCGTTCGTCGGCCTCGAATTCCAATGGCATCTCTTCTCTCAATGAATGTCTTTGGGCGGTAATGGGCTGGATGAGGAAAAACAGATTGAAACTAAATCCAGACAAGACGGAGGTGCTCACGGTAGCGGCCCCGAAACCAAGAATTGGGTTGCAACTTCCAGTCCTGGATGGGGTCATACTCTCCTCCAGTGACTGTGTTCGCAGTCTGGGGGTGCTCCTTGATTCGTCGCTCCTAATGATAAATCAGGTAAATGTGACGGTCAGGAGCGCCTGTTATCAGCTTCGGCTGATACGCCAGCTGCGCCCTTTTCTGGAAGTAAGGGATCTCGAAACTGTTGTGCATGCGCTGGTAACCTCATGCCTAGACTTCTGTAATGCGCTCTACATGGGGCTACCCTCGTGCTTGGTTCGGAAACTACAGTTAGTGCAGAATATGGCAGCCAGGCTGTTATCGAGGACATCTAGGAGGGATCACATCACTCCGGTTTTGAGGTCCCTCCACTGGCTGCCTATTGGTTTCCGGGCCCAGTACAAGGTGTTGGTTATTACCTTTAAAGCCCTAAATGGCTTGGGTCCAAGCTATCTCAGAGACCGCCTTCTCCCATACAATCCTCCCCACGCCCTCCGGTCCTCTGGGAGGAATTTGCTGCAGCCTCAAAAATTTAGGCTTGCGGCAACCTCCGAGAGGGCCTTTTCTGTTATCGCTCCCAGACTCTGGAACGGCCTTCCGGATGAGATCCGTCAATCTCTGCACAGCTTTAAAAAGGCTACCAAGACGGATCTCTTCCGGCAGTCCTTTCCAGACTAAATCGCCGGCCTCGGGATCTTGGGACCTTCCTTTATGAATGCTTATAATTCCCTTTTAGAGTCGTAATAGCAGGGGTTTATTGGTTTGTATTTATAATTTATAATTTTATCTTATTTAATAATTAGTGGTTTAATCGTAATTGTTTTAATTGAATCTGATTTAATAACTTTTTAAGGGGGGGGGGGGAGGAGGGAATTATACTGTTTTATGCTGTATGTTTTTTATTGTTGTTCACCGTCCGGATTGGCTTGCCACAGGGCGGTATACAAATAAATTATTATTATTATTATTATTATTATTATTACTATTATTATTTATTTAAAAAACCCTGTTGTGCAAGTAATTAAAATATCTTCACAATTATTTGTGTAATGATTAAATTTGCACAGATTGTGGCTGCAGTCTGTTGGTCTGTGGGTGACACCAATGTAAATTCCCTTTTGCCAGCAACTATACTTTTTCAGTCAACACAATGGACTTATTAGTTCATGGTTGCACATGCAGAGGTCTACATAAGTAACTATTATGCAAATGGTTCCGCTTCTTAAAACACTAGAGATTGAAGGATAATGCTGTAATCCCTAACTTTTGTCTACTTTCCCTTTGGAGCCTGCATTTCCTTTTGTGCAATGGGAGCATGCGTTGGTGTAATTTCAGATATGTGATTTGTTGTGCAACATCACAATTCATTATAAGGGTGGTGTAGTGCAACCACCATGTATGTCTGCAGGTGGTGATTTATGCTACAGCACTCTGATGTAGGAGAGTGAATTAAAAGCAAAGAATACATCATGCTCTGGTAACTTCTTATTTTAAATTATGCTTTGTAGAGAGATCTACTTTCAAAAATGAATAACCTTGGAATTTAAGTAGAGGGTTTAGGAAAGCTTGAAAAAAATAGAATAAAAGTGTGTGTGTGTGTGTGGGGCTAATAAGTCCACTGGGAAAGATAAGATTTTGCCTTTCTTATCCCTCATACTGAATTAACTGAGCACAAACTAGTTTGCACTTTGGAGTTAGTTTGCAGCAAGTTGAGCAAAGATTGAAATGGGAATGTCCCTGCCAAACTAGGGCAGCTGGAAGGTATATGATTCTGAAAGTACTAAATGCTATCAGCCTGTTTCAGATTCAAAGTCCTGGTTCTTATATTTAAAGCTCTAAAGTGGTTTAGGACCCTGGATCCAAAAGGCTTCTACGACTTGTAGAGCTTTAAGATACCATTTGGAGTTTCTTTCCTTCCAAAATGGAAGTGAGGCAGGTGATTACTTTTGAACAAAGCCTGGAAGTAACTAATTACAAATAACAAGTTACTTGTAAATAAGCTTTTTTGCAATCAAGGCAGAACTATATTACATCACCGTGGTAACAAAGCAAGGAATACATCCATTCCTTTGGGGATGCTAAGAGTTTATTTAATTCTTTTATAGTTACAGGGTGTGCATGTCTTCCAGGACACCCCCGCCCCCCCCCCCCCATGGATACCAAAAACTGTAGATGCTCAAATTGCACTAAATACAATAGCACAGTAAAACAGTGTCCCTTATAGAAAATGGCAAAATCAAACTGTGGCTGGTTAAATCTGTGGATAAGGAATCCATGGATACTGAGGGCTGACTGCAGTTGTATGTGTAAACAAATAGAGTTGAACAAAGTTGTACAGGAAAACAATGCCAGAGCAGGAGCTGATGGCCTTTTGATAGTCTCAGCTGAAATAGAGTGAGTGAATTAATGGAATTTGGGTGAGTACTGATCTACCAAGTTACCACTGATTCAATGGGTCTGCTCTAGTTAGGACTAATGACAAAACTTAGGTGAAAGACTGACTCTTCAATGATACCATGCTAACAGCCAGCCAAAAGTATAAGCGTGGATAGTGAATTCATTGGGTTTACATTATCCTACAAAAAATATCTGTTTCTCAGCTCTTAAGGCTGGTAACATAATAAAGCATATTTTGCCTTAGAAAAGTATTTGAGTCTTCTGAAATCTTTCAGTGAGGAAAAACCACACATATACTTGAAAAATAAACATAACTAAAATCCACTTGGTTGAAAAAAATGCACAGAAATGCTTTAGGCAAAGGGAGAATAGTGTAAAAATGCATATATTAGTAAAAATGCAATTTGTAAAAAAAACAAAACCAATTTGTAAAATGATGTGCGAAATCTGTGCAAATACCTGTATCAGGGAAAAGGCCTCAGAAAGAGATATGGAATGGGACAGGGTAAGAATGCCAGAGAAACTCTGCAAATATATATATATATGAAAATATGATTGGCAGATTTGCTCATAAAGTAGGTGGAAGAAAAAAATGAAGTCTGTTCAGGATAGAAAATTAGACTGAGGGAAGTGCAGGGGAAGTAAGAATGGGAGATCAGTGAAAGGACATGGATCATCCTATGATGCAGCTCAAGATCCATGTAGGGGCAGTGCTTCATTTCCAAGCCCTTAAATCAATGAACCCATCCTTAGCTCCTGAAAATGATTACTGACACTTACCTCATATTCTAAGGACAAGGAGGAGAGTCTTACTCCTAAAATCACAATGAGAACATTGGGCTCAAGGGAAAGCTACTTGAAGGGTGTGTTTCTTCAGGATTTGATGATTGTGTAATTGGACACTTTTTTCTGGGTCAAATCTGGAACTATTTTGAATTTCAGGACATAATCAGGTATCATCTTTGAGGAAACTGAACACATTTCACTGTTTCATTATCGATGGCTGTACAGCGATTTATACAGAGAAGAGAATTATGAATTTTAATTAATGAATCATCATCCTTTTCATATCAAAGACAGGGAAATGATTATGAAATATCTAGACCTACAAATTGATATTCAACACTTTGGGGGAAAGAAAACAACTGTGGTTCCAGAGTGATAGGTGCTCTAGGAGCAATTCTAAATGGGATGATAAAATATCTGAATGAAATGGATAGAATTATAATAGCCCAATTACAACAAGTTACACTGCTTGGAATGTGCCACATTATTTGAGGATGCCTCCCTGATTCCTAAGCCTCATCAGCCTTGCAGAAATAATGCAGTTTGGCATCACTTTAATTGCCAAGGCTCAATGCTATGGAAGTATGGGATTTCTAGTTTTGTGAGACGTTCAGCCTTCTTTGTCAGAAAGCTCTGGTGCTACAACAAACTGCAAATCCCAGGATTCCATCAGATGAAGCCAAGCAGTGTCAAACTGCATTATTCCTGCAGTGTGGATGAGGCCCTAAATCAATGGTTCCCAAACTTTGGTCCTCCAGATGTTTTGGACTTCAGCTCCCAGAATTCCTGGCTGTTGGCCAGGCTGTCTAAGACTTCTGGGAGTTACAGTCCAAAACAGTTGGTTGACCATAGTCTGGGAACCACTGCCCTAGACTCTTGGACAGAATCTGAAAAACTGATGTCCGAAACTCCTGTAGGCAACACGTAGTAGACAATAATAATAATAATAATAATAATATGGAGGCTCTGTTGTATTGTTAAATTTAAAGTCTGTTTAGTTTCCTTGGCTAGAATCCTATATGGAAGTTACAACTTTGTAAGTGGATTTATATATGTGGGAATTAGAACTGGGCAATTTTTGCAAAGTCCGTATCCAGCAGGGGGGCTGCTGTTATGTTATTACATGGCAGAGTGACCATTGCACAATGGGACCAATACATAATGGGACTGATGTATAACAGGACCAGTATGCATGGATACTGATTGGTACCTATGTGCATTGCTGTGGCCTGGATATGCATCTTTACAATTTATCAGCAGAGTTTCTTAGCATCCCTGCTTCTTAGCTAAGTATATGGGAAGACAATTATTTATTTATTTATTTATTTATTTCCAGCCTTTCTCCCAATAATGGGATTCAAGGAGGCTAACAATCTATTTAAAACAATACAACTTGATACAAACAATACAAACAAAGTGACAGAACAATACTGGGGACACTTTTTTCTTTCTCCCACATAGGACTTTATCACACGGGGACAATGGAAGTATAAATGGGGATTATCCTGTGAAAATCGCACATTCACAATTAAGATTTTCTTATGATGTTGCAATTAAATGGCCATTATCCTGGGAATATCCTGGGAATATCACACATTTGTGATAAAGCTTTTCACATGACGTTGTGTTGAAAAACGATTAAATGGCATTAATCCGTGAATAACCAGGCAATAAACAGTAACAAATCATTCACAGGAAAATCCTGAAAATGCTTTCTTGCTGTTTATTGCCTGGTTATTCCTGGGATAATGGCACTTTTATCGTACTGTGTCTGAAAATCTTAACTGCGATTTAATAGTAATTGTGTGATTTTCATGGGATAAACCCCATTTAAACTTTCAATTTTCTTCTGGATTATAAGGCTCATAGTCACTGTTTTCATATACATGCTGTAGACATGATGGGGTTTGGGATCAGCACATCTTTATTTACACCACCAAAGACCCCTTGACATGCTTCATTTTCTGGTGCTCAGCCAGAAAAACATTGTCTTCAGATTTCTGTTAGATGAGATTTCTTAGAGGGTGCCAGGAAATTTCTGGTAGAATTCCCTTTCAGAGAGAGGATAGACTGGTTCTCACTCCATTATCCTTCCACTGGTTAGTTAAGGCATTTTTTATTCAGGTAGGCATCCAGCAGCTGACCCATGGCTATAAAGGGGATTGCAACAGATTGGTGTTGGACATTCTTTGTGAATTCAGAAGGCTCTAAAAAGAATTTTGCAAGGATTTTACCTATTCTCCAAATTTATTTATTTATTTATACAGAGCTGCCAAAACCTAGGATGAACAAAGTATGTGATGTGTGTACATATCTCATTTTATGAAAGAGGGATTGGGAGGTTTGCATTAAGACAATCTTTCACATCTCTTAAGAGCAAGTGAACCTTTGGTGTGGAAGTTGTATTCAAAGCTGTATTCAAAGCATTCTCTGAAGCTGAGAGAGTATGACTTGCCCAAGGTCACCCAGTGAGTTTCCATGGCTGAGCAGGGGTTTGAACCCTGGTCTCTAGAGCTGTAGTCCAACAGTCAAACCACATCATGCTGGCTCTTCATTACTGCATATCCTCCAACATGTCATAGATAAAAACCAGGACACATGTGGTGAAGCAACATTTGAGCGTGGTCAAGATGGCAAAAAGTTATTAATGAGGAAGAACTTGCCAGTTAGGAGAGACTGCAGCAGTTTGCTTTTGTCGGAGCCTACTGAGAATGGCATGTTCTCACCCCTCTCCTTCTCCTTCTCTATTGGGTTAATTGCATGCAAACCATTTTTGCATTCTAAAGTCAATTTGCAGCAATTGAAATAAGCTGAGGACAAAGTGGAAAGTGGGAGAAGGAGAGAAACACTGAGATATTTTAAAAGCAGCTGAAAAAGTGAGATGACAGAGGATTCATTGTCCCTGACAAGTTGGGACAGGTGGAGTGTATGCAACTAGGTGCTACTATCCTCAAGAGCTGAGACAGATGTAAAACAGGTGAGTTACCCAAAGCCATAGCACAGGGGTTGAGGATTTATGATCCTGCAGATATGTTAGACTCTAACTCCCATCAGCCTTAGCCAGCAAAGCCAATACTAAAGGATTATCTGGAACACCTGGGGAGCGACACTTGACCACCCACACAGCAGAGGAAGCTTACAACCCATTAGTGTATATCCCAGCCAGTGGTCCTCCAAACATAGCTAAAAAATCTAGAGGCTCTGGATCTGCAAACAAACTCCATTCCTGGCTGGAGACAGTGCCAGACGGCACATGCATTTCCTTTTATCAGTTTGCACAGACCAAAGGAGCCATGTGCTGTTATGCTAAAAGTGGCTTGGTTTTCCTACATACTTGTTGAGTACTTGAAAAGTTTCTCATTCCTTTCTTCTTGACAACTTTGTCTCCGTTCCCATCAGACTAATAGAAATACCAGAGCCCACCTCACCTCTTTCTCTGTGACTCTTGAGTGTCTAGGATTTCAGCATTGCCAGTCCCTTGCTTTTATACAGAAAATGAAGGACTACCAATGTGAATACACACGGAACAATGAACTTCTGTTTCCAGGAATGTATGGAGCATGCAGACAGATAGATAGGACGTTATCACACGGGGCCCAATCCAAACAAAATCCACACGAAATCCTGAACGATACCGGATTATTGGCCCGTGTTTTCACACGACATCGCACAGAACCCCGACAGAACCCCGACAGAAAGTGGAAAGATCCGAGATCTTTTGAATTTCAGTTTCTTCAGGAAATGCAATTGCGTGATTCCACATTTACCGCAAATGTGATCGCCAAATACATATTGGGGAGTATTTCCCCATCATTACCCATGGTTCCCATGAACATTCCTCTATCTGCGCATGTGCAAGAGGCTCATTTCTACTACATTTACGGGATATTTTCACTTGTGTGTGGACGTTCTTTGCACTTGCTGTAAATTCGCAATTAAGGTAATGACGTTTGCGGAAACAAGTTTATTTTCGGTTTATTTTTGTAATGCCACATTTCCACTTTTATTTTCGCTTTCTGGCCCACGTGTGATAACGTCCATAGTGTGTAATTCAAAATCTTTACTAATAAAAGCTGAATTCCTTCCTTCCTTTATAGGCTGAAATCCTATTTGGTGGATGAAGGTGGTTGTCCTTCTGGGCAAATGCAGCTGGCCAGGCAGACAATGGTGCAAAAGAGCTGCACATCAGTTGTTTGAATCTGGGATAGAGCTGCGGCAGGGACTCATCTGGCTACTGTCATGCACTGTGGCAAAATGGTGCATGGAAAGACCCAGTGAGGCTTGAATGCTGAACTAAGGTTCTAATGCCTGCTCAGCCACAATAACCAACTGAGTGCCCTTGGGCAAGTAATGCTCTCTCAGCCTCAGAAGGCGGCAAGAGCAAGTTGCTGAGAAAAGCCTGTGACAGGTTTGCCTTAGGGCACCATGAGACTTAAAGGTGCACAACAATAACATGGAGGCACTGGATGCCTCCTCATGTAAAATTTTGGAAAAAGTAGTGAGGCTAGCGCAACCCCCAGTTACACTAGCATAAAGCTCCAAATGATTTCCAGCCATAGAATTTATAAACCACTTTATATTGAAGACTTTAATGCAGTATCCAAGCTATTAAAACAAAGAAAAGCTGGCATTCTGTTAGTGAGTTATGACATTGTTAGATTTTCACCATCATAACTCACTTTTGGGATCACTGAGGAGGTCATTATTCTCTACTGATTGTGCAACGGACTTGTGTTTGAGTTCTAGTTTGAACATGAAAGGAGCTCTTTTTAAAGTGTCTTTCTTGAGCTTTGATATGCACATGAGGCAGGGCAAACAAGTGGCCTTTCAGATGTTGAATGGTCTCTCTCCTTGTTTTCTGAATTTGTTAATGGTCTCTCTCCTTGTTTATAATTTTATTATTATTTTGTTTTAAAATGTTTGATGTTTAATAATATTTTCAGGGGTGGGTGTTGTTTTTTTCTTCTTCTGGGATTGTACATTGTGGTATTTTATTGTTGTAAGCCGCCCTGATTGCTTTGGCAGAGGGGCGGGATAGAAATAAATTTTATTGTTGTTGTTGTTGTTGCTCACCATTGGCTATACTGGCTAAGGCTGATAGGAACCGCAATGCAACAGTATCTCTGCAAGGCTCCGCTTTCCCCATTATACCCACTGGTATAAAAAGTAGAAAAGAGAGACTTTGGAACTGAATGTTGGGATGTACCTACTGGGAGGGAGGACAAAATGAGGGCATTGCTCCCCAAATAAGCATTTTGCACCCACGATTGAAAGAGAGATGTTTCAAACACTTAAAAGTAATAAAAGGTTAAACTGGGTGGGACAATAATGTAGCTTTGAACTACAACTGCCAGGATGCCTTGTCATTGGCTTTATTGGCTGGGACACCTGGTAGTGGTGGCCGCATGTTTCCCTTGCTTGAATTTTTCAGTGCTTGGTAATATAAGGCCTTGTACAAAATGAATTATTGATTGATATATTTCTGCAAATGATACCTGAGAGGATTTCTTCTCTCTCTCTCTCTTTTTTTAAAAAAATAGGAATTTAGGATTGGGCCAGAATGATTTAACTGTACTTCCCCCTAACCATGCCAGATGTTGCCAAATGTTTCCTTTTAATTCAAATTTTGAAACAGCTATCTTAATGGGAATAAGAGGTTGCTGGAGAGGCCAGGGCCAACCACTCAGAGGAGGAAATTATTAACGATTCTTATCTTTTGGAATTTGAGTAGATCTGGGGGATTGGTGATCTTTGACTGAACCAAGAATTTACCTCGTTCCTTCTGTTGTAGCGGGACTTGCCCTCCATCTCTGCCCTGTATGCTCTGTTCTGCTTGAGTCATCTCAAAAGTAGGAGCCCAGGGGCCAGAATGGAAACACAAGAAACACCGTTATGGTCAGCAGTGTGTGAAGGCATTGTTTTGAAGTGCTGGATAGTAATCACAGGGGATTGGTTTCTGTAATTACTCTTCCCACCTTTTCTGAATTTCTGGAGAAACAGAGCTGCAGGAATTGAGCAGAAAAATCCCACAGTAGCTCCCTATCAAGTCTCACACTCTCCAGATATGTTACAGCCCTCATCACCAAAGTGCTGCTGGGAGGATGATGGGTTGCAGCTCAAAACATCTGGAAGGCACACAACAGGGGAGACTGTTGTGACCACTAATATGCTGTAATGCCATTTTTCTGCCTGTGGGCAATTGCTTGGATTAAGATTTCACAAAATAATAATAATAATAATAAATTTTATTTCTATCCCGCCCCTCTGCATAGCAATTGGGGCGGCTCACAGCAATTAAAATACAATAGTTAAAATACATTCTGATATCCCAATCCCTCCCCCCATCCCTCCCACCCCTTAAGACAGAATTAAACTTAAAAGATTTAAAACAAGAAATCAATAAAATGAAAACAAAGTTATAAAATAATGGTGGCAGGACAACAGAGAGCATAGGGAGGAGATTCGATGTTCATTCCTCTAAGAGGATCAATCTGGGAAGGCCTGCCGGAAGAGATCCGTCTTAACTGATTTCTTAAAAGCAGTGAGTGTTGTGATGAGACGGATCTCGTCCGGCAGGCCATTCCATAGTTTAGGGGCAATGATAGAGAATGCCCTCTGCGAGGTCTGTTTAGATTTGGATTTCGGTTGTTGGAGTAGGTTTTTCCCGGCTGACCGAAGGGCACGAGGGGGCCCATGTGGGGAGAGGCGGTCCCTAAGATAGAGTGGAGAGAGAATGTTTCTCCACAAATAATTGGTCTTTTCCTTTGCAAAACATTCATGTACTGCTTTACTGAAAAAAGAAGACTACTGTGTTTTACCAAGTAATGCCTAGTATACTTTGAGGGTACTACTCTACCATCATGTTTGTGAAAGTTATACAGAAAGTATAGGAAGGCAGCCAGAAGATAGGAATGTCACCTTTGAATGTTGTTAATGTGGTATAAAAAGCAGAAAAGAATGACTTTGGAACTGAATGTAGAGGTGTACCTACTGGGAGGGAGGACAAAATGAGGTCATTGCCCCCCAATAAGAATTCTGCACCCCTAATGAAATATTCCTTCAGTCTCAAATTTCTTGCAGTTTGTTATTGTTGTGTGCCTTTAAGTCATTTCTCACTTATGGTGACTCTAAGGTGAGCCTATCATGGGGTTTTCTTAGCATGATTTGTTCAGAGGCTGAGAACATGTGACTTGCCTAAGGTCATCCAGTTGGTTTCATGGCCAAACTGGTAATCAGACCCTGGTCTTGGTAGCTTAAAACTTTACCTGTGCCTTTAGAGATACAGACCAGGTATCCAAAGAAAAGTGTTTCTTTACAAGACTAGCTCTACAACGCTAATAATTTGGGGACTGGGACCGTAGGTTGCCGATCCCTGTATTAGAACATCCAAAGCCAAATAATTGTTACCCAACAGCCAGTCGAACTCTTCAGAGGCTCTTCTTTCCACAATGTTAGCTCTGCAGCCTGATGGCCATTCTTTCTCATTTTAGAATTTGATGAATTAGCCATTCGTGTGTGAGACAACAATAATGTTCAAACAATGTAAGTGGGGAGAAAGTAAGTGGTTAGCCCAGTACTTCCCCTGTCACAATGGATACAAATATATATATATATATATATATATATATATATATATAAAATCTTGCACAGAACTCATGTGAAATCAGAAGAATGTTTTAAAAGTTCTGAAGATGTGACCTATGAAGGCAGAGAAGTTGGAAAAGTTACTTTAGGGACACTGGAATTTCCAGAATCCCCAGCAGCATAGTCCTCTTCCAAAATAAGTTTTCCAAGCTCTGCAAAGAAATGCAGGAATGGATGGCAGCAGGGATAAAAATTAGATCAAGGGATGGATGGGAAACATTATGAGTTCTAAAAGTTTTATATGTTATGTTCACTGCTTGATGTCTTGTGCTTGGTTGACAGTTCACATTTGATATTCAAAGATTTGAAAGCCAAAATGGCATTGGCTGTCAGGAACATGATTGATTTAAATAGTTTTTTTTTTTTGTGGGGGGAATCTAACGTGTTTCTTTATTTTAATTGGTGCCTGTGTCCTGGCTGGGTTCTGCTCAATTAACAATAGCAACAATTGACTGGTCTCTAACCTGAAACAGCTGTTTGCCACAGCAGCAGACCACCCAACTGAGAGAACCATCAAGGAGTGGAGTCCTGCAAGAAGCCCTGCACCAGCTGTTTCCCTTCATCTACTCCCTGTTGCAGCCATATGATCAAAACTGCATACTCCAGTATGCTGCCTGGCCATTCTATATTCTTGGATAGGAATTGTGCAGCCCTGCATGTATTGTTGTACTGCAGCTCCCACCAGTCCTAGTCAGCATGGCTGATGGAGAAGAATGCTGGCAGTTGAAGTCCAACAATATCTGGGGGCCTTTTACACTACACATTCATAGCATTATGATTCCACTTTGACTGCTATACTTTCATCCCATGGAATCCTGGGATTTGGAGTTTAGGGTGGAATATTCAGAATTCTTAGCCAGAGAACTCCAAACTCCAAATCCCAAGATTCCATTGGATATTACACAGTAGTTAAAGTAGAATCGTAGTGCTATAATTGTGTAGTGTGGAAGGGCTGCTGGAAGAACACACGGTTCCACTACTTGTTGTACAATGTCACCCATCTGTAGTAGCCTTTAGTGAGAATGGATAAACCAGAGTACCAAAACAAAAGGAACTGTCCCTAACCATTATGGCATCAGAGCTCTCTGACAGAGAAGGCTCAATGTCTTAGAAGAAACTACAATTCCCATGATTCCCTATCACTGAGCCAGGACAGTTAAAGTGGCCACAAGCTGCATTATTTCTGGCAGTCTGTAAAGGCCCTAAGTGGTAAAAACAATATAAAGTTTAGAGTACAAAGTATTTTTTTTAACTTTCCCCCCAGGGTATTTTATTTCCAATGTATTTCTATAGCTTATAAATAAAGTGTTTGAATATACCTACCGTAAATCTGTAGAAAAATGTAACACAGACAAATGCATCTACATAACGCATCCAAAGTAAGTTCTTCTTTATTGTGGCTCATGTTGTCTGAAACAGCAGTCCTTTAGATATTATCCATTTGCTACATGGAGAGCACTTCCCAAAGGATATGCAGACTGCATGTTGAGTGGCAGATGTGATTGATCCATCTGCGTCCATGTCACCGTGCATCAGTCCTGACTGGCTCCAGTTATAAAGGTTGTGTCTGCTGTGCAAGTGAATTAGAAAACACCTACATGTGAGGACATCACAGTAGGCAGACAATTATGAAGCACCAGTGTTATCAGGATGGTTCCCATAGGTATGTTACCAATGAAAATCTAAAAAGGCAGCCAGTGTGGCTGACCTATATCTATGCAGCAGTTCCATCAGTTTTCAGCTCCACTAGGGACATTATCACACGTGGGCCACAAAGCGATAATAAAGTGGAAATGACAAATTCCAAAAATAAACCTTGATTCCACAAATGGTTTTCACACGTAATTACCTTAATTGAGCAATTAAGGGAAGCTCCCGCTGAAACCGCATTTAACTTTCACACACAAGTGAGAAAATCCCGTACATGTACTAGAAATGATCTTCTAGCACATGTGCACTATGCTCGCCGCGGCTGTCACTTGCCGCGGCTGTCACCCTTCCCCAGGTCGTCCTCGGATCAGCCGGCCCTCCACACGGCCGGCGCTCCGAGGAGGACCTCCCGCCACAGCATTTGCACACGCTGCGGCGGAAGAGTTGCTGAAGGTGCGCTGCAGCCTTTTGTGGCGCACCTTCGGCGACTTGTGAAAGCGCCAATTTAGCGCTCCTTTCAGGGGAGGCGAAGCTGCGCCATGGGGCCGAGGTGTGGGGATACCTCAGCCCCGCAGTGCAGCTTCCTGGGGTGGCCCATGGCCACCCGTCCTTCAAACTGCTGAAGGTGCGCCGCAAAAGGCTGCGGCGGGAGGTCCTCCTCGGAGCACCGGCCATGCAGAGGGCCGGCTGCTCCGAGGACGACCTGGGGAAGGGGTTGGGGCGCTGATCGTGCGGCTGCCCCTCCCCTTCCCTGCCCCCAAGATGGCTCAATTAGCCATCTGCTGAGGGGGAAGGAGACGCTGCCTCGAGGATCCCGCAGAACCATGGGAAAATGCGAGGAAATGCTTCCAAATGCGCATTTGCTTTTCACATTACGGCAAATGCGAAATTACCTTAATTTCGCATTTGCATTTCCCTCAAAACAACCGAATTTCAAAAGATCTCGGTTAACACCAGTTTCTGTCCACTTTCTGTCCAGTTTCTGTGCGACGTCGTGTGATAACACGAGGCACAAATCCAGTTTTTGTTTGGAATTTGTGTGGATTAACCAGCAGATTTGCCCCCTGTGATAACGTCCTAGGAGCTGTCCTTTTGTATTTAATCACTCATTCAAAACTAAGCCACCCCATGACAGGCTGCAACATTACAAGGAGGCTGGGAAAATCCATCTCTCCTGCTGTGGAATCCTGAGACTAGCGATTTGGTGAGACTCTACAGCTCTCTGCTGAGATTTCTAAATTTTCCTAAACTGCATATCTCAGGATTCGATTGGATGGAAGTTAAAATGGAATACAGTGCTATTATTGGCAGGGACAGTCCCAAGTAATCCTTTTTTCTCCCACTATTTCAAATATTTTTAAAGTGTCCCAGGTTCTCTCTCCTCCTTCCACCTTCCTCCTTTGTTCTCAGCTTACTTCAGTTGCTTAAACCTGAGTTCAAAATGGAAAAGTAATTTGAACTCAATTAATCAGAAGTGTGGAGAGGAGAGGAGAAGAGGGAGCAAAATCAGTAAACTGGCAAAAGCAAACTGCTACAGCCTCTCCTGGCTTGTGTGTTCTTCCTCATTAATAATTTTTGCCAACTTGACTCTCATCATGCTTGTCCACATGTGTCCCAGTTTTTCATCTATGAAATGTTGGAGGATACGTAGTTGTGCACTGAAAGTCTCAGCACTATTGTAGCACTGGTCACTATTTGACACAATTCCCTCTAGAACTGGGGCCCTGACTATACCAGCTGCAAGTCTGCTCTTGTTGCTATGGGAGGCATCTAGGTCAGGATGAGGCCTTCTGTAGGAACTGTTGCTGGGATCATTATTTACTTTTTGATAAGACTACTATTTCTGGCTGCTGTTTGACTTATGTTTTCGTATTTCCATTGTTTAGTCCTTTTAGTATGAATTATTCACGGACTGTTTAATCTTTGTGTATGTATATTCATAACAGATGTTTTGGCTAGCCTGCATGTATCTTGGTATGGCTATTTAAGTATTGTTGATAAGTCTTGCAATTCTGTTGGTGAATTATTTTGGCATTTTGCTACATTTTGGGGCATTTATTTTCCTAATGCTCTTGTGAGCTGGTTCGAGGATAGTTTGCCATAGGAAAGAGCCATCCCCAAATAAAAGAAAGCTGCAGCAATGAAGTGCCCTTAGTGTCAAAATTGTGTTGATCTCATACACATATAGTACTAAGGTCTTTCAGAGCGTTGACTTTAATGTCTGCTTAGCTGGGGCTGTCCAGTGAATGAAGTGGGAAGCGAAGATGGGGTTCAATAGCTATTGATATGGCTATTCAGTCAAAACCCACTGTTGCATCCACCATATTGGATTGGTTCTTTTGCTTCTATGGATTCATATCTCTAGTATCAAAGCTACTTTTGCAAAATACATTACCTAGAACAGCACCATGGCTATCAGGTAAGGCCAATTGGTGTTTTGCGTGGGTGTGGTGGAAGAGACAACATAATGTGAGCTTGTGTCTGTTGGTCTCAGTCCCAAAAAGTCTTTTGGGAGAATTTGTTGGCTTAAGGCTATTGTGCCTGTTGGGGGCAGGGTAAGACTGTTTGCTTCAAGGCTTGTTTGTGTACTCATTAGTGTTCTATTGTTCTTTTGTGTGTAAGCCAAAGTCCTCTGCCTGTGCACATTGTCTCAGGGTTCAGGGCATCTGCTGAGAGGAACTGAATCAGAAACTTGGTTTCGGGAGGAGCTATCAGCCACTAAATCTCTGTATATCTGAAGTTCCAGTCCCTGGAACCAACAGTGGGAGAAAAACATATTCAAATAAGCAACTAGGAGGAGTGACCAATGGTCTTAGATGTCTCTACACTAATGCACAGAGCATTGGAAATCAACAAGATGAACTTGAACTCTTAACACAACAAAGCAAGTATGATATAATAGGCATCACTGAAACCTGGTGGGATGAGTCTCATGATTGGAATGTAGCAATAGAGGGGTATAATCTATTTCAGAGAAACTGACCAAACAGGAAAGGAGGAATAGCAGTATATGTCAAAGATGTTTACAACTGTGAAAAGATCAATGCTTTAAATTTTGGAAGCCAGATTGAGAGCATCTAGGTAAAAAAAAATAATAATAGGGGGAGAGAAACAACATGGATGTCATTGTGGAGGTCTACTACATACCCCCCAAGCCAGACTGAGGACTTGGATGATGCCATCCTGGAACAGATGACCAAATATTCAGAAAGAAGAGATGTAGTAGTACTGGGAGATTTCAACTATCCTGATATTTGTTGGAAGTTAAACTCTGCCAGAAGTATAAGGTCCAACAAATTTCTCACTTTCCTTGTAGACAATTTCATTTCAATTTCAAGAGGCAACAAGGGGATCAGCTATTTTAGATATTGTTTTTATTATAACAAGTGAAGAACTTTCTGTTTTTTTATCATTGGGAAGATGTTGACTCAATGGGCTGCTTGCCTATAAATTCTAGATTAGCCTTTTGAAATCTGAGGACAAGATTAAGCAATCTGTGGCCCTCAAGATGTTGTTGAGCTGCAACCACCACTGCTAATCAACATGGTCATTGGGTAAGGAGTGATCAGAACTCAAGCCCACCAACATCTGGAGTGTCATAGGTTACTCACCCATACCTTATCACATCACAAAGCCTGTCCCCTGTATATAAAATAGGTGGGAACACCCAGAATAGCTATAACAACTACTGCATTTCATTCGCACTGTTGTGCTTCCCATTGGGTGTCAGTTTCAAAAACCATTGTAATTGGCAAAACCCAGACAAGCTGATAAAGCACACAGTTGGAGGTGGTAGAGGAGTGCAGAAGAGAGGGTATAGCTGCAAGATAGTAGCTGGAAACCAAAAGGAATCTGATTAGTCAGGACTTTTGCAGTAAGGAATAAACACAAATAGCAATAGGAAGTTGAAGACTGGTAGTTGAAGACTGCTAGACATCAGTACTGGAAGGATGGTTGCCTACATTAGAAAACAGTCACTCAGGGAAAAATGGATCCACAGCCCTAAGATATTAATGAGGGTGTTATTGTTTAAGAAAGATCTTTCTGTACACAGAAGAACAGTTACAAAACCACAAACAGTCCCCCCCCCTTTATTATTTGGGATCATCTCCAATAAATATGTTGGCGGAAGTACATAGGAAAGAACCTTGTATTTAGATTGTATGCCTCTGGCAGGGTTTTTTGTTTTACTGTTGTACAGTGCCCAGCACACTGATGGTATACTACTACTACTACTACTACTACTATTACTAGTCCATTTATTCCAATATTGTCTGCACTAACTGGCAGTGGCTCTCCAGGGTTTGAGGCAGGATTCTTTCCTAACTGGGCATGGTGGGAGTTGTAAGCTCTTGATCCACATTTCCACAAAATATTATGGAAGGAATATTGCAAGTTGAATAGTTTTTGTGAAACAGTAATATTGATCACAGGAAACATTTGGAAATGTGTTTGTTTGACAGAGAAGAAAATCAATATGCTAGCAATTGACAATAAAACAAAAATTAGAAGAAAGTAAACGAAGACCTTTAAACTATGGTGCAATGACAAAATTGTCCATAAATGTAAGATTTAGATCTAAAGGTGAAGGAGAGTCCCAAAGAGAAGACATGATCAAAGAATGTGATTTATCCTGTTTAGAAAGGTAAATGAGTTACTGCTTAGCTAAAAGCATGGCTGTGGTGAGAAACGAACAGTTCCAATCTATGATTTGAAGTATGGACAACTCAACAGAAGAAGCAAGAGGGACTTGGGGAATGGAAGGTAAATAGATATCATGAAATGCACACAGTCAGTTGATGGAAGTTTTATCACCAAATGTAAAAGCAACCCCATAAGAAACCCATATCACTTTTCTCCCTCCCCCTATTTTTGCTACTGAGGGGCTGGTACTGCTCAGGAGGGTTCTGAGACTTGAATTGCAGTTTTCATTATCTTGATCCATAATCTAGAGAAACACTGGTTACAAGAAGGAATGGACCTCTTTTTATACAAAGTTGCTTAGGGCAATGAAATAGCACATGCTGATTCTGGCCAAGCTTGTCCTTGTGTCTATTTATGCTGAGGCACATGTAGTGGGAAAGGGAGATCACTTTTTGGCTGCATTGAGTTTGCTCTGCCATTTAGCAGATGAGTTATACTGGGTCTCTGGTTAACTTAATGAATTCCCAGCTGATCATTGGTACTTATAATTGTAGATTCTACAGTATAGATTTTTTTTTAAAAAAACCCACTTGTATATGCTCTTACATAGATAGAGAGCATGATGAACTTTCTCTTTTGGAGTACAACTCACAGAAGCCACTCCAAACTCTACATTATGATGTACCACTGAGCACAGCATTCTTTTAGGGCCTTTACAGACTGCCAGAAATAATGCAGCTTGAGGTCATTTTAACTGTCCTTGCTCAGTGCTAGCGAATCATAGGAATTGTATTTTTTTCTGGGACATTGAGCCTTCTTTGTCAGGGAGCTCTGGTGCCACAATAAACTACAGTTCCCATGATTCCTTAACACTGAGCCACGACAGTTAAAGTGGCCTCAAGCTGCATTATTTCTGGCAGTCTGTAAAGGCCCTTAGATTACTTATCTGGACTGGAAGTAGGAGTAGGGGCTGTATCTACACTGCACAGTTCTAGCAATTTGATACCAACTCTCCCTAGAATCCAAGATGTCTAAGTTGAGATTGTTGTACTTAGGCCATACCATGAAAAGACATGACTCAATAGAAAAGATAGTGATGCTTGGCAAGGTAGAAGGCAGTAGGAAAAATAGGAGGACTGCATTCCCGATGGATAGACTGAATCAAGGTGGTCATGGTGCTGAGTATGTAAGACTTGAGCAGGGCTGTTGATACCAGGGTGACTTGGAGGTCTCTCATTTATAGGGTTGCCATAAATCAAAGTCAACTTGACTGCAATTAACAACAACAACTTTAATTGCTACAGCCATCCTATGGAATTCAATACAACCATCCTATCCAAATCTGGGATTTGTAGTTTGGTGAAGATACTTAACATTCCTTACTAGCTATAGCATAAAATTCTAAGTACCTCACAAACCACAAACCCTAGCATTCTGCAAGATGGAATCATTGCATTTAAAAAGCTGTCAAACTTTTTTTTGTCAAACTATAATATACAGTGTGGATACATCCTGGGGGTGAACTCATTCTGTGGTTGTGGTCCTCCCTGACAGACACCTTTGCAAAATTTGGATGGAAGGCCTCCTCTGTGGCATTTGTTACACATTGCAGGACAGTGTTATTGATATTTAACATCTACTTAAAACTTTTGGGTGAATCATTCAGAAATAAAGAAGGAAATGTTCCCAATATGCTTACAATGTTATTATATGCCTTAAAATTATTTCCAATTTATGGCAACCCTAATGCTACCCTATCATGGAATTTTCTTGGCAAGAGTTGTTCAGAGGATGTTTGCCATTGCCTTCCCCTGAGGCTGAGAGCATGTGACTTGCGCAAGTCTCTGGGCACTTCTGATCAGGAAAGAGATGATTAAACTGCTTTAGACAAGGTTACAGTCCCACTTAAGTGTCATGTCCATGGTTTAGAAGTAGTATGAGATTCAGCTCTAGTATTATCACCTAGTCCTCTCAACAGCATACAATTCCAGATGTCACAGGGTTTCTGAATAACGCTGCTGGGATCTCATCTTGCTGAAGGGATCCCCGCAGAACATGGTACCCATCTCAGGCAGTAGAATCTAGCTGTTCTGAAAAGGCAACAAATGGCTAATTAATTAATTAAAATTATAAACCATAATTTACCATGGTTGATTTTTTTTTTACTTCCAGGAAGGAGATGGGACATGTGAGATTTTTCCTGCCTCAGGTCCATCTTAAAATAACTTGGTTGGCTTTGTGTAATGTGTACCTTGACTTTGTGTGTGTGTGTTGTGCATGAGCCATTTGTTGCTCTGCCTCAGGCAGCAAGATATCCTGGGATGGTCTTGCCTACTTAAAAGACTTTTCTTCTAAGCCCAGATGTTCTGGAGCTTATTTCAGCTCCTTGTTTTTATCCCAGGCCCTTTCTAATTGCCTCCTAAAGTGGTTTTCTTTCCTTCCACACCTATTGTCTTGAAGGATTTTAGTGACTGAAAGAAACAATCTAATTTTAAGGGAAGCGCGAAACACGCTGCATGACCAAAATAAGTCAATGAGAACAGTGGACTTTGCAAAAATTTATGCTAATTACAGAATTTGCTTCTATCACCCTCAGCCTCACGCTGCAGGCACAGATTTTGGGTAATTTTTAGCACAGTGTTCCAGATTAATTGGTTCATGCAGGAGGCCCTGATGTTGGAAGATCATTAGTATGATATGGCAAGGATGAATAACTAAACAGTTTGGCCAAGTTGTTGCGGGCAACAATGGAATCATGGCCTTTGAAGAATTCTTATTTTTGACAGACAGCAGAGGTTTTCAGCCCAGAAGGGGCTATTAGAGAGAATAGCCCAGACGGCATGCTAATTAATAAATGAACGGCGGAAGTGAGAAATAAACCTGTCAGCTGCTGCAGGACATTAGATGTCAACACCACAAAAGACAGCCTGACCTGCAACGTGCTTTGAAAAAAACAACAACTGTGGAACAAATAGGAACTTCGCTGGAGAGGTGCTTAATAAACAAAGCCCTCCTTTAAAAGTGGGGATACCTCCCCACCATGCAACCTAACCCAACCCATATGGCTGCACTCACCCAAGACATGAAAGAAAGGGTGGGAGAGCCCAGTCTAAAAACTGGTGTGTAAATATGTTAGTTGTACCCAAGGGACAGTGCAGGTGGTGGAACACAATAATTAGGATTTAGAAACTACCTCATGAGGCAAATGAATTGAACTGGCCACTGTGAGCAATGTTGAGGCTATTAGTTAGAAGGCTGCACAGATATTATAGCTGCACAATGTGGTTTTTCATGTAATAATAGCAACTAAATGCTGTATGTCTTAACCAACCTGTTCTTGCATCTCCAAGTGACTTGGTGTAAAGACAATGTATCATCTGGACCATTTTGCAAGATGATAAACATCTACTGAAAGGTGGAAGTATTTTCAACATCACAATACACAGATGTGGAAAGGAAAATGATGCCATTTCTGATAGTTTTGGTTCCACCTTCTAATAGGTTTGTGAGTATGTGCCTTCAAATCACCTGTCAGCTAAAGATTTTTCATAGTTTTTTTCTAGGGCACGAAATACTCAGAGGTGGTTTTCCCAATTCCTTCCTCTGAAATATATCCTACTAACATATCCTCCAACATTTCATAGATGTAAATCAGGACATATGTGGTGAAGCAGATTTAGAGTTTGGTCCAGATTGCAAAAGTTATTAATGAGGAAAAACAGACAAGCTAAGAGAGGCTGCAGCAGTTTTCTTTTGCCTGAGCCTACTGGTAAGGCTATAGTGCTATATGTTGTGCAAAAGACCCCTGATCTTGAAATAGGGCTTGACCTGGCACAATTTTATTTTCAAATAGCTGCATATGCATTTACACACATTCATTATTCATTTTGCTATAAAAAAAATTACTACTCTAATACAAAATTGTTTCACTTTAATTTCATGAATACTCCTAAAGCCAGAATGTTGCCGGATTTGTATTCGGACAAAACATGTTTCCTTTGCAGATTCAAATGAAGGGATAGATTTGATAAATATTACGAAGCACTACAGGGCTCTGCTTTTCTTTTGCATATCCACACTCAAATATGGGCTATCTAAGCAGCCGCACTAGTGTGGAAGTAAACACAACAGGTTAGAGACTGACCACGAGATCCAGTTTGGACCTTAATTCAATTGTTTAGAAAAACAACCCAATTCATTTTGGCTTGGTTTGACTCAAGAAAATGAATCATACTTAGGAAATCTGCTTTGTGAATTACCATTACAAATCAACAGATTGATGTATCTCTCTTGTTTATTGTTCAGACTAGAAGAAATCTACTGGACCAGTTTCCATTTTGAGGAAATGAGGATTAACCTATTTTAGAGAAATAGCGCAAGGGTTTTGGTGCCTTTAAATATAAATAGTTAAACAATATTTAAACTTTTAAACAAATAGAAATTTAAGGAACTGCTGATATTTTTTTTTTAAATAAAGAGACCTGAAAAAGCCAGGAGTAGCATAGTGTACATACATGCTTGTGTTTGTATGCATGCTAGAAACTTTTAAAGTTTATTTTAGGGGGAGAGGAAATCAATTTATAGGCATATATTTGAGAGGAGCCCATAAAGAACTGGCAGCTGGTAGATCCCATGTCAGTGGGGTGGTGAATCCACTCCAGGTTTTAATCTACATTTTAAAAGAGCAACCCAAGGTTTTGAACATATTTTGGGGAGAGGGCTTAATATACTGGATGGCTCCTTTAAACTTCCCTGCCCTGTTGACATGGAGGCTACTAACTGCCATGGACTCTAAGTAATAAGGGCATCTCAGTGAGGTGTGTTGCTTTCATACAGATTATCCTTGCCAAAAAAAAAAAGGAAAAAAAAAGGGGGGGGATGAGAAACCAAATTCCTTTTCAAAACTTCTCACAGGCTACTCTTAAATGACCCTTCTGCATCTATCTGTCTGAAATTTGCTAAGCTTCATCCTCTCAGTTGGGCCAACATTAATGCTTTTCAATTGAATCCATAAATCCACTAGGGGTGCATCTACACTGTAGAAATAATGCAGTTTGATACTATTGTAACTGCCATGGCTCCATCCTACAGAATTCTTGTATTTGTACTTTTGTGAGGCATCAGCACTCTTTGGCAGAGAAAGCTAAAGACCTTGTAAAACTACAAATCGCAGGATTCCATAGGATGGCAATACAGCACTTAAAGTGGTGTCAAACTGCATTATTTCTAAAGTGTAGATGCATCCTAAGATTTTTTGCATCCTAAGCTGCAAACGTCAAACCTGAAAATATGGAGGGCTGACTGTATATCCTACAAAGAGGGTGAGAAATTTGATAGCCTGAGGTTTTTTTTAAAGGGGGTTTAGATTTGTAAACAATTGGTGGTATTCTTTGTTGTGTGATGGTGTTCAAGAAAAGGTAAGGGAGTATACAACAGTAACGGTTGGTACACCCATAACATTTGCCCTGCCTGCTCTCAGAGTATCCCTCTATATTATTTCAGGCAGAAAATTCTCTGAGAAGTTTAGCTTTCTGTTAGGCTGCATATTAACCAGTGGAGGAGAGGCAGAAGAAGTGACAAATCTGCTTTCTCTCCCCCATTGGTGCTTCCTGACATTTGCACATGGCCTCCTATTATGACTTATTGATAGATACTATGTTTTGAGTAGGGAAATAGCAGCTTGCCTTCCTTGTACTGAAAAGAAAAGAGAAGGTGCTAGGACAGTGTGACTAGGGGTGAAAAAATTCAGGTGGAGCTTCTCCCATCTCTGTTTGAGAAACTGGGTTCAGCAGCACTCACCAGCTAACCACAGAGCAGAGGGTACAAATAGCTCTCTGTTAGTGCTGTCTCACAAGTTTTCTTCACTAGAAGAAAAGCTTGGAAAAGTCTCCTTTTCAGATTATAACTCTCTAACCTTTTGGCCAAAGTTGTGGCCATGCTGGCTGTGGGATTTTAGAAGCTGAGGTCTTTTTTAAAAAGATTCCTGAGCTGCGCTGAGATGATGAGAGGATTGCTGTCATTTCTTCTACCACAAAAGCAAATTTATAAAATGGAGCAAGAAAAAAAATGGTGTTTCTGATAAATTCCTCCTAAAAGTGCTGTGATGAATGTATGCAGGAGAGCCCATGGAAAGTTATTCCCTGGTTGGAAGTTAGAGCTGATAGGATAAAACTATACCCACTTTGTCTTTCTACTCTGATGTTTCCTAGCATTCTTTTTGGGGGCGTGCGTGTCAGTTTTTTGTGTGTCTGTGTCACTCCAAGTTGCTCACAAAGCTTTAGTGGGATCTGGATTCATTTTGGAATGATTTAGAGGACCTTTGCTTTCATATGGACAAATCTAAAATATCCCCCATTCATTTGAAGATTAGATCATCTAATCCAATCTACACACCTTGCAAGGATGCCAGCCAGAAATTCAGGTGGGCAGGTGTTTGAGTTTAAATGAAATTAGTCCTCCTATCAAATCAGTACAAGGAAGGGACCTTCATTAACTCTTTTTCATCATCCCTATGATATACAGTCCCTTTAAATCTCATTTTGTTTCGCAGCACAGGCATACCTCAGTTAACAAGGCCTCTGAAAAAGTAACCTTTGCAGACTGCCAAACTCCTTTTTACAAAGTCTTTTTATGTCTTCTCAGTCCCCTCTTTTCTTCTTTGTCCATCTAGTTGGAAGTTTTCAGTAGGTTTAACACTGGGATGGTGAAGGTGGGCTGGAGAAACACAGACTTTTAGTGTCCAGTTGTAGTAGTATGCACAGTAAACAATTCACTAAAAGCTTGAGCTGGATAATAATGGGATCCTGCTGTAGCTGATCCTGCTGTAGCTGCTTGTACCTGCCTACAATAGGCAAGGTAAAAACCACCTGTCTCAAAAATCCCTTATGGAGCATATTCATCACCAAACAGAGAGAAAAGGGGGGAAGTAGATAAGCCTGCCTCACTGGCTACCCCCGCTATATTAAAAAAGCATAGAGCTCTAAGTCTGTCCACCAAAATGGAAATCGTAAGAAGTGGAGGCTAATGAAAGAAAAACAGAAACAATGCTGGATGCATTTGGAAAGAAGCTTTCAAGCGATCTCTCAAGGATCCAAAATGTTTTTCTTTACTTATGCAAAGCTTACCTGGCCTGGTTGTTTCATTTCACATGAACATATTTTTAATGCTGGATGCAAAGTTTGCTGAAATATGGTGAACTGCTCTTCTTTTTTGAGGTGTGGGAATCGATATCTGTTCATTCCATGTTATTTCTGCCTCTGGTATCAAATTTTCTGTTGTAGAAGTAATGCCCAGGAATACATCTACTTTGTTAAATTGAATATACCTGTATTATTTCTTATTAACTTTGTTACTTGAAGTATACCTGTATTATATCAGTAAACTGAAACATGGATGTAGCTATGGGGTCTCCCCTTCAGTGAATTTTCTTTCAGTCCTCAATTTTCTAGCATTGCATTAACTTAAAACTTCAGTTAACTCTTTAGAAATAGAATATAGACATCCAGAGAAAAGGGGCAAGCCAAGCTACCAAACATACGAGATTTTCAAACCTGAAAAAAAAAAAAAAAAATCTGGGAGTAAAGCAGTGAAGATTTTCAGAAAAATTGCGCTTATCCAGGACTTTTCCCAGAAAGATCCAGGAAATCTCCAGCAACAAACCGTTCACAGTCAATGCTGGAGCATTCTTGGTTCTTCCCAGGATAAGTCCTGGATAAACATGACGTTGTCTGAAAATCTTCAGCATGATTGTGCAATTATTCCAGGAGTATGCCTCCCCCCCCCCCCACTATTTTCCCCTGTCTGATAATCTCCATAGCAAATAGAGGTGTGAATGACTTTCAGTGTCTCACTCTCTGCAAGACTAGAAAATTGAGAAGTAAAGGAAATTTTTAGGACGAGAATTTTTTATTTGGGTGTGGCAAAGCCGACATTCCTCCCTGTAGCTACAACCCTAATTTTCTGTAAATTTAAGATAGAAGTAGCCCCCTCCAGATTTTTTTTTGTCTACAACTCCCAGCAATCCTAGCCAGTATAACAAATGGTGAGGAATTATTAGAGTTTCAGTCCACCCCAAAATATGGACAGCCATAATTACCCACCCCTGGTTTAATGCTATAAACACAATAATATACCATACTTGTTTAGGTAGATGTGAAAAGCTTTGAAGAGTAACAAAATAAAAGTTAGGAAGAAACAGAGGATAACAAGAAGTACCTGTGCTCAGTGCTGTCATGAGGAAAGAGACAAACTACCATTTCATAAGTAATGCTTAAATTACTTCACAGTTACTTTATTCTTATTTTCAATTTCTGCATGGACAGCATTCACTTGTTGTCGTTGTATGCCTTCAAGTTGTTTCGAACTCATGGTGACCATAAGTCAAACCTATGATGCAATTTTCTTGACAAGTTTCTTCATAGGAGGGTTGCCATTGCCATCCTCTGCAGCTGAGAAAATGTGATTTTCCCAAGGTCATCCAGTGCATTCCATGGCTGAGCCAGGATTCCACTTGTTAGTACTTGCTAAACCAAAAGGTGATCTTCTATCACAAGCAGCAAGACAGGCAACAGGCATGTGTTATATTCTAAAGTGCATTTTGGCATTGTGCAGCCTAGTCTTATGCATGATTACTCAAAAGTAAGTCCTATGGTATTAAATGGGGTTTGCTTGTAAGTGTTCACAGGATTTCTTCTTAAGGCAATTAGATAATACTACCCAAAGGATGGGTAACAGAGGTATGTTGCTATTGGAGGCATTGCTGGGTGTATTTCTACTTCTGTCACAGCAGAGGGAGTGTTGGCAAAGCCATGTAGCAAACGTTCATATACTATATCTAAAGCTGTTTGTAGACATTGTACTGAAAAGAAAAAGAAATTAGATATGACTGTCTCTTTCTGCCACAGTCTCAGTGCTCCTAAATGTAGTTGCTATTACTAGATGATTGTGCAACCAGTTTTCTTGTTTTCCTTTTCCAGTTTGGTCTGGTGTGGGTGACCTGAAGCACCTCTGGATGGGGATTTGCCAGCTGGACAGCTTTTCCTAGCCCGCAATTGCTCTTTGGCTCTTTGTCTAGATCTGTTCAGAAGCCTAATCAATCCACTGATTTTTCTGATGCTGGGCTTTAGGTTTCATGCCAAAGAATTTCCAAAGTGATTTGGAAGTTAAGAAAAGAAACTGGCACTAAAATGCTAAAATTACTCTGTTGTTGTTATTATTATTATTTTACTTCTTGCTCACATGAGAAAATCCAAATCCAGATACTCTCACACAACATGAAATTCTAAGAAAAGCCAGGATTTTTGTTTGTTTTCTCTAAAGTCTTGTGTTTCTCAACTAACACTTCTGTGATTGCACTTTTGCTAAGACCCCCTTGAAAATGTCCAGGTTGTTCTTTGGAAGTTATATTCAATGAGAACAATGGAACTTCTCTGAAGATGCCAGCCACAGATGGTGGTGAAACATCAGGAATAAAATCTTCTAGAACATAGCCACATGGCCTGAAAAACCCACAAAAACCCATGAAAGCCTTGGACTTCACAATTGAATGGAATGTTATTATTATTATTCTTTTACAAAAATGTAAGACCAATATAGTGTTGATCTATTTTTTAAAAAAATCTAAGATCAATACATTATTAATATAGAACAATGCCTCCATCTGCTCAGTATACAGGGCAGAATTATTCTTACAAATTGGAATGTCTATGGTTCGTTTCTACCTTCTCTGTCTAAGCACTACTCTTGTCCAAAGCCCTATGTCAGGAGTGAACATACGGTTCTCCTGGTGTTGGTGGAGCGTAGCTCCCGTTGGCTCTCACTATTGATGTGACCAATATCCTCTATTTCTTCCTAAGCTTTATTTTATTCCTCTTTAACACTTTCCACTCCTGCCTACATGTGTATGCATGGCCAATAGTGAGGTATGATGAGTTAGTCCAAAAACATTTGGAAAGGCACGTGTCCCTTATTCTTGGCCTGTACATTCAGAGATAGGGGGATTTCATTAGGCTTTAAGGGTCCAATTGTACAGCTCACTTTTTGTACTCAGCTAGAAGTCCAAGTGCCCTTCAGCAAGTAATAAAAACTAAACCCCATTCATATTTCCTTTAGAGTAGGTCAACACAATGTAGTAGACAGTTACCCCCCCCCATTGACCTCCTCTACCATACTATACAGAATCCTTAGTAATGTTTTTTGTACTAATGTTACTCAGCACTCATAATTGTGATATATCTGATAATTCTGATATTCTGATATAGATTTTTTAAAATTTAAAATGTATTTTTTTTAAAAAAACAACAACAACCTGGAGGCTCTCCTTTTCCCTCCACTGAGCTTTGCCCCACTCACACCATCTCTTCAGCATTTTAAGGGAATGCAAGTGACCTCTGTTAAAATTATGGTTTGGTTAATTTGTGGTTAAATCAGTTTAGCAGCAGCAGCAGCAGCACAACAAACATGTCCTCCACAGGTATTTGGCAAAAACAACTAGATCTGAGCTTCTGGTAAATAAGCAGGATACATTAGTAGATAAAAAGAAACTTATTTTATTGCTACATCTAGGTTCTACAAAATAACTACTTAGTAAAAAAAACTGTACTTTGGTACAGAGGTCCCTAGATAGCAGACCTCCAAGTGTGCAAGTTAAAGGAAAAACATATTTAGTAGCAAAGGCTGGTTTCTGTGTCCATGCTTGGTTAAAGCAGGCGGGAAAGTGTGCTACCAAACAAAGAATCATAAAAATTTATTTCCCCAGGAAGAAACCCTCAGAAAGAGGAGGGGTATGAGAAGTGACCTCTTCACAAGCAACACTAACCAAATAACCATGGAGATATACATCAGTGTTCCTTTGTAGAGTACCCCCTTCTCAAGGAAAACATAGAACTACACATAAGCACTGATGGCAATATTCCAACACCCCTTCTCATCAATGCTTGCCTTCATGTGACAAAATTAATCCTATTTCTCAGAAACTGAAATTGATCTCTAGGTAGAGGCTTGGTACAAACATCTGCAGGTATTTCCTTTGATGTAGAACATTCACTTGGTACTTCCATCCTTGCAACGTATGAAAAACGTAGAGGTGGTACCCCTCTGTTTGTTCGAGATCAGTGTCTGAGCTGTGGTTCTGGAACCCTGTCTGTGGTTCTGCTTGCTCATTCACCCCTTCTGTTTGTGTACTCACTTCTTCCTCTTCAAATCTAGGCCAAAATTTTAGTAGTTGATCTATATCATGTGTCTCTGTGTGCAATCTTTAGTTGCACATATCATGTCTGGTTTCTCACTTTCATCAAAGTATGCAACACTTCTAACTGAGTTTTCCCTGCTTTCAGGTTCAGGATTCTATATCCTCTACTTCCAGCCTCATACCCCACCATTATGTCTTCCTCCACTTTGTTATCTAGTTTGGACCTTCTCTATTGTGGAACATGAGCATAGGGTAATGAACCAAAAACTCTGATATGATCCGTACTTGGCTTTCTGTTGTGGCATAATTCAAAAGGGGTTTTATTGGTTGCCTTTGTTGGCAGTCTGTTTTGTAAATATGGTGCAGCCTCTCCCCAATATTGGTTGGGAACTCTAGCATCCTGCAGCATGCATCTGATCATCTCTATCAGGGATCTGTTCTTTCTTTCAGCAATCCCATTCTGCTCATGCGCAAAGGAATGCAATGTCTGTGTTCAATTCCTTGTTCTCTCAAGTATGTCTACATTTCATGGGAAAAGTATTCACCAGCATTGTCTGTTTGTATAGCCTCAGGTCATTTTCCAAATCTGATACTACCCATAGCTATATATTGTTTCAGTAGCCCACAGACCTGACTCTATTCCTTTAACAAGTATGTCACACAGTATCTGGAATAATAATCTATAAAGGTCAGCAAATAATGATTTCTACCTTTAGATACAGTTTGGATTGCTCCACACAGGTATGAATGAACTATCTGTAAAATCCTTGAAGTTTTATGCTCTCAGATTTTTGGGATGGAAGGTCTAGTACTAGCAAAGGTTGGTTTCTGCGTCCATGCTTGGTTAAAGCAGGCAGGAAAGTGTGCTACCAAACAAAGAATCATAAAAGTTTATTACTCTAGGAAGAAACCCTCAGGAAGAGGAGGGGTATGGGAAGTGACCGCTTCATAAGCAACACTAACCAAATAACCATGGAGATATACATCAGTGTTCCTGTGTAGAGCACCCCCTTCTCAAGGAAAACATAGAACTTATACACAAGCACTGATGCCAATATTCCAAAACTTCCACAGCCCATTTCTGCCAAAAGGCAGATGTTTGGGGCGCAGGGATGTCACCCACACTTAGGGTGTCACCTGGTGTGTCATGCCATCCCTGCATCCCCTGCTGAGACCCCTGGTTGTGGGCTTAGTTCCAAGAAAACAGATGCATGATTGGACTATGCATCTCATTTAATTCAATGGGATGATGAAAACAGGATGCTGCAGGACTGTAGCCTCAGTCAGTGTATAGGAATGCTTAGATTATTTTGCCTAATTATAAGATATTTTCTACAATGATTGGCACCAGTTCTCCAGAGACTTAGTCAAAGGTCTTTCTCATCTGACCCTTTTACAATGTACAGTGATTCCTCTTTAATTTCCATGGCAATATCCTAGGAAATCCTGGGATTTGAAGTTTAGAAAGGGACATTTAGAATTCTCAGCCACAGAGCTCTAGTGACTCATCAAACTATAAACCTCAGCATTCTGCAGGATGCAGCGATGCCAGTTAAGTAGAATCACTGGGCTATAATTGTGTAATGTGAAATGACCCATCATTTGTTTTCTGATCTTTTTAAGATGCCAGGGAAACTTTGGCACATAAAGCATATGCCTTATTATATTGCTAAGGTGCTTCTTCTAAAAAATGAAACATTAGGTTGAGTTATTTCATGTCCCCGTCTGAGATGCTGTTGCCTTGGCCACTCAACAAATGTTGCTGCTTTTAGCAGAACGGTAACTGCAACCCCCATTCCATTCATACAAATCAAGATACATAACACTTAGAGCCAGCCAAGGTGTTTTTGGCATGGGAGGCAGAAATCCCCACCTTTCATCTCTGGCAGAAAAAGAAAATAACTAACAAGTGACTGCCTTTTCGTGACACCCCAAATCTACCACAGGTAACTGCATCATTCTTGCTATAGGTGGGATCACTGCCTGGCTGTACTCTTGCTTTAAACATCTTTCCATTCATGGCCTCAGTATAGAGTAGCCTGCTAAGCTATGTGTATGCATTTGCCTTCAAGTTGCCTGTTAACTTATGGGCACCCTAGGGATTTTTTGTAGGGTTTTCCTAGGCAAGGCATACTCACAATTCACTCTTCAGCTCCGATATGCAAGGTTGGCTGGCTGGCCGGCCCTGCGATTAGGCAGAGGGAGGCATCCACTTCAGGCAACATGGTATCATGAAATGGGGGCACATTGTCAAAACAAAAAATTTCATAGTTACTCAAAGACATAACTATGTTAGTCTGGAATATCAGTTTGCAAAGGGATCTTCTGGCACCTTTGAGACCGAGAGAAGTTTCTAGCATAAGCTTTTGTAGACTGGGTCTACTTCAGCAGATGCTGGAGATGAGGAGGGCATTCTAGGGTTTTTCTTCCTCATATATTGAAATAATGTGGTTGGCTTGGGATACTATGCACCATGAGGGTGAGGAAGGGAGTGCTGTTTGTTGCTCTGCCTCAGGCAGCAAAATGTCTTGAGCTGGCTCTAGTAATACAAGCACTTCTGTTTTGGGAATCATCTCCAGTGAACAATGTGAGGCCAAGGGTGCATCTATACTGCAGTTTGACACCACCTTAGCTGCCATGGTTCCATATTATTTGTAGTTTTGTGAGGCACCAGCACTCTTTGGCAGAAGGGGTTAAAGATCTTATAAAACTAGAAATCTCAGGATTCCATAGGATGGAGCTAGAGCATTTAAAGTGGTATCAAACAGCATTATTTCTACAGTGCAGATGCACTCTTGAGTAAACTTGCAGAGGATAGCACTATTAGGCCTATACACATCTGATGGAAACCAACTCCCATTGAAATCAGTGGAACCTGCTTTTCAGCAAAGTTTTACACTACTCTCACTTAACAAAGTAACTGAGAAACTATGATGAAAGGGAGAAATAAAGAATGCTCAATGAAAGATCTCATTAATTTGATAATGCCTAACAACACTATTTTAAGATGTCTGGAAAGACTTATAGCTGCCTCCAAAATCAAAATTTTAGTTGGGATTGGAACTAAATAAAATAATTCAGCTTCTCAGTGCTTTCCTTCCCCCAGATTCATGCAAATACATGGACTAATTTAACACTGACTGCTTTTTCCGGGTACAGGATGTTGTGGCAAGTGTCAGACCACCAGATCCAGGTGAAATATAAAACCAGCCAAGCAAAGCCATCATGGTAATTTTAGAAGAGAGGTGGTTGCAGACTGTACGAAAGCTTTGCAGAGACAGAAAAGTATTTTTGTGGCTTACTTTGTTGGGTGCAGACCCAAACAAAGGACCAAGTACTGCCATGTTGATTTCTCTCCCCCTTTGCATTCACTTTCATGGGCAATTTCTTGTGAGGAATTTATTTGAGAAACCTGGGCCATGGTTCAGTTTTTGATTTATTCATAGAAAATTTGTGGGTTAGTGAGAATTTATTCAGTAATCTCTACGTCTAAATCTTGGCTCACCGCAATGTGTTGATTGCTAGCTCTTTTATTTTTATTCAGAATCTCAAAATTAGGAAGTAGGTTTAAAAACAACAGCAACCCTAAATGTTGAAGAGCAGGAATGGTGAACATAATGTTCTCCAGAAACTGCTGGACTCCCACTCCCATCAGCCTTTGCCTGCAAGGCCAATGGTGAAGAAATCACAGATTCAGCAGTCCAAGAACAAGTTGCACATTCCCCTTCCCTGCCCAAGAGTCTCAAGAAGACAAGTGTCTGAACTTTCTTAGCTGAAAAGAGCTTTTTAGTGCCCTCCCCATGACATTTATAGAGCTTATTTTGAATGTACATATACAAGCTCAACTTGTTAGTTTAGGTTTAGCTGAGTCAATGCAGCAGATAATGCCCTCTAGAAGTTGTTAGACTACAGCTCCCAGCACTCTTGACTTTTGCTATGCTGGCTAAGAATAATGGGAGTGGCAATCTCACAACATCTGCATTGTCACATGAGTCTCATGGTGATTCTGTCACCACTAACAACACTAAAACACTGAGTTGGAAGGGAGGGTGACCATATGAAAAATAGGCCAGGATGTTTGTATAAATTCATACATGTGCAGAAGAGGGATTTCACTAGGAGTACCTTGCAAGACAGGGAGCCAGTGGTGTGGTGTTATGAGTGTTGGACTAGGACTCTGGAGACCAGGGTTTGAATCCTGGCTCAGTCATGGAAACCCACTGGGTGACCTTGGGCAAGCCACACTCTCTCAACCTCAAAGGATGGCAATGGCAACCCCCCTCTGAGGAAACTTGCCAGCAAACTCCATAATACCTTAGGTTTGCCATAAGTTGGAAATGACCTGAAGGAACCCAACAACAAGAACCTTGCATGACAAATTACTTCTGAATTTCTGGCTTCTACACATCTTAAAAATATAACAGGAATCCTGATGTGACCTTGCTTCACCCTACTTTTTTTTTTTTTAAAATGCGGCCACTCTGCTTGCCCACCTCACTTGTGGGCAAATGAAGGAGAGGCCTACACTAAAGGTTCACTGAGGCTGGATGGGGAAGGGATTGGTACACCTTCTGGTCCAGTTTTTGGGCCCAGTTTGAATAAGGGCTCAGCTCGGAAGAAACCAGTTCTGTGAAAAATAATTTACTTTTCCAATTCTCATTCTGACATGGAGCTGGGCTTGCTGATCAATCTGTTAAGTGTGAGAAAAATAATCATAACCCTCATGGTCAGATATGGTAATCCTAATGCACCTTACTTTGCAGCATATGCTTCCCAATACATGTGGAACTCCTTGTAACTCCCCAATTAATACACCTCTGCCTAGTTACATCTAATCAAGTGAACTGGCTGACCATGTGAAAAAGAAGATGGAAGACCTTTACTAGTTGTGTAAGAGGGAATTCCAGCAGGTGCAGTTTGTCAAACTTTTTCACACAATTATCAAAGGTGTAGAAGTCCTGCCCACTTTTTCACCCTAGCAGTGAAATACATGCATGTGTGAACTTCACACATGTTCACAATCTACATGTTAATTTCATATGTTTTACTATATGGATATGCTTTCCTCCGTAGAAAAGCTGTTAACATTTACCATGGACGGGGGAAATAATATAGATTTTGAATGGTACATGCCTGACACACTGTCTCTAATGTGCTAAGGAAAGAGTGAGATACATTTCCAGTGTCATCAGATTTCTACCACCAGAGAGTGCCATAGTCACAGCTCTGCTCCTCTCATTCAGTCTTAACAGGCCTAGCCTAACTGCTTTCTAATGATAATATTTCTACCTCCCATGGCAACCTCTCTTCCCCTCACCCCCAATGCATTTTTATTCCTTCAGCAGTTTTCTTGAGCTGAGCCTGAAAAGTGTGGAGCCTAAGTTTTTGCAAAGAACAAACAGATTTGGGGTTTAACCCTTATTTGGCACAGAGAGAAAGAGAAAAACCATACTTCTTTTCCAAGACTAGTAAAAACTTAGAATGGCTTTGCAAAGGCCAAGAATGGCCTTGAGGAACTTGGATGGGGAATGACTGTGGGTCACCTTAGGTCTATGTCAACATACAGACTTAGATCAATATGCCATCTCCCAGAAAGTGGAATGCTCCCTTCAGAATGAGCCTGTGTCCCTGGAGGGCATGGGACATTTACATATATGCATTCAGGGTCACAACCTCTCTTTTGTCCCCTGGCAAAAGCCAGTGGTGGGAAGGAAAGCTCCCAGCTTTTGCAAAATTGTGTTAGAGCAGGAGCAAATGGGAGGGAGATGCCTTACTGCCCCCTCTTGCTTAAGACTTTCTGTATCACAGGGACAGGTTGCGGCCTTCCAGGTATTCAAACAAGAGGCTTTCCCAGCTCTACTGGAAACCCAAGGGACTTTTTGCCTGCCAAACAGGGTTTTACCCCCTGAGTTACAGCCTCCTCTCTCTCTGGAAAAATAAAACATGGAGAAAGAACCCATCCTCCAACCTTTCCTCCTTCAGCCTTTGTGGAGCAACCATCAGATCTAGGCAGTCTGACTGCATCATTGTACTTATCAAGGGAGGCCTTATGTTTTTGGGACCCCCTGAAGGCTGCATGTTGCTAGTAGAGGGAAGCACTGAAACCTATTTAAAAATAAATTGTTGCATCTGGAGACCCCTAGGAGAAGCAGTTCAACCCCTTTCTTTTGGTCAGAAAAAGGGGAGTGTGGGTTCTGGAACTGATGAGGGTCATAAAAATCTCCTGGGGGGGCACATGCCCACCTATGTATTATGTGTTATGTCTTTTAATGATTCTACATATTTTTATAATAGCAGTAGTAGTGACAATTTCTCCATAGAATTCAGGGAGAAATTGTCTTATTTTATGGAAATGAATGAGATGGCTGGGGAGTTCCTGTTTATTGCAATGAACTTTTGTGCCCTGCAAGGGGACCCAAGGTAATATTTTGTCATCCAAGACAGAGCAACCCATGACATCCCATGCCCTGCAAGGCAAGGTTCCCATTTTATTTCAATCGGCATTTATTTCAATTTGCAAAAGCTCCTGTTCCCTCTCTTGCCTTTTTGGGGTGGGTGGGTAGAGGGAATAAAAACAACAAGACCCATTAGGAGCTGATCATATTTTGGTATCCAAGGCAGAGCAACCCATGACATCTCACGCAAGGTAAGTTTCCCATTAATTTCAGTGGGCTTTAGGGAGAAAAACAACCCGTGCCTTCTCTTGCCTTTTTTTTTTTTTTTGCAAGCAAGGAGATTTAGAGTAGCAGATGATATTTTGGCATCCAAGGCAGATTTATTCATGACACCTCATGTGTAGCACCTAGAGCTAGCCACCTTGTTTTAGCCTAGGAGGCAGAGGAATCCTATCAACACTTTCCTTGGTTGTGTGCTTTCAAGTCCTTTCCCACTTATGGCCAGTGTGGCGTAGTGGTTTGATCTACAACTCTGGAGACCAGGGTTCGAATCCCACCTGTGCCATAGAAACCCACTAGGAGATCTTGGCCTCCCCAGCCACACTTTCTCAGTCTCAGAGGATGGCAATGTCAAAGCCTCCTCTGAAGAAACTTCCCAAGAAACCCCATGGTAGGGTCGCCATAGTCGGAAACGAAGGCACACAACAGGAACAATAAAGGCGAACCTATCACAGGGTTTCCTTGGCAAGTTTTCTTCAGAGGGGGTTTGCCATTGCCTCTGCCATCCTCTTAGGCCAGGGGCAGGCAACCTTTCCTCTTTAAGGGCCGAGGCACTTCAGTTCCCAGCATCCCAGGAGTTATTGGCCAACATGGGACTATTGGCCAACATGGCTGAGGCTTCTGGGAGCTGAAGTCCCTTGGCCCTTAAAGGGAAAAGGTTGCTTACCCCTGTCTTAGGCTGAGAATGTGTGACTTGCTGAGGGGTCACCCAGTGGGGACGTACTAAAACAAATGACAGTACTTGCCCATAGGGAAGCCATACTTGCCAACAGAGTATCATAGGGGAATACTTGCCCATAGAGAATCATAGAGGAATACTTGTCCATAGAGAATCATAAAGGAATACTTGCCCATAGAGAATCATAAAGGAATACTTGCCCATAGAGAATCATAAAGGAATACTTGCCCATAGAGTATCATAGGGGAATACTTGTCCATAGAGAATCATTGTCCATAGGGAAACATAGGAGAATACTTGCCCATAGGGAAACATAGGAGACTTGCCCATAGGGAATCATAAGGGAATGCTCGCCTATGGGGAATCATAGGGGAATACTAGTATTTCCCTGTAATTCTCTATGTTCAAGCATTCCTCAGTGATTCTCTATGGGCAAGTATGGTCTCCCTATGGGCAAGTACTGTCATTTTAGTACGTTCTCATCCAGTGGCCGAACTCCACTCGCCAAAGCCTTCATGAATAAAGCCGAAATTCCCTCAGCCCTCCTCTTGGCTCTTGCTTAATGGTAGGGCCGGGCCTCCTCAAGTCTTTTCTCCAATGGCTCCTCGTTGCCTTTGAGGAGGAGGAGGAGGAGGAGGAGGAGGAGGGTGGCCTGCCTGCCTGCCTGTGTGTGAAAGGGGCCAAGAGGAGTGCTTTAATCCGAAGTAGCGAGTAGCCCTCAGCTAATGAAAGGGGAGGAGTGAAGGCCGCCAAGGAGGCGGGAAGGAGGGACTAGGAAAGCCTGAAAAAAGCTGCTCCGGCGCTGGGAAAGCCATAGCTTGGAGAGAGCGCGACTCCGGCAGGCACCGAGCTCCGGGAGGGCAGTGCTGGCTCTGGCTCTGGCTCTGGCTCTGGCTCTGCCTTTGCTTCTGCCTCTGCCTCCTCCTCCTCCTCCTCCTCCTCCTCCTTCTCTTGACATTCAGTGGCCAGAGAGAAAAGAGCCAGCCAGGCAGAGACAGACTCCAAAAGTGCCGCCTCTCTTCCTCTCTCAGTCTCTCAAGGGGGGAGACGAATAAAAAGGCAAGGACGGCTGAGGCAAATTGAGAAGAGAAGCGCCCTGTTCATGAATTTAGGGCCCTAGGGAGCTCCTGCTGAGAGAGAGAAAGAGGGGTTTCCTCACGGAGCCATTTGGATATTTCATTATTATCAAGGAGACACCCACCAAAAAGAAAGACAGAGAGAGAGAGAGAAAGAGTCCTTCTCCTGTGAACATCCAAGAGAAAAAGCTCTGTCGGAGGGGGATTTTGTTCCCTCCTTTCTCCCCTCCAGGTTGGGGATATATATATATATATATATATAGGAAAGGAAAGGAAAGGAAATTGACCAGCCTTTCTCCAACTCCAGCTGGAAGCAAGAAAAACGGCGACGGGACTTTTAGCGGGGAGAAGGAAAATGCACTGAAAACCTCGGAGGCGGGGGTGTCAAACTTTTTTATTTTCATTTTTAAAAAAATTATTAGTATTATTAATATTATTATTTTTTAAAAAAATCCACTCCCCCCCCCCCCCCGGTGCTCCGCTTCTCCTTCGTTGCCCTCCACAGGGCGCTGGAGCGTGGAAAGCAAAAGAAAAGCAATCTGTTACAACAAATTGGGAGCCGTTTGCGGGTCTTTGGCTGGGATTGTCCTCGGAGGAAGGTCGCTCCGGTCCGGAACCGAACTTGAACCCAGGACGCTGCGCGAGTGGTCCGAAATCCCCAAAAGAAGAGAGTGAGAACCGATTGGTGTGGAAAAAGGAGGGAGGAAGGAAGGAAGGCGAAAGGCAAAGCTGCGTCTTTGGCGCCTCGGGAGCCGCCGCCGGCCTTATGGACGGGTGAAACCAGAGCCTCCAGCCTCCCTTCTTCCCAAGGAGCTTGCCTTGATCCCAGGACCAGGGAGGCCCAAATAAGAATAAGACGACGAAGAAGACCAGGAAAGGAGAGGAGGAGTGCCAGAGCCAAGCTTGAACCCGGCTCCCCTTTTCCCCTTTTTGACTCCGCTTCAGGAACCATGAACTTTCTGCTCACTTGGATCCATTGGGGGTTGGCGGCGCTGCTCTATTTCCAGAACGCCAAGGTAAGAAAGAGGAGGAAAAAAGAAGAGAGAAAAGAAAAGGGGAAAAAAAAAGGGGGAAAGAAATTAAACAAACTGGGGGAGGAGAGAGAAAAGAGAAAGAGAGAGAGAGGGAGGAAGAGAAGAGAAGAGCGGGCGGATCCGGGGAAGCCTTTTTCCTCCTGGCCTCGCGTGGCCTGTTCGCTCCAGGGGGAGTGTGTGTGTGTGGGTCTGTCTGTGGGGGTTGTGTATGTGTGTGAGTGTGTGTGGGGAGTGGGGAGAGGCAGAGGTGAGAGCCGGACCAAAAAAGAAGAAGAATGGGGGAGAAAAGGCGGGCAAAGAGGCCACCCACGCACGCACCCACGCGCGTCGTGGGTCCCCCTCAGTGCAAAAGGGTCGGGGGTCGAGGCCGGTGTGGGGAGCTTGAGCCTCGCGTGGCCGGCTGCCCTTGAAGGGAGGGCACGCGGGTTACGTACGCGCCACGCAGACCCACACCCCCCCCACGACACCCCACGCTGAGCCGCACACCCCAAGCGCCACAACGCCTCTCGGCCCTCCGTGGCGTGGGGTGCCTTTCTTTTTTTGAGGCTCCTGACAAAAAGGCTCCTCAGCCTCAGAGGCAGGGGGTTTGCTGGGCTGAGGTTCCCGCGTGGGGCCTAAGCGTGACAAGGGACCAGGGGGGGAGGAGGAGGAGGAGGAAAGGTCCGGTCGGCGGAGTGGGCCAGGCTTGGTCCTCCTTTTCCAGGACACGTCCTCCACTCCACCCGCCTTCTGCCCAGGAGGGATTTCCAAAATGCCTTCCATTTTGAGTAGGACTAAAAAGAAGTATGGTTTTACATTTCTAGGCAGGGTGGGCCAGACTTGGTCCTCCTTTTCCACGACCCGTCCTCCATTTTAACCTCCTTCTGCCCAAGAGGGGTTTCTGAAGTGTCCCTTTTGAGCAGAACTATGAAGCATGCATTTACAGCTATATATGTAAGGCGACCGGACTGGGTCCTACACTTCAGCCGCCTTCTGCCCAGGAAGGATTTCCAAAAGGTCCTCTATTTGCAGCAGGACAAAGGAGCCCGAATATACATTCCTGGGAGCGTTTTGAGATTTTGAAGTCCTCCATTTTCCTGGAATGCCCTCCTTTGGTGTAAGGAGAACATCTGGCCGCCCCCCTGCGTTTCCCTCCCCTTTCCCGAGTGGAGTGGGAGTTTTTGGGGACCCTGTGTTCCTCCTCCTCCTCCTCTTCTTTGCTCCGGAGCCTGGAGGCGTCCGGCTGGGCTCAGCTAAGCCAAGCGAGTTGCCTTCTTGCATCAGCAGCTCACTTGCTCTTCCCTCTCTCCTTTCCTCCTTTTCCCCTTCCCTCTCTCCCTCCTCTTGCCCTGACATTGCAAAAGGGGTGTTTGGGGCCTGTTTGCTTTAGTTAGAGGCAGGTTTACTGACCAGAGTTCAAAATTCCTGGCTTGTAAAAGCAAATAGAGATCAAAGACCACAAAATGGATTCTGTGTGGCTTCCAGATCGATTTTCAAAAGAAATGACCCGGCTGAGTTCCCATAAATAGGGAGTTTCTTCTCCTCCACTCAGCTCCTTCAACCTCTCTACTCATATCGCATTAGAAGGGGATTTTACGGTGGAAGTGGAGATCAGATTCCCTCATATATCATCCAGGGGGCTTTTTGTCCTGCTCGTTTCCTATTGTGTGTGTGTGTGTGTGTGTGTTGTGTGCTTTCTTGCAAGTGGTTGCCGACTTAAGGGGACCCTGTCCTGGGGTCTTCTTGGCCAGATTTGTCCAGAGGAGGTTTGTCATTGCCTTCCCCTGAGGCTGAGACCATGGGGCTTACCCAAGGTCACCCAGTGGGTTTCATGGCCAAGCAGTAGTCCAACCCTGGTCTCCTGAGTCTAGTCCAATGCTCAGACCACGACACCATGCAGGCTCTCCTTTCCTATTGTTGTTGTTATTATTTAAAAGGACTTGAACAAAGGAGCACAGGCTTAAGTCTGAGAGCATGACCTGAGTGCCCAGTTCATGCTTTCTGGTAGGTAGGTAGGTAGGTAGGTACGTGGGTGTTAGGCTTCATAATTCAAAGTGTTTGTGTGTGTGTATGGTTGTCAGTGTAGACTAATTCCACAGCAAGTGGGAGAAATGATGATCTATGCCAGGCTTCCCCAATCTGGAGTCTTCCAGATGTGTTGGACTAAAATTCCCATAATCCCCAGCCAGCACAGGCACATACGGAAGTCTAGGGGCGGGTTTACTCTATGTAAATGAACCTGCTACCTGCATTATTTTATTTGGCCCCAAACTAAAAAGTAAGACCTGAATTGGGAGCCACTTGAGAGGTTGTCTAACAGGGTGTCTGTCATACGTTCCTATGCTAACCTGTTAGGCTGCCACTGTTCAAGTGACAGGAGCACTCTAGGCTGTGCCTTATGGGGAAGTGTGACTCTTAATGCCTTTGGGGAGGCTTGTCTCGAGTTCAGTGCAATGTCCCGGCTGTGCTTGTTTTCAAAGTGATCTCAAAACAGCATGCTTGAAATGTTAGATGTTGTGTCTGTGTTTTTTTTTTTTTTTTGAAGGTACAAAAATTGTTCCTGCTCTGAGGTAGGGAAAAGATAGCTAGAGATAAAGAGGGAGACAGAGAGAGAGGTGTGTAGGAAAATGCATTTCCTCCTGAGGCAGTGAAGGGAAATGCTTAACAAGTAACAGCTCTTTGGGACTATACTAGAGTACTGTGGGCTGTATGCTATGGCGTGGTGTAACAGTTGTGGGAGTACCGGGAATGCCAGTCCAAACTGTGCAGTTGTGGCACAAAGTAGGGTTTTCTCCTGAGAGAAGGAAATGGATGATTTCTCCCTGCCTTTCTGTGTGTCTGTTGAGGCCAATAAACATGCTTATCAGAAGCTGCTGCATACACTAAGTACAAAGCTGCATTTGGGAGACAGCAGAAGAGTTGTGCTCAGAAATGTGTTGTAGTCCTTTTAAGCAAACACAGGGAAGGTCCAGCCTGTTATCAGGTTCTTTTGGTGATGGTGAAGTCATCACAGGAGTCTATGAGTGTTAGACTGGGACAATGACCCCCCCCCCCAAAAAAAAATCTGGTAAAGGAAGTACAGGTGCTGATTTCTTCCCATGGGTCATAGGGTGGCTGTTATGATGGGACTGTCAGTAGCGGGCTTTTTTTACCACCACCCCTGCTGGCCTACCCTGGTGATCTGCCACTTTTGAGTCGGCTTTCTTTGGAGTCGAGCAAGTGTACTGGGAAGAAGGAAGCAATGATCTGGTCCAAACTTGTCAAGTTACAAGTTTGGGCCCTTTCAAGTTCCTGTTATTTGTTTTCCACCCCCACCCCCCACTGTGGCTCAAAGAGCAGGATTTGAATTTGGGGTCCAAGGTCTTGGACAGGTCTGTGCATGTGTTTGGATTTTACTGGTAACCTACACATCTCCCTCCCAAGATGTATTTCCACTGGGACCAGGCAAAGATCAAACACTGTGGAAGGGGTTGGGAGGAAACATGAGCCTGTGACTAGACTGCTAATGATCTTACAGCCACTAGCCTCTCGCTTGGGCCACACTGGGAACAGTTCTTAACCAGCCTGCTTCTTATGCTAAGTTGGGGAAGCACACTGGGTCATCTCTTCCACCCTTGCAACTAAAACAAAAATAAAACTTTTTCTAGCCAAAGTGCTCCCTAGATATCTTCCTGTCACCTTCTGAACAGCTTTAAGCATCATTTTCATCTTGTCCTGTGCCATGGCGAAGATCCCTCTAGCTGCTTTGCTGAATTGCTGATCTCTCTCTCTCTCCCCCCCCCTCTTCTTTGCATGCACAATGGGAAAAAGATTGCAGTCAAGCCCTGTTCTTAAGTAGAAACCTCTGTAACTTTTTTAACACCTGAGATGGAAAGGGGTTTAATTCTTGTCCCAGGGGCCCTCCCAAAGTGGCTGGATTGTTTGTTCCAGTCCTAAACAGTTACAAAGCTCTTTTAATGAGGCTGCAGAGATTAGGGGGAGGGGAAAGGAGGGGGGTTATGATGCGAAAGACTAGGGTGTGTGTGTGTGTGTGTGTGTGTGTGTGGTAATTTATTGGATTAACTGTTTCCCTCCCTTGTTTCAAAACTGAATTAAGCACCTTCTTGTAAAGCATGAGTTAGTGTTTAGTATGGTTCAAGAACAAAATCTCTCCCCTCACCAACCTGCAGCTAGCTCAGAACCTAAAGAAAGCATTCTTAACCATTTTTCCTACAATCTGTTAACTCACTTTGCTGGGTCATTTTTCTGAGGCAGAATCCATGTCACAGGAAAATCTGAAGTGAGATGGAAAGATCTCATAATATAGAAACAGTGAATAAATCCCCAAGCCAGCAAAGGAGATGAGAAGTAGTATGACCTTCAGAAGGGCACTGGGCCTTTTTTGTCCCTTGGAAACAGGGCTCCCCCCCCCGCACTTTATCCCCGTTGCCCTTCTTGTGTTATAAGAAAGCCCCCAAGTATGTGGGGACACATTGCTGCTTTGATTAGCTGAGAAGTGTGAGAAACAGAAAAAAATAATTCAGCGGTGTAGGCGAGAAAAGTTCCTTCATGTTTCTGGTATGGTCTCAAGGTGACACTGCTGTATAAATAGCTCCTAGATCCAAAGGCAAATGGCATGAGCAATACCATGAAAATATTGTACGTGATGGCTAATGCGTAGCTTGTCATTGTGTGAGCAACAGATGTAGCAGTCCTTTTTAGGAGAATACCTGGATATAATCCCTCTGAACTCTGCTAATCAGCACTCTTCAGCCTAGCCTTGACACATTGTTCAAATTAATAAATAAATACCATAGCAAATCCCACTTTACTCTCTGGAATAGTTTCTAGTGTTTTTTCAGATGTTTCTGAGACAGCACAGTGTCATTAAGCTAGAGTGCAGCTGAAGGGTTTCCTGAATATTTTCCTTCGTTCCATTTTGAACAACTTGGGAGTCGAGGTGGAGGAAGCTATTTTGGAGGCACTCAGTAGGGTCAAAAACCCTGCAAAAATACCACAGCAGCATATTTTAGATAAAAAGTAACTAGCACCTTGTAGTTGATTCAGAATTCTCTAAAGAGGACTTTGGAGTTTTTAAAGGAATATATTTTAGCTGCTTTCAGTCAGGGCCCTGGATCTGTTAAAAATAGTTGTGTTTCTGGGTTGCTCCTGTGGGATGGCTGTTTGGGATCACGTTTGCTACAGGTGTGGTGTTGATCATAAACTGGAGGAGTCTCAGAACAACCTGCCACTCGAGGCTTGCTCATAAAGGCTACGTGCATTACGCGGGGTTGGTGAGCTGGGTGGACACCTGCCTGACAGGGACATCTTGCTTTCTCACTAGAGAGCCCTGTGTCTGAACTACAGACACAACGAAGGCTTTTCTCTTGTGTATATTTGTGGCTGCATTCTGTCCATTGGCCTTGGAGCATTCAGAGGTCAGGTGTAGCTTCTACCCTCCCCCATCTTGTTTGTGTGCTGTTGCCGTGACCTTCATGCTAAGAAAAGGAGAAAAATAAAACTGTTCGTGACTTCAAAAAGTAACATTGTGGCCCACTGGCTGCCAAATTTTCTTAGTGAGAAAGCCAGCCAGCTTGAGTTGGCTCTCCTTTCAGGACCAGGTGATTCTGTCTTGGGAAGGCCACTGCATACATTCTGTTTGCATCAGGTGGGAGTTGAGCAGCTTAACTACTCAGAATTGAGGCCTAGTCTTTATTGTGCCGGTTTTGCTTTGCCTTCTGCTCAAGAGTTTTGAAAAGTTTTAACTTCTTCTCAACAGGCTGTGCTGGTGAGGTTGTAGTTCAGAAAAGTAACTTTTCAAGCTCTGCAACAGTCTGATGAGCCACCTCTGACACTCTTGTAACCGACTGATGGTTTCTGTGTCATTGTTTGCATATCAGAATTGGCAACACTAATGGACTGAAGCTCTTCTCTCTCTAGTGCAACTGGATTATTGACCTTGGCTGGCTAACTCAGAGGCATCATTCAGATTCTTTGAGGAGAGGAATTTGGGGTGGAAGCTGAAAAACCAGGAGGCATATCAGTGGGTGCATGTGCCTTCAAGCCATCTGTTGACTTATGGGGACCCCATAAATGTCACAGGGTTTTCTTAGGCAGGGAATACTCAGAGGTGGTTTTTCTAGTTCCTTCCTCTGAAATTCAGCACCAGGTATTTCTTGGCAGACTCTCATGTTAGTACTAATCAGGGTTAGCCCTGTTTAGCTTCCAAGATCAGACAGGATCTGGTTCCTTTAGCAATTCAGTAGGAACACATCAAAGATGAGGGACAGAATGCATGCTAAAGGGGAAAATAGATATACATCCCCCTGTCTCCATTCTCTAGTCTCAATGTAAATTCAACACTTGTGTACCATTATTAGTGTTGGGCAATGGTTGGCATGTGTCAAAAATATATACCGTAGATGGCTATTTACTGTCCAGCTATGCTTGTCTCCCTTGCTTTTCTGATTAAATTCCCATTTACGCCATTTGAGGTATGAATTTGACAACTAAAACTACATCAAACAAATCATCTGTTGCATTATGTTTGGCGGGCAAACCAAAACAACAAAAGGTGCTGTCTTAAGGGTGTTTTTTTTAAATGTGGTCAGCTCAGCTGATTCTAAAGAATCCATTTATACAGTTCTTTGATAATTAGGGATAGAGAACATATTTTGGTCCCATGATGTATGATGCAGGTATCAAACTGCTGGGATAGCTGACTTGCAAAGGAATGACAAAGAGGAATGGTGGTGAATTCTTGTAATGATGTTAAATTATGTATCCCCTACCATTTAATGCTTCATCTAAAATCAAAGAAACATAGAGGAAGAAAGCAAAGTTTTTAAAAAGCTTTTTTTTTAGAAAAAAAGAAAAAGAGGATCCCTACAGCATTTAAGTCTACTGAGGAATAATCACTATACGAAGATATAGAACAATGGTGTTATCAGAATTCATGCACACTAGAGCAAATAGTGGCTGCTTATTACCTGCAGGATCAGAGGCACTATGCTTCTGGGTAGCAGTTGCTGGGGCATATGTGTGTGGGAGTGCTGTAGTGGTCATGTTCTGCTTGTTGGTTTCTCAGAGGCATGCGGTTGCCACTATGGAACCAAAACGCAGGACAAGATAGCCTTTGCCTGACCCACTAGACATCTTCTTATTTGCTTCTCATTTACCCCATGGCATGCAATGTTGTGTGAATGGATTTGCCTCTTGACACTGTATGAAACACTGGATGTGGTTCCTTTTAGTTGTGCTGCCTGCTGTCTTTGCACTCTGCCAGAATGCTTTGTAACAGGCATCCTCCTTTTTTTTTTTTTTTTTTAAAAAAAAGAACCTTTGAAAAAACTTTCCTTGAACAGGAACCTGCACACATCTCATGGCATATTTGTCATGTCAGCACTAGAAGGTCACCAATATTGTTTTCTCTTCTAACACCCTTCCTCAGTTTAGGCTTGCTCTTTTTGTTTTGACCTTAATAATCTAAAATGCCTTTGAACAGCAAGTTTCAGTCCTGTTGTCTACTAATATGAGATTAGTGGCTGAGAGCTTTCTGAATACCCTTTCCCCAGAACTTTTTAGTGTTAATTTTTGGGCTACAGTGTGGACTAGCAGATTTTGGGAGTTGTAGTCCAATGAAAGTAGCATTTCCTTCTTTTCTTGTGCACAGAACACACATGATTCTGGCTTTGTGTTGAGGCTGTAAGGCCCAACTTGCTCTTACCCATGCATTGTTTTAGGCCAGACTTTTTAGACAGTGTTTTAAGTCTGTTTTTCTTATAGACTGAAGAAAAATAAAACCACTTCTATGCACTTGCTCCACTGTGGAAATCAGAGAAATGCACATCACAAATGCAAATATGTCCACACAATTCCACACAATGCACTCTTCAGTGTGGTTCTTTTCAGAATCCAGGCCTCTTTGTTTCTGGATGTTTCATTTACCAGTGAAGAGAAGTACATTGTTGAATACAACAGAGAGCATGAAACACTTTAAGAAGTACAAAAACAAAACAGGCTAACTGCCATCATGCAGTAATGGTCCAAATTATGATAGTGTCTCCCTTTTGCCTCACTCTAGACTTGCAGAAATCTACTTAGATCCTTGCCTGATAGCACTTCATCTGGAGACAGTAAAAGGTACTGAGTTTGTGTTTTGATGGATTTTCTTTTTTAATTGCAGTTATCACAGGCTGCTCCTGCCCAGGGGAATGGGGAGAAGCAACACAGTGAAGGTAAGTGGCTTGTCTTCCATGTGTATGCTTGATAGGTATAATGAGGATAAGTGAAAAGGTGTAGTGAGGATAAGTGAAAAGGTGGATTATGGAAGAGGAGTATTGGGATGGGGTTTAGGAATGATCCTCATTTATGCTGCCACTTTTTGGAAAGTTGGTAGGAACTGTTTAGAATGATACAGATCAGAAATGAGGAACTTGTGCCACTCCATAGGATGTTGTACTTTAGCTCCCACCATTCCCAGCTAGCATGGGCAATGGTGATGGGAGTCATAGCACAGCAAGAACCAGTAGGGTTCAAGTTCCCCACCTGATATAGACACATAGGAAAGTATGGGCCTTTGCAGACTGCCAGAAATAGTGCACATTAAATTGAGGCACTGCCCTGGCTCAGTGCTAGGGAGTCATGGGAATGGTATTTTTTTTTCTGGGACATTGAGCCTTCTCTGTCAGAGAGCTCTGGTGCCACAATAAATTACAGTTCCCATGATTCCTTAGCACTGAGCCAGGGCAGTGCCTCAATTTAATGTGCACTATTTCTGGCAGTCTGCAAAGGCCCTATGTTGATTAGTCTGTTGGACTGGGATTTGGAGATCTAGGTTTTAATCTGCAGTGAGCCATGAAGCTTCCTTTGACTCTGAACTAGTCATTATCTTTATCAGCCTAATCTGCCTCCCTAATCTACCTCACAGGACTGTTGTGAGAGGAGGATAACAATGAGAAAGGCAAGACACAAATGTAACAAAAGTAAACAATGGGAAATACTATTGACATTGGTAATCATTAAAATTAACCCTTTCTTGGCTGCAGTGTATTTTGTTTTGTGCTTTCCCCATTATGAAACAGTCACAATTAAAATATGCTTTGGAGGCAGGATAGGATGACACCCTGCGCTTCATCAGACTCTACAGAACATAATAAAGAAATATTTTGAGTGTCCAGGATGTTTGTAGTTTTTATTTTTGGGTTAATTAAAAAATGCTTACCTACCTCATGAAACCCCAGTGAATAACTATTTGTTGTGATCTTCAAAGGAAGGTCTAGCACAGGGGTCGTCAACCCCTGGCCTGTGGGCTGGCTGTGGCTTGCAGAGGCCTTGGGACCGGCCTGTGGCCGGTCATGCTGCTGCCGCCACCACGCATGCACCAGCACCATTTTGGCATCCAAAATGGCACCCACGCTTGCACACACATGCACATGGCAGTGAGTGCCATTTTGGAAGTCCCAACGGCGCCGTTGGGCGGCTCCAGCGCCATTTCCCCCCCCGGCCCCCCAGCAACAAAAGTTGCCGACCCCTGGTCTAGCATCTTTTATTGCTTAGTTACCCCTTCCCTTTCCTGTTGATAGACCTTTGACCGTGGTTGTTTTGCTCAGATACAAAAGCAGAAAGTATCCAACTATCAGTCAGTGTTTGAATTTTCCAAAGCTCAATGGTATTAGTAAATCTGAGTAATGAAGTAAGAGCTGATAGTTTTCCAGGAAGTCATCCCTCTCTTCTGTAAGCAATAGAATTATCAGGAGGGTAGTGACCTCCATTTTTTAAAAGGCTGTCACCCAGTCTACATTAACTGGGAGTAAACCTTGGTGGATATAATGGACGATGTTTCTGCGTAAGCATGCATAGGAGCATGTGCTTTATTTGAGACCATCAGTTGCATACAAAATGGGATTTTGAGAGCATAGTCTAATAAAGCGGGGATTACTGTGAATGGAATATGCACTGTTCTCTGAGCAAAGCTTGGTAAATTTACTTTTTTGGACTACAACTCCTAAATTGTCTACTCAGAGTAGGTACTGGTGATTGTACCGGTGGGGGATTCTGAAAGCTGTAATCCAGTGGTAACTTTGGCAAGCTGTGCTTTGGATGTTATAGTTTTGTTACAGTTCCACATGACGGACCAGGATGTTGATGGTTCTGATTTCAGTGCGGTGCAGCCATGCATTTGAAGGTACCGGTATTTGTTCACTGTTTGAACCAGTGGTGGATGAGTAGACCTGATCTATGTACTGCAAGGGATCTCGGATTGATTGATTGATTTTGTAATGAACCATCTAGAATAAGCAAGTGAGAATCTCTTTTAATATTCTTCAAGGAGATGGAAAATAAAGGAAACATGTAGATGAGAGATACATGAAGAAGGACTGGCATAGTCAAGGAGGTGGAGTCAGAGAAGGACTCAGTTAGTAAAGTAATAGAGTGGACTTTCTTTTGACAGGTGACTGAGTCAGGACCTCAGTTTCACAATCTCTGTTGCACGGCTTCCAACTTGGGATTAGCCCTGGCAAACTTTGAACCTTTAGGCAGCACAGTCACCATCCATCCTGGAAATCTCAGGTCACTACATGTTTTCTATCTTTGCAATGTGAAAAACCATTCTTGGCAATTTTAATGTCACCTGCTTAATTTAGGACACACAGGGAGTGGCACTTGCCGCTATTCTTAATGCAGGGCAGCAGGGGGCAGCCTCTCATCTTGCCACGGCATGTTTCAATTTGCAAGAAAGTATTTTTGGCTTAGTAGACTAGTAGAGCATTGCCAGAAGATTACAGGTGAGCAACTTTATAACAATGCAACCATTTTATGTTGTCTTCTGATTCCTCTTCCTGATTAAACTATTAAACATTTGTTCTATGTTTTTTAAAAAGTTTTTTTGCATTGAATGGGAGAATAGTTTCAGTCTAAGCAAGACTGGGAGATACAGCTGAACATCAAGGGGTCATTTCTGAACAATTATTAGATGCTTAGGCCTTTGTTCCCAATTGCCAGCTTTACTTAAGATGTATTGGGCTGCATGTGGAAATGATGGGAATTCCTTGAACGTATACTGGTTTGGCAATGGTTGGCCACTTTGTTCCATTGTGCCCAGTTCTATGCTGTCTTCAGGTAGGTTCTGATTAAATAAGTCCATCCTGGGAGTAGCCAGCTGTATTTTCTAGATATAGACCAGGGGTGGGAAATTGTGTGGCCCTCCAGATGCTGTTGAACTGCAACTCTTAGCAACCCTCACTAACAGAACCAGGGGCCTTCAATGCCAGGAGTTATAGGCCAAGCATATATTGAAGGCTGCATGATTCCCACTGCTGTTATAGACCATCCATTGCTCTGTTGTCATCCCACATAAATTTGGCCAGTTTGGATGACTTTTTGAAGATCTCAGCCAATTCTGTGCACGAACCTGACGTGCCATTTTCATCTCTTCTAAGCTCTATCTGTTTAGGTCAAAATCCTGGGGTTGGAAGGATCAATTGTATTGTTTTCATCAGTGCATACAACTGTTAAGTGCATAGGCTCTATTTATTTGGGTCGTCTCAACATGAGTGGCAGATAGAAGTAATTGGACTTCCAAAGTATTGTCTGAACTGACCCTCCCAAAATAAGTACATATCATTCATAGGAAAATGCTTTCCATCCACTCCAGTATGTATATAAGGAAAACTACTGATTGATCAGATTGTTATTTGTACTTGCTGGCTCCTTATGTTTAGCTACAGAAACATGACTGAGAACTGAGGGTTCGTTCTGGTTCATCACTTGTGCTGTCTCAGCAGCTTCCATCATGCTTTAGCTCTATGATTGACATCAGTTTGCAGAATATTGGGAACCAAAATTATTTAGCAAAGGTGATGTTGGCACAAATATGCTTTTGGTTCTGCAGCTTATCTTATTACCTTTTAAATTCTGTTGAATGGTTCTGTCAGAATGGTGTGGCTTCTGTGCAGATACTTAAGGAGCTGCCAGTTGAAACCATAGCCTGTATCTTGTGATTGCCCCTTTTATCACTCATCAGGATCATGATGAAGCACAACTGAATTATCAAGAAAATTATGATAGGTATATGCTGGAATAGTTGCAGAATTAGGTTTGGACATCTTGATTTAAACCAGAGCATAGGATTTTTTTTTAAAACTACAACTCCCAGTATTACTCAGCCAGTATGAGCAGTGTGATATTGTGAACTGTAGTCCCAGGACATACTGTTATGAAGCTCTGTCATTGTATGTGAAGATACAAATAAAAAGCAGTACAGGAAAGATGGGGAGCCAGTGATCTTTCAGATATTGTTGGACTGTAGGTCCCAGCTTCCTTGGCCACAGTCTGTGCTGGCTTGAACTGATAGGAGTTGAAGTCCAAATAGCTTGCTCTGTCTACAGGCATGCTTTCTTTCTTTCATCTTGATTCCCTACACCTTGGGTTAATATCTTGAAACCCTGTTGTTATTTATGGCTCCGTTTCTTAAAAATGGAATGCCACTTGTTTTTATTCCATATGGAAATATTGCTCATTTTTTGACATGGCAAACTAATAGACTACTTTCTGTGGGATATCCAGCTTGGTTTACAATTCATGTCAATGTAACTGCCTTGGGTTTGCTCAGATAGTATCACCAACCCATATGCTTAACCAGTAAAAGATGATAAAGGACTAATGACTTTTGCTACTGGTATAGAAGTTACCTTGGTGAGAATGTAAAAGACATGACCTTTGCATTGTATTCTGAGTCTGATGCTACTCTGATATTAAATCTCAGACAACTCATAATTAAACAGCGAATAGGCAAAATATACTACACTGGGCATATGTCCAAGGCAGTTTTGGGCTCACACATTATTGAGAGAGGCCTAAAGCACTGAAGCATGATTTCCTTTTCCTCCTAGTTATCATGATTTCAGATCTCATAAATTGAGATTTTTGAAGACATTCTGCTTCCTTCCTTGTATTTGAAGGCAACAAAATAATGCTGTGGAAGACATGCAAGATGGCCAGCAGCCAGCTGTGGAATTCTGGTCCAGTTCTAATCTTGGAAATGTTAGTTTTTTGGACTGAAGCTGTCAGAATTTCCCAGCTAGCATGGTTGCTTCTAGCTAGGGGCAGGGATTCTTGGAGCTGTAGTCCAAAAGTAAAATTTCCAGGCTCTGGTGGAGGCAGCAGCTAAAAACAATTGCTTCCTTGTTTGCTGCCACTTTGTGTGCTCTAGCCAACTCATGTGCCTTCAGTGCAGGTGAAAACCTGCAAGCTTCTGTGCTGCACCATAGAAGGAAAGACTTCTTGAGATGTTCCAGCCCCAGGGCCTCTGGTTGCTTGGCCTTGGCACCTTTGAAAAACACAGACACAGAGCAGGATAATGTTTTGATCTCAAAAAGTGTTTTTTAAAATCATGACAGGTTCCTTGCTCCTTGCATGTGAGGAAAGGTGTGAATAATCAGCAGTGTGGTTTATGTATCTGGCTAAGTGCCTGCAAATTTCCCAGGTGCTAAATTGTTTAATTCTCCAGTTTATAGACAGCTGTACTTTTAAGGTTAAGGTCACCCTGAAGGGGAACAAGAAGGCGGTGGCAGCACAGACCAAGAAGAAAGGATAGGAGATGCTGATAATGGACTTTGGGCTGGACTGAGGGAAGGAAGGAACACTTGTGTGTGTACGCACACGTGTGTGTGTTGGCTTGGGGGTGGGCTCTTCTTGAGAATAACTGCCAGTCATTACACATTTTTCCTTCTTGAGTAACTGTCTCTTTAAATAGGCACATAGCTTCATGTGTAGCCATAGAAATCCCAGATAGGCTCCTCCTCAGTTCTGCCTGCTGCCAGCAGCACTGTGGTACTGTTGTCTGCTCCACATGACCAAGAATTAACTTTCCACAATTAATTGAAAGCCCTAAGCTGTGAGTCCTGCAGCTTCTGTATATTTCTCTCTCCTTTCCTCCCCCCGCCCTCCTGTCACCCAGTTCAGTAAAGCAACCTTTATGCCAGTTTGTCACAGGTTCAGAAATGCTTATTGGCTTCTGTTTTTTCCATGATGCAAGCAGTTTATGCTTGTTATCACACCGGGTTATCAACCACTCACTGTAGAAGGACTCTGTATAGGGTACAGGCATATGATCTCCTGGGTCTGACACTATATGCTGTACACCACATCCTGGAATAGCAGGGAAGATCCCATATTGTGGAGAGTGCGCTTGAAAGCAGGCTGTGAAATTTCAGAACTTTGCATGTTTGCATTTAGCTCTTTTTCTTCATTGTGTTCTGTAGCATGTCTTGTCTGTGCCTTAGCTTTGCAGTGAAGCTTGAACACACTGTGCCACTTCTGTGTGAAAATCAATTAAGGCTGCAAGTACAGTTGGACCTTCATATCCATGGATTCTTTTTATCCATGGATTTAACCATCCAAGGCTTAAAAATACTTTTTTTTTTAAAAAAAGAAGAAGATATAAATTCTAGAAAGCACACCTTGATTTTACTACTTTATATAAGGGACACCATTTCACCATGCCATTGTATTTAGTGGGACTTTAGCATCCACAGATTTTGGTATCCATGGGGTGTCCTGGAACCAAACCCCAGCAGATACCAAGGGTCCACTGTATTTAAATTTTACATTCTTCACATATCAAATTATAGAACTTCTTTCCAAGGAATGTGAGGGCTTCCACCAACAAACAAAGCTTTGGACTGGCTGCTAAAAAGTGGGGCTTTTAATAGAACTGTTTAGTTATAATATGATAATATGGCTCATCCCAGAAGTCTAATGGTGCAAGCCTGATAGCCTTTCCAGATGCTGAAAGTCACTGATAAAAGTAGTAGTGATGGGTTGAACTTGGACCAAGTTAGCAGCTCTTAGGTTGCACTGAATTTAGTAGAAGCGAGTATGACAAATTGTTTTTGTTGATTTCAGTTGGACTTTGGCTTGAAGTATCTTGGGAGAGGTGCTCTGCTCCTGGAATGAGGGATAAGAGAAGGCCCAACTAGTCAAAACAGCTTGCAAAAGGCTCAGAAAATGGTGGGGATTGTTTCAGGAAAGGCCATGTCACTTCTTTTATTTTATGTGAAGGGCTTCTTGAATGGGGCACATGTATCAAGTAGCTATTTGCAACACTTGGCACAAACATTTTCCACACTGCCTTGGCAATAGTAATAGGTTCCCTGGCTGAGAGTGGGTTGTTATTTTCCAGTGACAAAGCACCAGGTGATGAATATCAGAAAAATGTGGTTTTCCCACTGTGGAAGCATTTTCCTTAGGAAATTGCATCTGGTCATGTGCATTTGAGAAGAATATTGAGACAAACAATGACTAGAAACAGCAGTGGAGCTGGGATACTAGGTTGGATTCTTAGAGTTTGGGGCTTGTGATTCACTTTAGTTCCTGCCTTGCAAATGTATCAGGAACTGAGGGCCTTTACAGACTGCCAGAAATAATGCAGCTTGAGGCCACTCTAACTGTCCTGGCTCAGTGCTAAGGAATCATGGGAATTGTATTTTTTTTTAGGACATTGAGCCTTCTCTGTCAGAGAGCTCTAGTGCCACAATAAACTACAATTGCCATGATTCCTTAGCACTGAGCCAGGACAGTTAAAGTGGCCTCAAGCTGCATTATTTCTGGCAGTCTGTAAAGGCCCTGAGTTGGTTAAAATTTAGTCAGGGCAAATGCTAAATCTATCTGTGATTCAGCCCTATCTTACTTTTCCAGTGCTCTCCTCCCTGCACTCTATCTTCTTGGGCTTTAAGTGCATTTTAACTCAGCTAATGTATTTATTGACAGCATGTTTGAATGAGCCCTTAAAATAATGGGGAGGTATCCAGGTAGAAGGAGCAACAAGTGCAGAGTCACTCGCTTGTATGCCCATGGCTTTGTTTTTATACTGTCTTGAAATATTTTAAAGATTGTATCATCAGACTTCAAAAAAACAACAACAACACTCTTTTCCCATCTCCTCTTATTTTGTAGTTATCTCATTTTTCGTGGTCTACAATCTCAGTGCCTGCAGGCCGCTTGAGACAATGGTGGACATATTCCAGGAATACCCTGACGAAGTAGAATTCATCTTCAAGCCATCCTGTGTACCCCTGAAGAGATGTGCGGGATGCTGTAATGACGAGGCACTGGAGTGTGTACCCACAGCAGTGCATAATGTCACTATGGAGGTGAGGCTGTGGCTAAGTGATAGGCTGGGAGTGGGATAGGGAGTGTATGGTCTTCCAGATATTGGACTGCAGCTCCCATCAGCTAAGACTAGCATAGTCTGTGGTTGGTGAGGGAGGGGAAGGGGCACATATTTTCCAACATGCAGTGCAGGGAATAGAACAAAGGGAAACATCCCATAGGACTTGGTGTTTCTCAAACTCTGAAATGGCCCATGAGTGGCCCATCCAACAGAATTGAGAGTAATTCCTTTTCACTGCTTTTGGCTCGTACAGGTCCCCTCCCTGGGCTGTTCTGCTTGGTGTTGCTGAAGTCAGGAGGAGTGTAGCGGCAGGGGCCTGTTGTGTTGGAAAGGTGGAGATCACCCTCACGGCCTTTTAGGTGTTCTCCTCCAGAAGGAGGGGCATCTGGCAGCTAAATGTACTGCTTTTAGTACTGTTTTACTGAATTTAGAATTTAGCTGTGTGTTCGTAATCCCTGTGACTTGGCCCTTTTCTGGACTGCTGCAGTTTCCATAATCCCCCCAGTTAGTATGGCTGTGCTGGCTGGAGGATTCTGGGAATTGTTCCCAAAGTAATCCCCCCCCCCCCCCAAACTCTTAATCTCACCCTGTGTCAGAGAGATTTCATGTGTTTTTCCCCCTTGAGGATTCTATAGAGAATCAATTTTTGTATGTTATCTTGAAGTGAACTTATTAATTACCAAGAAACTATATTTAAATACATATCATTTATCTCCAGTGGACTTTTCAGAGGGTGTGTCTCAGGAAACTTCCTCTGTGTTCTGGCTCTACCGTAATGCCTTCTTTGGCTTCTGTATTTTGTACCCCACAGTCTCCACTGGCCAAAGCAAAGTTTATAAATCATATTAGTGTTTTAACTGATTGATTTTAGTGGCCCAGTAAAGATAGGAAGAGCAATGATGCTGTCACAAATAGAAGCATTTCCCTTCTTTTTCATTTGAATGTAACTATTTTGAAAGGAAGTGGAAATAATAGCTAAGGCCAAATATACTGTAAGGATGCATATTTTCCACACAGAGCATGGGCAGTACCTCTTTTAGACTTGCTTCCTATCTATTTCTCTCAGCATTGGAAATGTTCATCTCATCCCTGATCCACACCAAGTCCAGTCCTGCATGCTTGGAACAATATTGCTAATGCCCCACAGTCATGATTTACAGATGTCACCTTGCCATGCCACACTGGGCCTCTCAAAACAGAGTGTAAAGAATGGCGTGGTTTTGTGGTGCAGACCCAAGACCATAAGTAGCTATGTTGATTCCAAGGAACCAGTTGCACTAATGACCTTGGTGAAGTCTGAAGTTGTATGTTAAGTTTGTGCTCTTGCTGTTTCTCATTTCTACTGTGCCATCTTTGTGTGATTTTTCACAGAAATAAGAAGCAGGCCATGGAGCAGAAGGGCTTATGATTTAAGGCTACTCTTGACTGAGCATCTGATACTAAATACTTGCATTTGAAGCATACTAAATACTTGCATTTGAAGCATTGCCTTACTAGATCCGCACTGGCTCAGCTGAGAGTACCTCATTTGCTAGTGCATGGTTTTTACTTGCATAAAGGATGTATAAACACTTGCACCCTGTCCTTGATGTTCCATTGCATAATGTGTTGTGAAGAGGCACTCAATGCAAGAGTGCTACCTCAGATCCTCTCTTTTGGAGTCTATAATTGCTTCACTTGAATGATGTCTCCTCAAACTAATACTTGCCATCTAGTACCAATGTGCCTCGAAAAATGGCCCTCAGTTTTGTCTGTGAAGAAGCATAAGCCATGTCTTTGTGCAAGTAGATTGGTAGCTAAAATGCAAGCAAATGTTACTTGAGGAGGAGGGTGAGATATTTCCATACTTCCATACTTCTAAACAAATGAACTTTAAATCTGATGTCCATTTGTCAAAACCCTTATTACTTAATAATAATAATAATAATAATAATAATATGGTTTATTTGTATACCGCCCCAGTGGAAAACCAATCTAGGCGGTGAACAAGATTTATAAAATTACAAACAGATTAAAACAACATACTTAATATCTCTACCCTTTTAGCACAATTTTACATGTTTCTAATTGGCCATTGAGTTCATTGGTGTCTACTTTCAGGTGAGTGGCATAAAGAAGCACTGGAAGCATCCTAATTGTCTCCTTTACTTTTGCCCTTATTTTAGTTTTACCACTGTGCATCTTGTTTCTTTGTCTGTTTGGAGAGATTCTGTAATTGTGACTCACTGTCTTCTTTCTTCCTCCACACTGTTTTCCCTCACTCTCAATTTTAGATTTTGAGAATTAAACAGAATCGGAGCCAGCACATAAACCAGATGAGCTTCCAAGAGCACAGTAGCTGTGAATGCAGGTGAGGGCACAGAACCTTCATGGTTGTTTTCAGAACAGATGGCTTTTTAACTATACTGATGCATATCTTGGTGTGTATATGTATGCATTGTGTGTGTGTGTGTGTGTGTGAGAGAGAGAGAGAGAGAGAGAGGAAAGAGGGAAAGACAGGATTTCTGTCTGTCTGTTGGAATGGGAAGATGTGTTTGACTGCAAGCATGGACAAAGGAGATTTTTTAATTAGAGGCATTACATGGTTGATAGACTGGCTGTAGTAACATATGTCTTTCCTTATTTGTCACTTGTGATAACATAAGCAAGTCTTTCCTAGCCTGATGACCGTGGTATGTTTTTGAGTCTAATTCCCATTAGCCCCAGCCATCATGGCCAGTAGTCATAGATGATTGGACCTGTAGTCCATAACATCTGAAGGCCTACCCCTGTGCTGTAAGGTGTGAAGGCTGATCTTTTTGGCAAGAGTGGATCTGAAATGGTTAAAGGATGAGCGTGTAGTCTGCTTATCATTGGTTGTCTCATGATGTTTCTCTTCTTTTCTCTTTTCTTGTAGACCAAAGAAAGAAGTCAGAATTAGACAAGAAAAGTAAGTGATGTGGCTTGTGTAGTCCCCCCCTTGATGTTATTAATTCCCATTTCTTTTGTTAAGAATCATAAATGAAAGCTGATGACAACAACAAAAATCAAGCAGTCATCTTGATTTCTATCCATTCCTTGTGGACACATAGCATTGATGGCTTTTGCTTCTTTTCTGCCTGAGGACATTTTGAAATGGCTTGCTTATGTAAAGGACAATAAGGAAATAACAGAATGCTCCCCTCCCCCACTTTTTGGAATGGATTCTTCGTGAAAGTTTCCTTCTACATGCACAGTTGTTGCTGTGAATGCTGGAAATCATTGCTGTTTTCTCTTTCTTGCTGCTTGGGTGAAAATTTGCTGGTTTATTCACAGCGGCTTGCTTAGATTCCTAACATCAAGGCTATGCATGTGAGCTTTTCTGCTTCTCTCAGGGCAGGAGAGTTAGCCAATAGAAAAAGATGAAAATTGAGATCCAGTCAGGGCATGGGCAACCATTTATAAGAGAATAAATTTTACGTAGCGATTGTGAAGAATTCCACCAAGCACCTTAGATGAACCTTCTTGACCACCCAGCTACTTCCCAATCTGGGGCCTGCCAGATATTTTAGACTGCAACTCCCATCTATCACTATTAGTCATGCTTGTTGGGATTTATGGGAGTTCTAGTCCAAAACATCTAGAGGTTGGGGGAGGCTATCCATGATTTTAAACAGAGTGCCTCAGGGAAGTGGCACTGGCCAGTGGTGTCATGTGAAATGGAAATTTCCTTTCATCTTTCTGGAAGGTGAAGTAATTATGTTTAGTGAAAAAATAGGGAATTATTTATTTCCTTTTTTCACTCAAGGTAAAAGGAATAATTCTATACAGAATAATTTTATTGTGCAAACATTGTCTATGAGGCATGAGCAGGACAGTTCAAGATTACTGATTTGGTATGAAGCTAATAAAAAGGGTATAGAAAATGAGAAAGAGAATATTATGGCCAGTTGTATGGCTGTTCCATTCTTTCTTTTGGAATTCACTTTGAAGGTCATGGAGATTAAGAGAGGTAGTTGCTGCTTGGTTCATTCTTTCCAGATTATTGTAAATATTAACTGCTTAACTGAGTGTCAAAATGGCTCAAAGGTGTGCAAGTGTGGTGCTGTGACTGAGTGAATACTGGTGCTGATAGGACACAGTCAAAGCCCCTTCTTCTGTCACTGTAACTTCACACGCTTGACCTTTTTCTTTTAGGGTGGCTTGCATTGCTTTGCCAGTCTCGCATCCCATGGGGCACTTTGGTTTGCATTAGGCTGAATTTTTTCTGGTGCTTGACATCTTTTTATGTTTTTGGCTTCCTTCTGGATGAGTGTGTCCATGATGGGAGTCAAATTTTGTGGAAAGCTTTCATGAAGTAAATATCAATCTACTTTTGGCTTGTAGAGATGTTCTAGGTGTGCTTAAAAGAAATTGTGTACTAGTTAACAGGCTTGAACATGGTTCAGGAAACATCTGTTAGATATACTCATGAGCCACCTGCTCTGTTAGAGCCTTTCCTTTCCATCCAAAGAGATAGATTGGGAGGAAGGGAGGGGAGGGAGGGAGACAGAATTTGGGAGTGAAATAGAAAAACCCTCCTGGAGTGGTTATTCTACAACAGTTGATTCCCCAGAACTTTGCCTTGCTCCTTTCATTGCATATTTCTCCTGTCACCAACTGCTGGCACAAGCTCTAGGTTTTGTGAGAGATCTACTTGAGTTACAATTGGAATTGAGCATTCTTCCCTCCACTTGGAGTCAAGCATTCTTCTCTGTTTATCTAGGTCTGTTCATTTTATGAAAAGCAACATTTATGGGGAAGGACCATAGATGAGTAAGAGGACACATTTTTTAAATGGAAAAGATCCTTGATTCAATCTTGGTCATCTTCAGATAGGGCTGGGAAACACTTTTCTGAAAACCCAGAGAGCTGCTGTCACTGAGCTATATGGACTGAAAGTCTGACTTAGTAAAAGACAGCTTCCTATTTTCCAAATATTTAGTTAAAAGATGGAAAAACTTTTGTCTTTGCAATAGGGAGGTGGCTCCATGTTCCCTGGCAAAGAAAGGCACTGTATCATCACCTAGGGACTGATAACTAAGTGTCTTGCCTCATTCAAATTTCTCATTCTGTAGAGATCATCCCTTTATTGTCAGTAGCAGCTTGAGAGGCAAAAGAGGTTGATCCATCAGTTAATTCTGATTAGAGGATCACTTCTTATATCATTGTCTGTCTACATGTTTGTGTTGCTCTTTTAGTATTTCTGGACAATCTCCAAAACAAAGTGTTAGGAGTACTGGCTGCTCTGAATTTAGTTTTCTGTGAAATCTACCCATAGCACTGGAACAACATATTGGTTTGGGATGTGCCATAAGATTCTGGTCTTCAGTGCGAAGCCAAAGATATCGGCTTCTACATGTATGCATGCTGTTTGTACCAGACTTTCTGAGGTTTGCACCCTTTAGATGTTCTGGACTTCAATTTCCATCAGCTCCAGCATGTCTGATGGTCAGGAATTCTGGGAATTGTAATCCAAGACACTTGGAAGCCAGGAGGTTGGGGAAGGCTAGTTTGTATTCTTCACTTTGGAACAGAGAGCCAGTTAATTGGACCATCACAATATAGATCCAGTCATTGCTTTCCAGCTGCCAGATTGGAACTCCTTAAGAGGAGATTTCTAAGGGCAAAAGTGCTGCATGTTAAGGTCTTGCATTGTTTTTGTTTTTGTTTTCATCTGGTGATGGACAGTCCATGGCATGGGGGTATTTGGCGACTTCCAGGCCTCTTGTTGGAAAGCTTCCCTCTTGAGTGTGGAAAGGGAACTTACCTCTTGGAAGTGGCAGAGTGGTATATTGAGGCAAACCCTTAATTGGCAGGTGTGTTTAAGCTTTGCAGTCCCATCTGAAGGGTTGTGCAGACTGTATGAAGAAAGCTAGTATGTGAGGCAGAGCAATAAGCACCTTGGCCCAAAAACGTTCCAAGCCTTTTATTCTCTATGTGGGGTGTATGTGGTGTGATGTGGTGGGGAGCCTTTGGCCTTCCAGATGTTTTGGACCACAACAGTTCCTAGCATCCCTAATCAGTGCCTCTGCTGGGTGAAGCTACTTGGAGTTGTAGGCAAAAACATTTGGAAGCCAGCGGTTCCTCACCCCTGCTTTTATGTGCTTCTCTATTTTCCAAATGGCACAAAGCAGCCACCACCCCCTTTCTATTTTTCTTCCCTTTCCTTTCCCCCTTTCCTTTCCCCCTTCTCTCTTTCCCTCTGCTTTTGGTTTTGTTTTGTTTTTCTTCCAGAAAATCAAAGCGAGGAAAGGGGAAGGGTCAAAAGAGAAAGCGCAAGAGAGGCCGGTATAAACCACAAAACTTGTACGTTTTGCATCATGTGCTTGTAAACTGCCCCTTTCCCCTTTCCTCCCATCACTTCCCCTCAAATCAAAGCCGCTGCTTGCAACACAAATAATAATAATAATAATAATAATAATAATACAAACATACAATACAGTTTTTGTCCATTTCTCAAAATAGTTCATTCATGGTGTTGGGATGGTGGTGGAGCTTTGCAACATTGAGAGGAGAAGCATAAAGTGGTGGTGATAATTTTTCTTGCTTGTGATGTGTACTTCTTTCTCTTCTGAAGGCACAGCATCATGAAGGGACAGGCAGGCTTCATTTTGTTTTGCTGTCACTGCCACCTGCAATACCCTGGTGTGATTTTCCCTTTTCCTTTCTTCCCTTAACTTCCCCCTCATCTTTCATTTTAAGTCTGTCACTGTTCAAGAGGTTGATGCCCAGGGATTTGTGTTTGCCATTCATGCATGTTTATAGCTCTGTCTGTGTGTGGAATCTCAGGAAAACACTAACCAGAGAGGTACTAGAGGATACTTGGAAAAGTGAGACACACTGTCTCTTTTTTGCTCTCTGCTGGATTTTGGTGGCTTTCCCTTCTATTTCTGCCTCTCCTATTTTAATTCACAAAATCCTGCATTGCCAAGAATCTCTCAGGTTTGGAGCAGGAGAGGCCTTGGATGGGCTGCTGTCTCTTGATTCATTCCCTAAAGAAAATTAATAAATAAACTGAATAAGAACAGTTGGATCCAGGAGCTAGGCTCCTCTCTCCTGCCTTTCTTTGTAATGTTGTCACTTCAGTTGACAGTTGCAAGAATTTTCATGTAGGAAGAGATGCCCCTGGGTATCCTGATATTGAGCTACTGGCTTAGAGACCTTTATTAATATAATGAGTCTGTCCCAAAGTCAGCCTCAGCAAATTGGACTAATGCAGGATTTGTGGATTTATGCGACTGCAGAGAGCCCGTTTCTGTTTGTCTCCTTAAAACAAACATGCAAACAAACAAACAAACTACTGCAAGTAAGTGTTGGAACACCTTTGGGGAGTGTCCACCACCCACCCAGCAGTGTTCTAGATGGGCAGTGCTGGGTGTGGGGGGTGGGAACGGATGGAGAGGGGAGGGTGTGCTTCAATGTGTTAGGGTGTTGCATGTGTAAATTTCTTCCCGCTAAAGCGCTGTAGCTTAGACCTCTTTCCTTTTGCCTTTTTGCAGTCACTGTGAACCTTGCTCAGAAAGGAGAAAGCACTTGTACAAACAAGATCCCCAGACCTGTAAATGTTCCTGCAAATTCACAGACTCACGTTGCAAGTCGAGGCAGCTTGAGTTAAACGAGCGCACTTGCAGGTTTGTGTCCTGAAGAATGCAAGTGGGGAAAAATACCCACATACACATGCAATACATGAACACATGCACATACCAACACGCTCTGAAAGAGCGCATAAGTGAATGAATGAGAGAGAGAGAGAAAGTTTTCTGCTTGCTTGCTTCTGCCACCAATATACTATTATCTCTCCTTTCCTCAGTTTGACAAGGGTAGGGAGTGGGCAGATGGGAGAGGCTGGTGTTGCCTGTCTGAACTTATGGCTTTTTTTGCATTCTGATAAGACTGGTGACAGGCTGGTGTTCACATTGAATATACTTCTTGGGTAGGAAGATGGTTATTTTTTGGCTGCCAGGCCCCCATGACTGAAGGACTTGTATGCAAGGAGATATATAATCTAGTAGGCAGCTGAACAATATAGCAAGTCCCTTGTGCCCTACATGAACAGACATTGCCCTGTTTTTAAGTTTCAAGAGAAATCCAAGAGTACAAGACCATGACTGACCTTAAAATCACTACTGAGTATTGTTATGGAGTGAGTCCACCTAAAACTGAGCTGTAAGGTTTAGGCATGTAAGTTCTCCTGCTCTGCCTCTCCCTTTCCCCTCCTTTTCTTTTGATGTAGCTTACCCCCCACTGGAAAGACTATGTGGTCAGTCCTTTCTTTCATTTTCCCCTGTTTTGTGAGTGTCCTTAAAGATGTAAAATGTATTGATAAGCATCTGAGCTAGATCATAGGTGCTCCAAAATGGTAAAGGATATGCTAGGAGCCAGTGAAATGCCCTAAAGGTTTCATATCTTTATCTCTGGCTTATAGCAACAAAAAGGCAGTCCAGCATTCACAATGATTCAGAACTTGCTGTTGCTTTGGGTTTCCCATGATTATACTGGCTACCTTTGGGCACAACAATTAAGCCAGCATTCTTTAGAATTCTGTTTTTTTTTTTTGGGGGGGGGGGGAAGTGAGTTGTTCTTGTGTGCCTTCAAATCATTTCTGACTTATGGCAATCCTAAGGGGAACCTATCATGGGATTTTCTTGGCAAGATTTGTTCTGAGGGGGTTTGCCATTGCCTTCCTCTGAGGCTGAGAGAGTGTGGTTTGCCCAAGGTCACTAGTGGGTTTCCATGGCTAAGTGGGAATTTGAACCCTGGTCTCCAGAGTGGCAATCCAATGTTCAACCCACTACACTATGCTGACTCTCTTTTGGGAGATAGGGGTGTGTGGTAATTCACAGTGTACAGCAGTAGGAACAGTCAACTCACAAACATCCCATCTCAGGTTTGATTATTGCCTTCTGGCTTCTCTCTTCCCTCACAAGCCAGAGAGAAAAATATTGACTTGCAGGAGAAGTGCTTAACTATAATTCAGAAGATGTTTGGCTTATTGTTTGTTCCCAGAATTGACAATGTATTCATGTTTGGAAGACACAAAGAGATGGCATCCAGTAGCTAAGAGTAGAAGAGCCGGAGTCTGTTTAACTCTCTGTGTCCCTGCGTAGTGTCCCTGTGCAGAAGAAAACTGTGCTTCCATATTCTCTCATTGATGTTGAGGTTCATTTTTTTTGGTGGTGGTGGTGGGGCATTTTAGTGTCCATTCTTTGCCAATGGGAAGAAGTGCTCTGCATGCAGAGGAATCCTGTGAGAGGTTGTAACCTGAGTGTGGATGCTTGATGCTGCAGAGAGAAGAGAGCCTGCTCTTCTTGAGTTACAGTTCACCCTGCTGAAGTTGTCCCTGGAGAGAAACCAGACAGCTCACTGTCCTTGACCTTCATAGCTTTCTCTCAAACTATCTCTGGTGCACTCGAAATCATTGCTGCAGAAAGCATGGGGTTGTTCCCAAGTGAGGGAAAAAAATTCTGTTGAATTGAAAAATTGTTTGCCCTGCTGCTGTTGGTTGGTTTCTCGGCTGCACAGAATAACAGCTAGTGTTAAAGGCATTGTACTGTAGAGTGCTTTGGGTAGGACAGGGGTAGGCAACCTTTCCCCTTTAAGGGCCGAGGGACTTCAGCTCCCAGAATCCCAGGAGCTATTGGCCAACATGGGACTATTGGTCAACATGGCTGAGGCTTCTGGGAGCTGAAGTCCCTCGGCCCTTAAAGGGGAAAGGTTGCCTACCCCTGGGGTAGGAGAACAGGTTGAACTCATTGGGTAGGGCAACTTCATTGCTGCTTGGGTGTCGGACAGCTTCAGATGAATGTCCTGCCTATCAGGGAATTATGAAATCTGGACGTTCAAAGGGCACATCCATTTTTCTTCTTTTCTCCTGCTTCTGCTCCAAACATGCTGTCGCTGCTCTGTTCAGGCACTAACCTCTACCTCTTGGCAAACAGTGGAATGACTATTTTGTTTTTGTTTCCCTGCACGAGACACTTGTGGCTTTGTTTGGCTGCACCTCTTCAAAAGCAAAATGAAAAAGTCTAGACTGGGAATGAGTCAAGTGATTTGTATGCATGTGTCAAGTCTGGATGTGTGAGAAGAGGAGTGTGAAGGTATGAAAACCCAACTTTGAATGGGAAGTCATTTTCTGCTCACATTTCTCTGATATGAGCAACAAATAGAGGAAATGCACTTGTTCCCTTCCCTTCTCCTTAAAATTGACCTCAGTCACCTCTTTCACCCAGTGTGTATGTATTATGCAGAAAATCAATTTGGCCAGATTTCTTCTAGTGCTATAGCTGCCTCTCAGCTGCTACTGCCTGCACTGGGTTTTCTTCCAAAAACATAACCTCTCCTCTTTTTCTCCTCTCTTTAACAGATGTGAAAAACCAAGACGGTGAGCAGCAGAGAAGAAAGGGGATGGGGTGGGGGGGAACAGCTTTGGATCTGGAGCCTGATTATTTTGCCTGGTCAAAAAACACTAATCGAAATGAACACTAAAATGAAGGATCAGTAGAGCACAGCACTTTTTGAGTACGGACGATGGACTCCGGAAGGAACATTCCCCGAGGACCCGCACAGGATTCACCTTTTGAATTTGGACTGTTTTATTGAGAGACTTTCCTTCTCATGCTGCTAAATAGTGGAGCCAGGGAGAATGGAGTGGTGTATATTTTGGGGACTCCTATTTCACATGAATAATATATAAACTGTATATGTATATATATATGTGTATGTATAAATATACATATACATATACATGTATCTTCTGAATTTTAGAAACATTGCTAACATTATTGGTATCTTCACTGGATATATTCAACTGCTGTGGACACAAGTGGGCTACTTGGGGCGTGAGAAACTCTGACTGGGCTTTAGTCAGAAGTGTGCTCAGTTTTAACCTTCATACTCTTGCTGACTGTGTAAAGCAAGCTAGTCTGCTGGCCTCAGTTTCAGTTCCCCAGGGTGCAGAGAGATCTTTGTACAAGAGTGGAAGCGACAGGGGACTCCAAAGATGGCACAGTGGACTACTATGGGTCAAAAGGTCAAGGAAAAGACTAAAGCTTTGGGACTGAGGATTCTGTCAACTTCCTCCCTCCCTCCCTCCCCTTCCCTGGTTCAGAACCTGCTTGCTTTGCTGGGACATTGGCGTGCGTTTTTATATTCGTTTGTAACAGGAACTTCACCATGGATCTACATTCTGGCCTTAAATGATGGTGAACCTGCTGATGCAAGGACTCATCAGCTTGAGAAGGCATCACTGGAATCTGCAATCTTCCACCCCTGTTGGCTACTTAAATAATAAAGGAGATAACTACATATATATGGCTAGCAGAACATGGAAGAAAGAATGGGGACCGGTCTATAGCCAGGCAGTTGAACAGCACTGTCTGCCATGTTATGCACAGAGCTGCCACTGAAGATGCTTATGGAACATCTCCAGAAAGGGATATTAATCTAAAGTATATATGTACAATAGGCAAGGGTGTGTGAGTGAGTGTATGTGGGGTGGTATATACATGCAACCGTACAGGCATTTGGGGTCCTAAAGCATTCAAAATTGGGTAGGAAAATTTGAAGGCTGTGATCAGTGTCCAGTGAGAGGCTATGTCTAGTGCTGTGAATTTATGAAAATTCCAAATCTGTTGTGAAATGAATGTGCCAAGGCATTGTATGTTATGCTGCAATTATGTTTAAAGTCTGCACACTCTTCCACTACTGTGTTGGAATGAGTGAAACAAAGTCATCTGAACACTACCTTTTTTGGGAGAATGTCACCTACTGATATGCTGCCTTCTTTACCTAAAGATGTGTTCAGTTGCAACAAGCTTATTTAACAAGACACTAGCCCAATCCAAGTGTTACTCATGTGAATAGAGGAGATTTGAGGCCATGTTTTTTGCTCCACCTCTCAAAGGTGTGCTGCTCTTTCCACCTTCAGCATAACTTTCTGAAGTGTGATGAGCTTCCTTTCCCTTGTTTAAAACCCTCAGAGCTCACAATTGCACAAAGAGCCTTCAGGAATACTGGTGGAAGCTCTCTATTTCAGAGATGATGATTGAATCCCATGACAGTTGAAATGGGAGAAACAACATGAGGCTAAATGTAACCCCTTGACCACTTTCACTGTGTTTAACTAATTCATACAAGTAACGCATGGACAGGGCTACTGTGAAGCACAGAGAGGCAAACAATCCATGTTTTGCACTCTTTAATATTTTTTTCAGTATAAACCTTTTAGAATTCATAATCAAATTGTTTGCTGGAAGCTGATGTTCAGCTGGATAAGGACTCTTGTTTGATAATGTCCATAAACAATATAAAGGATGCCAGTTCTCTTCCCTCTCCCCCCCCCCCCACATCTTAAATGTTTTTCATATGGAAATTTAGGCCTTAGGTCAACTTTTCCAACTGTGTGCCTTCCAAATATGTTGTACTACAACTCCCATCACCCAATAAATAGGGTTGGTGGGGCATGTTGCTGTGATGAATGCTCCAGTCCCGAGCATTTGGTAGGCTGCCAGGTTGGGGATGGCTCCCATAGGTTTTCTTGACATGCTGAATGAATGCTCAATGCTGTATTGTTCTGAGAACACTTGTTTGAACTGGCTACATGTAAATGTAGTGTTAATATGACTAACTTCATTGATCTTGACAGACCTGCTGTTGCACTAGAAACCCACGCATCTGCAGAGCCAGTGAGGTTGCTAAAGCCCCGCAGTGTCTGTTATTTTAGGGCTGTTTAGGTCTTTGCAGCATTGCCCAACTCCTTTTTAGAATAAAGTACAGTTAATTTTAAAAAAATAATTAAAGGTGTGGTGGTTCTGTGTTTTTAAAGTCAGGCCCAATTTGAAACCACTATAAAACTGCAAGATGCATCTTTGTCTTCTGTTGGCAACAGTCTTGAGGATGTTGTCATTATAAAGTACACCCAAAGGCAGAACCCCTCTTCTTATTTTGCCCTAACCGTTTCATGTGTTTGTGACCCCTTTGGATTTCTACAGTTAACAATTCTCATTTTCTGATTGGCATGGAGACTTGTTTACAGTGTGGGAGACTACCCACTTTGATAGGCTCAGATTCAGATTGAATGATACAGAAATGCTCATGTGAGATAAGGCTACAATGCTCAGTGCTTTTCAGCATAAAACCCTTGAAACACCAAAGCATTCCAAACCACCAGGCATCCAGGAAACATTCTGCTCTGGAAAGGGAATGTAGAGCAGAAACCCAAAGACAACAATGTGCTTGAAATGCTTGAAGCCTGTTGACTTCCCCAAGAATTCATTGGCCTTGTCTTGCTTTACTGACAAGCACAGGACAATTGTGGGGCCATACTGACTGCATGGGTACGTGCAGCACTAGAAGCCATAGGTACAATTTGCTAGTAACATTTTTGCAATTCAGGCTGAAATGCATTGAAGGAACTGATGCTCTTGTACTTTGGTTGACCCTGCAAGAGCAGCGCTGGTTCAATTTTCCTCCAACATCTATGAGGCTGTTGCAGACTGGTTCTGCAGAAAATAAGCTTAGCCTTTCTGCCCCAGAAAAAACAATCCCTATATAATTTATGTGTCATTTACTAGTATTCAATAAGTAGGTGCAAGCCTTTATGCACTGCTGGGTGCATGGGTCTGTGGTTATCAAATAATTCAAAAGATAATCAGCAAGTTCAGGTCTGAAAATGCTGCTTGCCTCTGTGTATTTGGTGATGGGATGTAGGGACTAAATTCAGGATGTTCTTTCTCCTGAAATGGGAAAATCCTGGATTCCCTCCCACTCCACACAAGATTTAGCACTCTCAAAACTGATGGAGCTGGCCATCTGTTTGGCTTTGCAAACAAACATCCTAATCCATTGTTAGAGAGTTTGTTGAGTTTCAGATGCCAACATGTAGGACTGTGTACTCAGCTCTCCTTTTCCAGGTGTGGAAGCTTGCTCTCTGTTGCCTTTGCTGGGTTGGGGTGTATGGCTAAATTCTTGGCATCAGATTTTTTTTTTTTTTTTTAAAAAAATCAGGTTATATGTGATCTGTGTTAGAATGCTACCACACTCTGTCTGTTTATGGACAAACAAATAGCTGGCCTAAAATCAACTTGTGACAAGCGTGATAATTAACCACTATGGAATCTCCTTCCAGCCAATAGCAAATGTGGTGTGCATTTGGTATGAGTGCGTCTGGGTGTGTGTGTAGTGTGTGTGCACATAACTGAAATGTATATATTCATGCTGTGCAAGGTGACAAACATTGTTCTATATACTTGTTTAATATCCCTTTTTAAAATTTAGAAATTAAAAAAATAATTTAAACTAGGTATTTTTCAGTATTCTTCGTTAATATTTAATTTTACTATTTATAAACTGAACCTCTTTTTTGTACTGTTATGTATAAATTTTAACTCTTCTGTTCCATCCAATCTCTCCCAAATTGTTGGCTGAGTCAGTAGCATGATCAGTTATTTAATTAATATCTCTAACACCCACCCCTACACATTCCTTTTGAGGCGAGGGTTATACATCTACATATTATATATATATATTTGGTTATATGTATGTGTGTGTGTGTGTGTATATATATATATATATGTTTATGTATATGTGTGATTTGGATTAAATAGACACTATGATTTTTATATATGTAAACTTTCCCCACCCCAGAAATATAGAAAATTTTACTATCATTTTATTTATTGGTGCTACTGTTTATCTGTAATGTGGCAAGAAAAGAATTCACTAGCCACACTGGCTAATCAAGATTCCATATGAAATATTTATTTTTAGACAAAAATAACAAATATATCTTTAAAAAACCACCATCTATTGCTTTTTTGTAATAAAGAATTTAATTCTCACATTGTTTTCTTTTTATGTTTTGCATCTTATCTGTTTTGCAACTTGTTTTGCTAATTGACTATGGGGGAGGGAAAGTGGTTCTAGGTACAAGCTACCAGAATGTGCTGAGGAAAGGAGTAACTGTCCGAAGCAACACTTGGGATATACCAAGACAGTTCATATTTAGTAGTAGCCCCATTCAGTATCTGTATCAAGAGGCTTAGGCTAAAATAAAACTTAAAACACATACATAAAACACATATGTACACTGAGATAAGTCCCATTGAACTCAGCAGGGATTATTTCTGGGTAGGATTGGATGAATCTATTTGTTTTTCATTTTCTTCATCTTAAGTTTCACACATTCTCTTTCACTTCAGCATGTGAAACTTTTGTTAAATGCATGAAAATGTCCATGCATGTTTTGAGTATATTTTCCCAATACATCAGTTTTTATACATAAATATTTGGAGTTTTCTGTTCTTTGCTGTAACACTAATGTTATAGAACTATAATGATTTATAATTTTGTAAATTTTAAAACTCATGCATTTTTATATTCACACAGTTTCCCTAATACATGTATTCTTTGATAAGCTGTATTAGAAAATTCTGAACAAAATGCAAGTAGCAATTGCTATTGTTGCATTCCAGCTCACATTGATTCAGAATGTGCAAATTTGGCAAATTCTTAGCAAAATGTAAACTGAATAGAATTCTCCCCATCCTGTGTAGACAAGTATAGGGTTGCACCATAAGTCAGCTAATCACTTACAACTTTTAGTCACAAATATAAGAACATCTAGATGATGTAGAAGACAGGTGTTTTCTTTGAAGAGGAACTGAACACTCCTTCACAAGTAGGAATGCTTTCCTAAGATGATTCCAGGGAGATGTATCACTTAAAAGCAAAGTATGGGATCTTCAAAACTCCTCTTTTATTCATTTATTCATAGTCAAGACCCATCTAGCTGTTCTATTAATTGGTTGACTGCCTGAAATTCTTTTCAGACTTTTCTGTCATCCCCTTCACCTGCCTGGAAGGAGTCTGGAGCTGCATATTTATTCTAGTCCAATTTCTAATATCTTTGTTGTAACTGGTTCATCTAATTTCCATACATAGAGGGTGAAGGTCTGAAATGGAGTTTTTTGTTCACTTGTGCTAAGAATCCTCCACATGATCAGAAACCCCAATTATAAAATCTTCTCAATTGCATAGTACAGAGGTGGACAACTTGTGACCTTCCAGATATTGGACCAAAACTCCCATCAAACCTGGAAAGCTTAACCAACTCAAAAGGAATTGAGCTCCAACAATATCTGAAGGCTTACATATTGTCCAACCTCTAGGAAAATTGTGGCCAAATGCACAAAGGTGCATTTGGTGCATGCTTTCTCAAGGAAGGTTTACTTTGTGAATGTTACGCCTTTGGTGCCAGTTCAAAAAACAACTCAGGCCTTTACATTTTTAATCCTTGATGGCATTATAGACCACTTGTATCTGCTCTTTGTACTGATGTCAGGACATAATAATAGAATTATATGGATAGAATGGAACAATCCATTGCCTCCCATTAATTAATCCAGCTGCTTTGACCAGTGATGATGAACCTGTGGCCCTGCAGTTATCGCAACACAACAACCACTGACCAAGCTGCCTGAAGTCAATGGGGTGTGTATACTTCCAGTAATACTTAGCCAGTCTTCTTGGCCTAGACTGAGGCATAGTGCATTTTATATTTAAAAAAAATCCCAATAATGTATTTTAAGTTATCCACCATTACAAACTTGTGTGGTCTTTTCTCCAGAATCCTTGGGTTCTGCTGTACTTTTAACATTTAATCAACTTGATTCTAGCTATGTTGATTTGGCATTAGATCCCATAGAGTACCACACATAACGGCATCCTAAGACATCAATCCTATATATAAACCTAGGACTAAGGGCCTTTGCAGACTGCCAGAAATAATGCAGCTTGAGTAAGCTTTAACTGTCTTGGCTCAGTGCTAGAGAATCATGGGAACTGTAGTTTATTGTGACCTCAGAGATCTCTGACAGAGAAGGCTCAATGTCTCAGAAAAAAACTACAGTTCCCATGATTCCCTAGCAGTGAGCCAGGGCAGTTAAAGTGGTCTCAAACGGGATTATTTCTGGCAGTCTGTAAAGGCCCTAAGTCTCTCTAAGACCTGAGTCTGTGTAGAGACATGCATAGTCTTGGCTGCTAAACTTGTAAACTAGATTTTCTGGGCACCTGAACCTTCCCCCAACAGTTGAAGCATGCTTAATAGAAAAATATCTCTCTTGACAGTTTCAAGGCAAATTGATTAACTGTACACTTTCACTGTGCATGTATTTAGTAATACTCCCTGCTAGAGCAAGAATGTTCTGTTAACTTATTACATAATATTTCACAATATCCATTGCAACACACAAATCCAAACTACAATGCCACTGTCAGATACCACTTTCACTCAATATACAGAAGAGCACATTTTTATTCTAATCCTTGCAGTTGTGAGTCAACTTGGGGAAATAAATGACAATGCAAAGAGATGCGAAACAGTTATTAGGAGCTGAGGCTGATAAACCAGCTACAACTGTTCATGGATGGCAGCCTTTTGACGTTTATGTTCTAGTAATTTCCTTTTTAAGTATGACAGTGAAACACGAGGCTGTCATTGAAAATGATTCGACAGTTTCAGTTGGTCCACAACGGAGTAATTCTGTTCTGTTCTGGCATTTGTCTGAATGCACAAAAGGCAAAATGGGGATGCTTGTAACCCCTGGCCCACATATTGGGCATTGAGTGCACAGGTCTATAGCAAACTTTGCAACCATAGTTGGCCACTCCACCTTATTAGAGCTTGTGAATGTGAGAGCTTTGTAATGGTGTTCAGCTGAATGTGATTACACAGCCTTCTGTAGACTGCAGTGTTCAAGATGCAAAGCTCTCTGACACTGCTGGATATGTGGGATGGTGTTTGAGAAGAGAGGCTTATTCACATTTCTGCCTCCCATTTACTCCTTTGTGTTGTTAAGTGAATGTTTGCACAGAGTTAGTGTCTAGACTATTTACTGCAATTGGCCAATACGATCACTTTATTACAGTGGTTTGACATTTGCACAGGACCTAATTTAAATTGTGGGCTTTATCCTTTATTTTAAAAACTGCAAGCCTTAAGGCCAGCCTAACTACAGGAATATTTCCTCCCATATTTACTGACAATCCTCTAAGTGTCCCCCCTCCCCCTTAAATGAGGCACCTGGATATACGAGAGAGAGTCCCTTTCAGGTTCCTCTCAATCTTCCCATCTCCAGATTTAATATATCTTTTTTTAACGATACTCTTCATACCACTGCTTATCTTTGTTGTTCTCTGAACCTTTCTAATTTTCCATCCTTTTAAAACTGTGGTCCACAGAACTGGCAAAGTAGTCCAAAAAGATATCTCCCATACTGTTCCTGATTGCTATATAATCTGCCATGATGTTCTCTGTGGTATCAAAGATGCTTTCCCCATCTTTTGAAGATGGGACCAAAGATTCCCATCTCTGATCTTTTCATGTACCTTGCCCATTCACTGAGGACTTCTCAAAGACAACAGAGGTTCTGAGTACAGAGGGTCCTTGGTATCTGCCTGGGGTTTGGTTGCAGGACCCCCCATGGATTCCAAAATTCATGCATGATTAACACCCATTAAATACATTGGATAATAAAATGGTGTCCCTTATATAAAATAGCAAAATCAAGCATTGCTATTTGGAATTTATGCATATATATCAATATTTTCAAGTCATGGATGCTTGAATCCGTGGATAAGAAGGGTCAACTGTATGTCTCAAGAATTTATTTTAGTGCTCTAGAGTGGGTTTTTCTTTTTGGCCCTGTAAACATGAACTCACTCAAGGTATCTAGCTAGGTATTTCTTGATCAGTTATCAGCCTTGAACTGTGATCCTGTTGACTGCTCAACAGTTATGCTTATGAAATATTACACAAAGTTCCCCTTTGGGGAGAAAACATAGTCTACCCTCCACCAACCTGACAGTTCACTCTCCCTGGATATTAGGACAAAAAATTGCTGAAGGGAAGGGATAAAAATCAAGCTGGGAACAGTCCATTCAGTTTGGATAGAAGAGCATTTAGGATGTGGGAGAGGCAGTGTGGTGTAGTAGTATGAGTGTTGCACTACAACTCAGCTGTTGTTGGATTACAACTCCCAGCATCCTCACTATTTGTTGAACTGACTCAGACTATTGGGAATTACAGTTCATTAGTGAGCATGCTGCAGTGCACTGAGCGATTCTGACAGGACCCTTGGGGTTCCAATTTCTACTCATCATACCATGAGTCACTGGAGCAAGGGGGCTTGACAGGTCATTCTTCAGCACCCTGCTTGGCAGTGCCACAGAACCCCTTTGCTTGGCATGGCTTCCTGGCTTTTCAGGTGGGTTTTAGGGAATCAGACTGAGAGATGGAGCATAGCTATGACACTGGAACTACACATCCCATGCTAGATCGTGATTACAGTTGACAATACGAGGTGCTGGGCAGTGCAATCCCAAATTAAAGACACCACACCTCTAGAAGATTAGGATTAAACACAAATTTCTGCCAGCAGAAATGCCCTTCTCTAAGGAAAACAACAACACAAGTTCAAGCAGTTTTCATCTCCATCAAGAACATATCTAATGTACAGCTATGGGTCTTAGTTTGTCTGAACCAGTGGACTCAGTTCCCAATAACCAGGAAAACATCTTAGTGTGATAGAAAACAAGACTTTTATTCCAGACATTGAGACAGAAGTCATCAGTAAAGGGTTTTTGCCAGAACTGAAAATTCCAGTCCCAACCATAGCTTTAAAATGCAAGTTATCCAGCACCGCTTCCTGACTGTTGGCACTTGGCCTTTGATCCTAATCAAAGCAAATGCTAATGGTCCTTTCTTCCTCCATGTACCAGAATTTCTGCAGGAAGGATGGAGTCATCAAACTATAAACCCCTTCACTCTGCTTACCATTTGCCTCCCTGCTATTTCCCATACACAGGACCCATACATGATTCATGCAAACATTTCAGTATCCAATGCACTTCCATATTTGATACATACATCCTTCTCAGTCAACCACCCCAATCATGGCAGAATCATGCCCATGGATTCTGACATCATTATCCATTTAAATGCAAGCTTCAGTGCTCAGTTACGGATAGTCATGTCATTATATTCATTCTTTAAAAAAACATTTAAAGTTCTAGTTATGGGAATGGTCAGACATAAGATAATGGTTTTATAGGACACTATGACAAACCAAAATCAATGCAGTTTGATACTGGTTTAACTGTCATGGGTCATCCTATGGAAGAGCTCTTTGACAGAGAAGGCTAAATAGCTCACAAGGCTACAAATTCCAGAATTCCATACAGCTGAGCCACGACAGTTAAAGGCAATGTCAAACTGCATTAATTCTGCAGTGTATATGCGAACTTGCAAAGTGAAAGGAAAATGGAAACAAGACAACCCAGCAACTATATAACATCCACAGTCCTTCTTGACATGTAAATTTAACAAGCTTAGAAAAAAATCATTTTGCCACTTCCTGTCTTACAATTCCTAAGTGCTTCAAGTTCATTTGGGTTTCCTTCTCTGTCATTGCATATCAAGGTTGTAGGCTGGGTGGTAGAGTACTTTAATGAGTTGTTGACCCATCATCCAGCACTTGGAAAAGTTTTGGAATACTGCGCACAAAGCAGTGGTAGTTTTTGTCCAGAAAAGTAACTCTCCCAATATTTATTTTCTTGCAAATGCTTTTTGAAAAAGCAAGCCCCAGTTTTATGTAATAAATATCTCACTCACTTTTCCCCCAGGGTGTATCATACTGCAGGTCTTGCTAGTAGATTACGAACTTGACAAGCAAAGACACTTAAAGTAAACATAAAATCAGAATAACCAAATCAAGCAAAACATTGTTTGGCAGGATTTTACTGTCAATATGTAGGTGGAGAAAAGGGTTAACCCCAGGGGTGGCTGGTATCTTCATTATCAGTGGGGTGGTGAATCTGCTATCTTTAAACCCTTCCCTTTTAAAGTTTGGATTAGAACTCAGAGTAGATTCACCTTCAGATATGGAAGCCAATAGCTACCACTGGTTAACTTCATGTTCAGCCATCATGCTTCTAGATTTGTTTCTCCACCACACAGCCCCATGCCTATTTTAAAACATTCAAGCAACTCATGAATTTAGCATGTTTACTTTGAACCCACTGGTTTAAACATGCTTTACCATGCCAGTTTAAAAAGCCAGCTGGAACCTTGCTATCACACCAATGAAGTTGGGACTGAGTAGCCCCAGACTAAATGCTGTGTGTGTGCTTGCTTCTTTGCCTCAGTTTTAAGTAAAACCAAATTGAAGTCGTGTGTATGTGCGTATGGCACTTGTATGTACTAGCCTTGACTAACTTGATAGCAGAAGGATGACTTGAGCTGGCATGAGATCAGGCATTGTCTGCAAGTGAGACTGGAACTGAACTGGAACTAAAATCAGCAAACTGGCTATTAGAACCAGTAATATTATTTTAAACATAACTGAACGTTAACTACAGTTTGGTCCTGTTAATTGTAAAATAATAGCTGAAAAAAAACAAAGCAAGCTGGCATTAATCAAGAATGTGTCTTAAAATAGAGTTATATTAGAGAAACAAATCTCAGTTGCAATGATGGCATTCCTTAGAAGAAGTAGGACTCCATAACTATAAACACCACAACTGAGCTTAGAAACATTACATTTTGGATAACAAGTTCCAGAATTCTGCAACCAGAATGACCAGTGCCCAGCATTTTCCAAACTCAGCTCCATAAGAGTCACAGCAAAAATAAGAACAACAATGTTGATGATGTTGCCAGCCATTTTACTAAAGAATACAACATCCATGTGAAGTTCAGTGCAACTGTCCAAGATTTCTAATAGAATGGCATACACCCTCTTTAAAGTGTATGCTAATGTTTTTGATTTATAGTCTAAGGCAGGGGTAGGCAACCTTTCCCCTTTAAGGGCCGAGGGACTTCAGCTCCCAGAAGCCTCAGCCATGTTGGCCAATAGTCCCATGTTGGCCAATAGCTCCTGGGATTCTGGGAGCTGAAGTTCCTCGGCCCTTAAAGGGGAAAGGTTGCCTACCCCTGGTCTAAGGGGAAGTTTGCATTAACTGATCACTTTGATCACTGAGACTGATGGATGACCAAATAAAGGCATAACATGGAAAGATTAAAGATTATTATTTGCTGAGAAGTGAAAAAATAGAGATTTCATCAGTTGAAGACTGGATTTTGAAGTTGTTTGAGTTTATTGAAACGGGCAAATTATCTATTTTAATCAGAAAAAAACTAATACAGTAGGTTTTTTCTAAAGAGTAGGATTTGGGGGTAATCTTTATGTAAAAAAGGTGAGAAAATGACATTTGCAGGCTTTGATAACTAGTTTTATTTATTCATTAGAAAAGTAGTAGAATATATATCTAGTTTTGTGAAACATTTAGCCTTCTCTGGCAGAGAGCTCTGCTGCCACTGCAATTCTCAGAATTCCATAGCATTTGGCCATTGCAGTTAAAGTGGTGTCAAACTGCATTATTTCTGCAGTGTGGGTGCAGTCTTAGGACCTTATCACATGGGGTCTGAAGCAGAAGGTATCCAAAGGCAATCCAAAGCTAAAACGTTTTTCCTTTCCTTGTGTCCACACATATCCAAAAGGCAATCCAAAGCTAAAACGTTTTCTTTCCCCGTGAACCGAAGTCAAAGGGGAAATTTTGACATTCGGTTTTTTGGGGAAGTAAGGCTATCGGAGGGAGGGCGAGGAACCCCCGCCGCCGCCTCCTCGAGGCCGGAGAAGCCTCTCAGCCGGTGCTTTGGGCCGGCTGGAGGCCTGAAAGGGAGGGCGAGGTGCGGGAGGGAACCCCCGCCGCCGCCTCCTCGAGGCCAGAGAAGCCTCTCAGCCGGTGCTTTGGGCCGGCTGGAGGCCTGAAAGGGAGGGCGAGGTGCGGGAGGGAATCCCCGCCGCCGCCTCCTCGAGGCCGGAGAAGCCTCTCAGCCGGTGCTTTGGGCTGGCTGGAGGCCTGGAAAGTGAGGGAGGGAACCCCCGCCGCCGCCTCTGCCTCCTCCAGAAATGCCCCGGAAAGGCCCCGGAAAGGCCCCAGAAAGACCGCGCTTCCTTTCGGATTCGGTAAGTCTTCGTTTACTATTCGCTTCCTGGCCAGCGTTTGATAAGGCCCTTAGAGTAGTTTAGGTTAGTGTTTAGTTTAACTGAAATAATTAGTTCTCTAGGTATGTATGTAATTGGTTTTTATGTTTTATGTGTTCTAAGTATTTTGGGGTTTTATGTGTATTTTATTATACACACACAGAGAGACATATTCAATAATAATTTGATTTTAAAAATTATGTATTTTTAGTTGGTGTTCATGTTTTTAACTGTTATGTGTCTATGTGTTGCTGTACAAATAGACACATAACATAACCTAGGACCTTATCACACGGGGGTCCCAAGCAGAAGGTATCCAAAGCTAATACGTATTTTTTTCCCATGTGTTTACACATATCCAAAGGCAATCCAAAGCTAATACGTATTTTTTTCCGTGATCCGAAGTGAAAGGGGATCTTTTGACATTCGGTTTTTTGGGGAAGTACAAGGGAGCTTTTGGAATCATTGCGCAATGGCCGCACAGGCGAAATTCAGTTCGTTTCGGTATAGAACTGAATTTATTCTTACTTCGGTTAGTTTTCACTTACTTTTCGCTTCGTGGCCAGCGTTTGATAAGGTCCCTAATCTGTGGAGGAGGAGGAGGCCAGCATGGTGTAGTGGTTTGAAGAAACACGATGACAACAGCAGCAGCAACAACAAAGCAAGAAGAAGAAGAAGTGGCATCATACTGAACTAAAAGATATGTGATATGTATTAATCCTTGTAACATGAAGGATATTTTCTCCATCACCCTATACCTATTTAATCTGAAATATCATTGAGTCTAATGAGACTTATCTCCAAGTATGTGCACAGGATTGCAATATCAGATCCTGGTGTGTCCTCTGCTGCCTGCACCAACCTCCTCAGGCAGAGAATACATTGGGATGTCAAGCAACAATTTGAAACTTATTCATAAATAATAATTAATAATAATAATAATAATGAAGAAGAAACCCAAAGTTTCAAACTACTATCATTCCAATACTTCACAAAGTCTGGAGCCAAGGGGCTCTAGCTACTGTTGGCTGAGGTACACACACACAGAAAGAGATGGGGGCACAGTTGAAGGGATGATGATTTCGGGACAATGAAGAAGGAGGAAATTCAAGCCCCTCTCAGCAATTTCAGTGGGCACTGCAGCTTTCATATCAACATTGGTGGCACAGAAGCAGAGATCCTTAACAGTTGACAGCTGTGTAGTGGGAGCCTGGAGTCAAAGCAGAGCTCAGAAGAAACAAGTCACAAGTAATAATGTCGCTTCTAACAAATTACTCTAGGAGAAACAAGGAGGCAATACCATTTGTGCATTTTTTTAAAGTTTGGGAGCCATCTCGAATCCCAATCTTAGGAGAAGAGTGGGATTTAAATCAAACTAAGCAACCACTAAATAATATTCCTTTTTTTATATTTAATGACAGCCAAAGTTGTTACTTCTTTTGTATAATGAGTAACAGTCCACTAATTACATTCCTCTTTATTAACTGCACTACGTTACTAATTACAAGGGGAACACTTGTGCTCACCTTAACTATGCAAGGTAGCCAAGGGGTAGGTTGCTCCAATTTTTAATTTTAAAACAAGGATCCTGCAATGGCATACAGTGCATTTGGAAGCAGCTGACAGAGTCCTGCACTGCTGGGAGAAGTTAAAATTCCTTGTTCTAAAGTAAATGATAAAGATACTACCTGCACTGGCCACCTATACCATCCATCCCAATTTGGCAGAGACAATCTTGATTAATCCTCTGTTGTCCCACTCCCCCCCCCGCTGCATTTAAAATGTCCCAGTTTCTCTCTCTTTCTCCCGTTTCTTTTGCTTTCTCCTGGAGAGGGAAAGACATGAGGGGCTGAATCCCAGTAGATTCAGGTCAGAGCAAATTGCTGCAGCTTCTCTTATTAGAGCCATATTGCAGGAGAAAAGAAAGCAGATATAGAGCCAGAGAGTAGTGGCTTTCTCAGCTTGTGTCTTCTTCCTCAACAATAACTTTTGCCATCTTGATCACATTTATGTTGCTGGGTCTAACAAGCCTCGGTTTTAATCTGTGAAATGTTGGAAGGTATGGCCACCTTATACAATTAAGGTAAAACAGCAACACTTCCTTCACCAGTAGTGAACAACATAACATTAGTCTTCAGGGCTCTGCAAAGAGAGCATGAGAAATTCCTTTTGAAAATTAACATTCCATGTTTTGGGTCCACAGCAACAGGTCGAGTAATATGGCTGGCTGTGCACTTTCCTTTGAAGATGAAAACTTTCATTATATGTGTAATGCACTGCAATACTTGTAGCACAAATAACATCTTTCCAAGAACTTCTCTCTTGAGTAAAATCAACATTTGGCAGTTACTACATTTCACAAAAAGGCACACAGCAGCATACCCCACTGGATAAGGCTAAGAAGCATTTTGTTGCTTGCAGTTTCCTCTGAAGCAAGAGAGGAAAACCTCTGTGTTGAAAGTTCAAGTCCAAGGATGGAACAGAGCCTATCACGTCCAGAAAGGGAGGTGCAGTTGCTGGTTGTGGTGTTACTAAAACAAACTATGCTATAGATCCAAGTCCCCCTTCACCCGCCCACCCTGGCAAATGTGTATTTGCTTCCAGAAATGATGACTAAGAGATGCTCTCGCAATCCCACCCAGCTCTGACCACAGTCAAAACCAAAAGGAAATACTTACTACTGGGTTCCTCAAACAGTTCCTCCCTCTGACCATAAATTCTTGCCCCTAAGGATGAGATATGTATTTGAATGTCAGGAGAGGAGAAGGGCAAATTAGATTAATATAAAATGCATGTGGATACAGGGCCATAACTACAGGGTGGGGACTGACTTCAGGCGCCTTCCCATTATTGTCAGCTGTTGTCTTTAAAAATAAAAATTTAAACCTCTGTCTCTTTTAGTTATAGAGATAAGAGAAAACATGTCAGAAGCCAACTGCTCAGTCAAAAGTAAATCTGCTCCAGGCTTCCCGTATCAAAAGTGCTTTGATGACTGATAAACTCTTAGTGCTTGAATCAGATTTTAATAAAACATAACGTTTAAAAAACAAAACACAACTGTGTACAACTACTTAGTGTTTAGATTTTTTCTTGCTTTTTCATTGACTTACAATTACCACCCTGTGTTCACCCAGGTTCCAGAAAAATGAAGTTTCTTCATAAAGAATTCTGGGGAAATTAACTCCAGATTAACTCCTGTCTTGCAGGGCAATCTTGTCCCAGATCTGCTGGCTGGAGAAGGTTAGGGAGGAGAAGAGCTCCTTTGCCAGTTTTGAGAAGGGGATTGCCAGTGTGCTCCTCTGCCATATAGAAGATATCCTGTGGATGGGAACTTTTGTGAAGCTGAAAAACTTGGCATTCCAGGGGCAGAAGTAGGGATAGAGGCAGCTCTGAACCTCTGGATCTTAAGTCTATTTTTTTGCCAGAGTGGCCCCAGGGTCACCTCCCACCATTTCTTATTGTTATTTGCTGTCAAGTCAACTTTGATTTATGGCAACTATCAATACAACTGCTCAAATTTTACATTGTGAGATTTTTTTATTTATTTTGCACACACAGTTCCTGTGCAAATAAAACAGAAAGGAGATACAACGAGAGACCTCCAAGAGACCTGTTATTAACACTCCTGCTCAGATTTTGCAAACTCAGGAGCATGTCTGTCTTGACTGAGTCAATCCACTTGCAATGTGGTCTTCCTCCTTTCCCAATGTATCGCACTCTACTGAACATTATAATATTTTCAGTGATTCATGTCATTTCATGATATGTCCAAAGTACAAAAGCCTTTGTTTCAACATTTTGGTTTCTAGTGAGAGTCAAGGCCTAATGTGTTCTCAGACCTGTTTATTTGTTTTTTGGGGATGGTATCTGTAGAACTCTCTTCCAGCATCACATTTCAAATGAACTGATGCTCTTCCTTTCCAACTTCACTGTCTAGCATTCACCATTGGACATAGAAATTGGAAATAATAGGATGCTGATTATTCTGACTTTGGTATTTAATGACATAGCTTTACACTTGAGGATCTTGTCTAGATCCTTCACAACTGCCACCATATCAGCCTGAATATCATAACTAACTTCTCCCCCTTAGAATCATAGAATCATAGAGTTGGAAGAGACCACAAGGGCCATCCAGTCCAACCCCCTGCCATGCAGGAACTCCCAATCAAAGCATCCCTGACAGATGGCCATTCAGCCTCTGCTTAAAGACCTCCAAGGAAGGAGACTCCACTACTCTCTGAGGGAATGTGTTCCACTGTCGAATCATCCTTACTGTCAGGAAGTTCCTCCTAATGTTGAGGTGGAATCTCTTTTCCTGGAGCTTACATCCATTGTTTCGGGTCCTAGTCTCTGGAGCAGCAGAAAACAAACTTGTTCCCTCCTCAATATGATATCCCTTCAAAAATTTAAACAGGGCTATCATATCACCTCTCAACCTTCTCTTCTCCAGGCTAAACATCCCCAGCTCCCTAAGTCGTTCCTCATAGGGCTTGGTTTCTAGACCCTTCACCATTTTAGTGGCCCTCCTTTGGATACGCTCCAGGTTCTCCACATCCTTTTTGAATTGTGGTGCCAGAACTGGACACAGTATTCCAGGTGAGGCCTGACCAAAGCAGAATAGAGTGGCACTATTACTTCTCTTGATCTAGACACTATACTTCTACTGATGCAGCCTAAAATTGCATTGGCCTTTTTAGCTGCTGCATCACACTGTTGACTCATGTTCAACTTGTGGTCCACCTGGATTCCTAGATCCCTTTCACACGTAGTCTCATTCAGCCAGGTGTCCCCCATTGTTTATCTGTGCTTTTCGTTTTTTCGCCCTAAGTGCAGTACCTTACATTTCTCCATGTTGAATTTCATTTTGTTAGCTTTGTCCCAGCTTTCTAGTCTAGTCTAGTTCAAGTCATTTTGAATTTTGATCCTGTCCTCTGGGATATTAGCTACTCCTCCTAATTTGGTGTCATCTGCAAATTTGATTATTATGCCCCCAGTACCATCATCCAAGTCATTGATAAAGATATTGAATAGCACTGGGCCCAGGACAGAGCCCTGTGGCACCCCACTGGTCACTTCTTTCCAGGTTGAAAAGGAGTCATTTTTGAGCACCCTTTGGGTTCGGCCAGTCAATTAATTACAAATCCATGTAACAGTTACTTTGTCTACCCACATTTTACTAGCTTGTTTGCAAGAATGTCATGGGGAACCTTGTCAAAGGCCTTACTGAAATCAAGATATACTATATCCACAGCATTCCCTTGTTAAGGAAAATGCAACATGGGACATACAGTAATAGAAATAAAATATGTATGTGATAGTCACAGTGACTAAGCAGGAACAATCATGAAGCTACACAGGTGAAAAAGATAATGTAATTTGGAAGCCTTGAGAGCCAAGGACAAAGTTATAGAGTGTATATTGAAAACACCTGTTATAGATTGCAAACACCTGAGATTCATTAAGTAGTCAAGGTAAAATGATGAAATACTTGAGTTGGTCTTAAGTATGGGATGATCTATGTAAACCAATCAAAATGAATGTACACGCCCACTGGGTGGAAACTGACTAGTGGGTGGTGACTAACAATGGCTATAAGTGCAATGTTTGCCAATGCATATTGTGGAGTATTTTGGTGGAGTAGAGATTGTGATTTGTAGGGCATATAGTATTTATATATAGTAGAATAAAGTAGATCTTTTATATAAGACTACTGAGTTGTCTGGTGTCTTGAGGGAAGATACAAGAACCAGAAGAATCCTGGAGAGGTTTGGAGACATCTCAGGAAGAAGAGTGAGAAGGCTTGGAGAGTTTGTCAGGGTCTTCAGCCTATTCTCTGAAACTCTGCTGCTTGGGAAAGAAGCATCAACCACTGATCAAAGCTGGTCAGCTCTGCTGCATAACAAGGTGGTGAGTTAGAGCCAGAGGTGTAGAGCTACAACTCCCATCATCCCTGACATGGGTTATGGGCCCAGATACTAGAGCAACCAGCATCCACAGAAGCTGAAAGGTCCAGAGAGTGGAAGAAAGTTTTGTGAAGCCTTGTGAGTAAATCATTTTGTGTTTTGTCTGCTGTGCATACTCAGAGGGACTGTGTCAAATTGAGTCACTGCACAAATTAAGATGGAGATACTAAAGTTTAGTAAATTAAATAGAAACAACGTCTCTACCTGGACGATATATGCCCAATCTCTACTAATAAAGGAGTCTCTGTGGTCGACAGTTGAAACAGGGCTGGCAGCTGATGCTAATGCAGCCACTCGAGAAAGAGACGCTAAAGCAAAAGCATGTCTTTATCTCATGCTAGAAGAAGACTTGATTAATGATGTAAGAGATAAAGTGTTCGCCAAGGATGTGTGGGATACCTTGCAGAGATTACACACTCCTTCAACTGCGTTTGCAAAAATGCTTTGGTCTAAAAGAATTTACAGACAAAAGATGACTAAAGGACAGTGTGTGATAGAACATTTAAAAACAATGCAAGATTTATTTGTGCAAGCTGAACTGAGAGGAGTGGAAATTAGCAAAGAGCAGCAGTGTTACATTTTACTAGAATCGCTAGACTCTTCTTGGGACAACATTACAAATAGCTTGCAAAATTTGCCAGAAGCTGAGCTGAACAGAGACTTAATTGTTGCCAGAATATTGGAAGAGAACTTGAGAAGAAAGTCTGAGCAGGGTGACTCAGCAAGTTTAAGGACTGTGCCAAAACAACAAACAACGCCTGATCTACGAAAGCAGGAAGAAGCAGCTTCTACAAGGGAGCAACGGAGGTGTTTTTATTGTAAAAAGATTGGTCATCTACAGAGACAATGTAAACAATTTGCTGCTGAGAGAAGCAAGCAAAAGGAGAGCAGATGGCAGCCGCGGCAGTATCAAAAACAGTCCAAACCTCCATTTTTGAAGGACAGTGGTAATAAAAAGGGGTTTGCAACCATGATTAAGGAAAAACAAAATACTAATTGTAAATGGTTGATTGACTCAGGAACATCATCTTCAATGTGTAACAATATTAATTTGATAAGTAATAGAAAATCAGCTAATGTAAATGCTGTAGTTTTAGCTGATGGGAAAGAGCTCAGCACTGTAAATCAAATGGGTACAGTTTTCATTCCAGGGTTAAAGGAAAACTTTAATGATGTGTTACATGTAAAGGAGTTAGAAAATAATTTGTTATCAGTAAGCAGATTAACAGACAGAGACTACACAGTCATTTTTGAAAAGAACATGTGTAAGATAAAACTGAATGGGGAATTGCGAGGCATAGGCTTGAAAAAGGATAAACTTTATTTTTTGGAGGACAATATTGATAGCTACAGGGTTGAAAATGCTAATAACATAGACAATAGTCCAATTCACAAAGACTGCATACATGAACTCCATAGAAAATTTGGCCATGCTAGTTTCAAATATTTAAAAAAGTTAATCAGTATGTGTCCAGATTTAAAAGTTGCTGAATGCAAAAATCACTTAGATTGTACTGTATGCAATCAGGTAAAGGTCCGAGCTTTTCCAGTAGCCAAGAAAACCAAAAGAATTGCTCAAAGACCATTTCAGTTTGTACATGCAGATGTTGCCCAAGCTAATTGTTTATCTTTAGGGGGAAGCAAATATTTCCTAGTAATTGTTGATAGGTTTACAAGGTTTGCATTTGTAAGAATATTGAAAAACAAATCTGACGCTGGGCAAAGTTTAAAAGCATGGGTGAGAATGGTGGAAAGACAATTTGATATTAGAGTAGGCACCATTGTTACTGACCGAGGAGAATTTCTAAGTAATCAATTGTTTAATTGGTTTCAAAAGGTGGGAATAAGGCATGAAACTACTAATCCCGCTTGTCCTAATGAAGATGGTTTAGCGGAGAAAAAAAAATACAAGATATAAAAAGGATAACTGCTTGTTTGATGGCAGATGCAGAGGTAAAAGATAGTTTCTGGGCGGAAGCAACTTTGACAGCAGTACATATTAGTAACAGACTGTATCATTCAGAAATTGAAGACATTCCCTACAGGGTATTGTATGGGAGAGTGCCAAATTACAAGTATTTGAGAGTCTTTGGACAATTTGCTTATGTTTACATACCAGCTTGGTTCAGGAAGAAAGGAGAACCCAAAAGTAAAAGGCTTAGGTTTTTGGGTTATTCAGGAAATAGCTACAAGTTTCATTTGGGTGGAAAAGAAGTGCAGTATTCTAGGTCTGCAAATTTTGAGAGACATGCTGGTTGGGACAAACTGCATGCCAATAAAGAAGTTTTCTTGAGGTTAGGAAGTTCAAATGAGCCAGAAACACAAATTGAACCAACTTCAGGAAACGGAGGGGTTTCAGTTAAGCCAGAAGCATCAACTAGCAGTAGTGGTAGCTCTTCTGATAATGAGACACAATCTAGACCTATTACTACTAGAATGACTGAAGACAAGAGATTTAGTCATAGAACTACAACTTCCAGTACAGAAAGTGAGGATGAAAGAGGCAGATCAGCAGAGTTTATTCCTAGATGTAGTCACAGAATTAGAAAGCCTCCAGATAGGTTTGTTGTAACAAATGCAAGAGCTTGTTTAGCAGTGGAAGAGCCTGAAAGTTTTGAAGAGTTGGAAAGTTTGTCTAGAGAAGAACAGGAAAGATGGATTGATGCAATGGATGATGAGTTTGGTTGTCTGGTAAATAAAGATGTTTTTGAAGTTGTTGACAGACCCAAGGACAAGAAAGTAATTGGTTGTAAGTGGGTGTATAAAAAGAAAGAAATGCCAGATGGAAGTATTAAGTATAAAGCTAGGTTAGTAGCTAAGGGTTTTGCACAACAGCAGTATGAGAACTATGATAAGACATATTCTCCAACTGCAAAGCCAGAAAGTCTGAGAATGGTTCTAGCTGTAGCAGCAAAAAGAAATTTAGTTGTAGAACATTTTGATTTTGAAACAGCCTACTTGAATGCTAGTTTAGATGAAGAGATATTTATGGAGCAGCCACAAGGTTTTGAAGAAAATAGTAATCAGAAAGTTTATAAATTGAAAAAAGCATTGTATGGATTAAAACAAAGTGCCAGAGCATGGAATTTGTGCATTAATGATGAGTTAGTTAAGCTAGGGTACAAAAGGAGCATTGCAGATGCTTGTGTCTATACAAAAGGAGACATAGTGTTAGTAATTTATGTAGATGATTTGTGCGTGGCAGCAAAGTCAAAACAGGAAATTGAATCAGTAAAAAGAGAATTGTCTGAAAAGTTTGTCTTAAAGGATCTAGGTTTATTAAAGTCTTATTTAGGTATTAGTGTTGAATGGACAGAAAAAGGACATTGTTAAGTCAGAGAAAGAAAATTGAAAGCTTGATTGAAAAGTGTGGATTACAAAATGCTAAAATAGTAAGAGCTCCAATGACAACTGGTTTTGTATCTGTAAAAACAACTAGAGATTTTGAAGACAAGACTTTATTCAGGAGTATAATAGGATCTTTACAATTCATATCTTGCCACACCAGACCAGACATTTCATATGCTGTAAATGTATTGTCCAGAAGGGTTAATGATCCAAAAATTGAAGACTGGACAGCAGTAAAACACTTATTAAGATATTTGAAAGGAACTTTAGATAAGAAATTAATAATTAGAAACAGTAGTTCAGATTTAGATTGTTATGTGGACAGTTCTTTTGCATCAGAATTAGGAGACAAGAAGTCAATTACAGGAATGATAATTAAGTACAGTGAAAGTCCAATAGTCTGGAGAAGTAGAAAACAAACTAATGTAGTGTTAAGTACGACGGAAGCAGAATTCGCAGCTTTAAATGAGATAGTGAATGAGGTACAGTGGGTTGAGCAATTGTTGAATGATTTAAATGAAAGTTACAAGATACCAGTAGAAATTCTGGAAGATTCACAGTCATGCATAGCAATGGCTGAAACTGAAAGTTTGAAGAACAGAACAAAATATGTTGGAGTAAGATATCAGAATGTGCGAGACATGGTTCAAAAGGGTAAAATAGAATTGAGATATATAGAAACACAACACAACATAGCAGATTTGTTCACAAAAGCATTGACAGCGGAAAAACATGAAAGACTGACACAAATGGTTGGAATGACATTATAAGACACATACAATATTTTATTTCGGAGGGGATTGTTAAGGAAAATGCAACATGGGACATACAGTAATAGAAATAAAATATGTATGTGATAGTCACAGTGACTAAGCAGGAGCAATCATGAAGCTACACAGGTGAAAAGGATAATGTAATTTGGAAGCCTTGAGAGCCAAGGACAAAGTTATAGAGTGTATATTGAAAACACCTGTTATAGATTGCAAACACCTGAGATTCATTAAGTAGTCAAGGTAAAATGATGAAATACTTGAGTTGGTCTTAAGTATGGGATGATCTATGTAAACCAATCAAAATGAATGTACATGCCCACTGGGTGGAAACTGACTAGTGGGTGGTGACTAACAATGGCTATAAGTGCAATGTTTGCCAATGCATATTGTGGGGTGTAGTGTGGAGTATTTTGGTGGAGTAGAGATTGTGATTTGTAGGGCATATAGTATTTATATATAGTAGAATAAAGTAGATCTTTTATATAAGACTACTGAGTTGTCTGGTGTCTTGAGGGAAGATACAAGGGGTTTGGAGACATCTCAGGAAGAAGAGTGAGAAGGCTTGGAGAGTTTGTCAGGGTCTTCAGCCTATTCTCTGAAACTCTGCTGCTTGGGAAAGAAGCATCAACCACTGATCAAAGCTGGTCAGCTCTGCTGCATAACAAGGTGGTGAGTTAGAGCCAGAGGTGTAGAGCTACAACTCCCATCATCCCTGACATCCCTTCATCTACCAAGTTGGTAATTTTATAAAAAAAAGAGATTAGATTTGTCTGGCATGACCTGTTTCTCTGAAACCCATGTTGACTTTTTGTGATTATGAAATTAACTTCCAGATGTTCACAGACTCTCTGTTTAATAATCTGCTCCAGAATCTTTCCTGGTATTGATGTCAGACTAACTGGACGATAATTGTTGGGATCCTCTTTTTTCCCCTTTTTGAAGATGGGGACAACATTTGCCCTCCTCCAATCCGCTGGGACTTCTCCTGTTTTCCAGGAGTTCTCAAAGATTATTGCCAATGGTTCCGATATTACGTTTGCCAGTTCTTTTAATACCCTTGGATGTAATTCGTCTGGTCATGGAGACTTATATTCATTTAGATTAATCAGGTATTCCTGTACTATCTCTTTACTTATTCTGTGCTGAAATTCTCCTATTCTGTCCTCTTCTCCATTATCCTCAGGTTGAGCACCGTTTGCCGTTTCTGAGAAGACTGAAGCAAAGAAGGTGTTGAGTAATTCTGCCTTTTCTCTGTCCCCTGTTAACTTTTTGCCATCTTCTCTGCACAGTGGCCCTACCATTTCCTTCTTTTTCCTTTTGCTGCTGACATACCCCCCAAAAGCCCTTTTTATTGTTCTTAACCTCTCTAGCAAGCCTGAGTTCATTCTGCGTTTTAGCTTTTCTGACTTTACCCTTACACGTGCTAGCTATTTGTTTGAATTCCTCTTTGGTGATTTCCCCATTTTTTCCATTTCTTACACATGTTCCATTTAAAATTTAGTTCAGTTGCAAGTTCCTTAGTCATCCATCCTGGTTTCTTGAGACACCTCCCATTTTTCCTCCTCGTTGGCACGGTTTGAAATTGTGCTTTCAGTATCTCCCTTTTGAGAAACTCCCATCCGTCTTGAACTCCCTTCTCTTTTAGTATTCCTGTCCATGGGATCACTCCCAGTATTTCTCTAAGTTTAGTAAAACCCTTGACATGAGCTTAGGGATGACATCAAACTTAGAAAAGAAAACCTGCCCCATACCTTCACAGAATTAGGGGTTTGTTAGTGGTATGAGTGGTTGGGCTTTGGAAATGGCAAATATTTGGCAACCTCTCTATTGCCACACATAGATACATGTTAATTAGGATTGCTATGTCAGCCATTTTCAATGCTGTTCTCAAGGCCTTAGTCAGCCACTATATTTCTTTAAGGATCACTCAAATAATGGTGTGGAGGACCATGACTCTGTCCTTGAGTCCCCTATGGATCTTTAAAAAAAAATAGGAGAATGGGTTGAGGAAAGGAGGTAACTGTGGAGGAAAAAGAAGAGTGAGAGGTGGAGAGAGGGAAAAAGAGAGAAAATCAGAGTGAGAGTGAGCATAGGGAAAGGATTTAGGTCTACCCACAACTGCTGTGCAGCTACTTTCCAGAAAGTCTTCCATGAGGGAGTGTAACCCTTGAGTCAAAAATGTTCTCCACCCCACTCTAAATGGCCTACTGTAAAATCCTATTATTATGTGTATCCCTGAGATGTATTGGCCCCAATTGCTCCATTTTCTAATTCTGGAGTATTTCTACTATGCAGGACCCTCTTTACTGCAATCTTATGTAAATCCTTGTCATGAGCTTCTTAAAAACAACAACAAACAAACCATGCTATAACACATACATTGCCACAGAGAGATTCTCATTATTGCCACAGTTTCTCTACTCTGCCCTCTTAAGATAAACTGGCAGCTTGGAACTCTTTTTTGTACAGTTTTTTTTTAAAAGGGACCAACTCCCTGATTTCACACTTTATTCCACAAAAGCAAGGCCTCTTTTCTCCTGAGAGCAGAACAAACTAATAAAATGAGTGAACTGACTCCATAACAACAAAGATCTCAGACCTTGGCATGTAATATCCATAACCTCCGAGCTACTGACTGTTGCTGAGCAATAAGTACCTCTCACACTATTAATAAAACCCTATCTGTCAGCCTTGGTATTTATGATATTAGGACACATTGCCCTAGTGTGCAGAGTGAAGGCTAAATTCAGATGCCAGTTTGGCTGGTGGTGTAACATACACCTTGCTCCAGTGCTCCCTCTGTGTGTATGCAATCATGTGATTGTCTCCCTTGGCTATAAATATAAAGAGTGAATGTGTGAGATGTTATCACACAAAATGTATTCCTTACCTGCAATTGTTCTTCATGAAAGCTACATTGACTCAGTTCTGCTTGTCCATTCCCACTGCTTCCCTGAGTTGGGAACTCCATTTCTAGGACACTTTGTTGTTCTTGTGTTCCTTCAAGTTATTTCCAACTTATGGTGACCCTAAGGCAAACTTATCATAGGATTTTCTCAGCAAGATTGGTTCAGGGGAGATTTGCCATTGCCTTCCCTTGAGGCTGAGAGCATGTGACTTGCCCAGGGTCACCCAGTGGGTTGAGCAGGGAATCAAACTATGGTCTTCAGAGTTGTAGTCCAACCTCAAATCACTACGCCACGCTGGTTCTCTAACACTTAATAAAACCCTCTCAGTCAACCAGAGTGCTGCTATTAAATGCCAGTGGCTAGCATGAATAGGCAGAAGCACCCCAACAGTACCTTCTGCCATCTGTTGGTAGTTTTAGGCTTCACCCTTTCACACATGGCTGGTTTTTGAAAGGCAATGAAAATATAACCTCTCAGGATTATTTTCATGGACAAATGTCTTTCCATTTAGCACTAAATGATTATAAAAACTATAGACATTTAGATGTATGGTTGGGTATACATTTATCAATGGTATTAGATGTTTATATTGGTTTCAAGAATGGTTAGATTCTGTGGCTAAAATCAATCCTATATCCCAGCTTTCACCAATTCTTTAGAAATGTTGGACCTGCAATTTACCTTGTTATGGCTTATTGTGGATGGCCTGAAGCTGACATTCAATTTATCTGTAGGGCACCATGTGTAAATCCCATCAGTGAATTTCTATATAACTTGAGAGTAAAGAAAAGCCGCTGTGGAGTAGTGGTTTGAGCATTGGACTATGACTCTGGAGATCAGGGTTTGATTCACAGCCTGACCATGGAACCCACTGGGTGACCTTGAGCAAATCACATGCTCTCAGCCTCAGAGAAAGGCAATAGCAAAACTCTGAACAAACTTTGCCAAGGAAACCCTATGATAGGTTCACCTTAGCGTTGCCATAAGTTGGAAATGACTTGAAGGCACACAACACACACACACAAGTACCACCAAGACCAGCCTGTTCATTGGGCAGAGTGAGGGACCTGCCTAGTGAGTGGAGAAGGATAGGCAGCAATTCTTCAACCCCCCCTCCTTTCTGGGAGGGCTCTGTTCTGGCACCACTCTCAAGAGCCCTACTGGTTGCTTTCTGGCTGCAACAAATTCACATCCTCCAGTATTTCACAGGTAAAAATGGGGGCAACCATTTATCTGTATTTCAGCAAAGCATTTGATAAGGTCTCCCATGATATTTTGATTAAGAAACTGACTAAATATGGAATAGATGGAAACTTCATCAAATGGATCCATAATTGGTTTGAAAACCATGCTCTAAAGGTTGTCATCAGTGGCTGTGCTTCAGCATGGAAGGAGTCTATAATGGAGTGTGCCACAGGGTTCTGTCCTGGGGCTGACACTCTTTTTTTAAATCAATGATTTAGATGATGGGAGGGAGGAAATCCTTATCAAATTTGCAGATAGTACAAAACTGGGAGAGGTAGCTAATACATTGGAATATAGGAATAAAATCCAAAAGGACCCTTGATAAGCTGGAAAACTGGACTGCAAATAATTAAATTCAACAGGGACAAATGCAAAATTCTACATTTGGGCCACAAAAACCAAATGCACAGATACAGGATGGGGGACACTTGGCTCAGCAGGACAACATATGAAACAGACTTTGGGATTTTTGTTGCCCATAAGTTGAACGTGAGCCAGCAGTATGATGTGGTGGCAAAGAAGTAAAATGCTAACTTAGCCTGCATTTATAGAAGCATACTTTCCAAATTGAGGGGAGAAAGAAGTAATAGTCCCCCTAAATTCTGTGCTGCTCAGGCCTCACCTGGAATATTGTGTTCAGTTCTTAAAACCTCATTTTAAGAAGGATATAGACAAGTTGAAGCGAGCTCATAGAAGGACAATGAAGATGCTAAGAGATACAGAGAACAAAACATATGATGAGGTTGAAGGAGCTGGGCATGTTCAGCTTGTTGAAGAGAAGATTGAGGAGTGGCATGATCACACTCTTTAAATACCTAAGGGCTGCCACAAAGAGGAAAGTGCAGGCTTGTTCTCTGCTGCTTCAGAGGATACCACGTAGTGTAATGGTTTTAAGTTGCAGGTGGGCCAGATTGTGATTGAACATTAGAAGGAATGTCTTGACAATGAGAGTGGTCTGTCTCCAATTGCCTACAGTGGTAGGGTCATCTTCTCTGGATGCTTTCAAAAGGAAGCTGGACAACTACTAACTGGGGATGCTGTCTAACTGGGACTCCTGCATTGAGCAGGGAGTTGGATCTGATAGCCCATATAGTGCCTTCTATGATTCTGTGTTATTCCCAACAGGTGTGTAAAGAACACTTGTCACTTTGCTCTTCCTGAAAGAAAAAAGTATCACATTTCACGATAACCCATTAGGAAAATGAAAAAGAACAATGAGATTCTTGGGCTTCAGGACTTCTGCCCTTCCCAAATTAATTTGAGCTAAAACATAGGTTTTTTTTTATTTTTTATTAAAAAAAAAACGTTTCTGCACAAACCCTGGACATTTTTGCACTGGTTTCTATGTTGGTTCTTGTTTTGAAAGCAAGTTTTCTGAGGAAAAGCAGTAAAAACCAATCTCTTTTAGCAAGGCTATCCAGATGTATGTATTGTATTGATTATTTTAACCTATATTGATTTTATATGCTCTTTTAATTGTGGCCTGATTTGTTGTTGTTACCTGCCTTGATCCATAGGGAGGAGTGGGTAAGAAGAAACAACAACAAGCTCCATGTGTTGCAATGTAACTCTTATGATCTCAGTCATGCTTATAATATAATCTTATATATATAGTTGTAGTCCAACACAGGGCTTCCCCAGCATAGGAATGCATCAAGGTGGAGTCTGTCTTACATAATCTTTTAACTGGAATCAAAACACCAATTCCATTTCTATACTTTTGGTACTATTAAAATGTACCAGGGGAGCCATCTATACAGGCTCAGTCTCTCTTATCTGGAATTCTGAAATCCAAAATATTCCAAAATCCAAAACTGTCCACATTGGTGACTGAGATAGTGACACCTTTGCTTTCTGAAGATTGAATGTACACAAACTTTGGTTCAGGCACAAAATTATTAAAAACATTGGGTATAAAATTACCTTCAGGCTATGTGTATAAGGTGTATACAAAACAAAAATGAATTTAATGTTTAGACTTGTGTCTCAAGTCCAAGATTTCTCATTATGTATATTCAAACATTCCAAAATCTGAAATTCTCTGAAATCCAAGACACTTCTGGTCCCAAGTATTTCAGATGAGAGCGACTCAACCTGTATCAATATTTTCCCTCCTGTGCCTCTTTCCCTGGTTCTGCTACCTACCAAACCAATCAAGTCATTCAAGAGTTGCTCTTTGTTGTATGTCACTCAGCTTTTTCCTCTGACATGATGTCAAAATTTCTCAGCCAGAGGTGTGGCTGCTTTCATTGATTTTGATGATTATGTGCCCTCCAGATTTCAGGTCACTCCTTCATTAGTCATGCATCCTACACAAAGAAAACTTCTGGGAGAGGCATCCTCCTTTGACAGCACTATGAGATGATTTTTTGTTTTGTTTAATGTAGGGTTAGGTTTCCCCTGAATGATACCCCTTATGGAGGAGAAAAGGTTTGGACATGTTCCATGAAACAATTTCTATTGCCTTCAGAAGGGATTATGCAGATTAATGCAGTATGATATCAATGCCTACTAGTCATCAAGATGATATATTATCATATATGATATATATTGCCAAGAGTTGTTCTGGGCCCAGGGAAGCATAACAGGGGATGAGGTACTCTTGTGCTCATGCCCTGCTTGTGGACTTCTCCAGAGGCATCTATTTGACCTTTCTAGAAACAGAATACCGGGCAAGGCTTTGGCCTGAGTTGTTGTTCTTGTTGTTTGCCTTCAAGTCATTTCTGATTTATGGAGACCCTAAGGAAAACCTATCATGGGATTTTCTTGGCAAGATTTATTCAGAGAAGGTTTGCCATTGCCTTCCCCTCAGGCTGAGAGCATGTGATTGGCCCATGGTCACCCAGTGGGTTTTATGGCTGAGCAGGGAATCGAACCTTCTTCAGAGTTCTAGTCAAACACTCAGATCACTACACCATGCAGGCTTTATTGCAACACAATTTAATTTCCTCTCTTAACTTTTAATTTATTATTATATCCAGCCAGCTTTCATGCTTGTGGATATTATAATACTGAAATAACAGCCTGATACTACTCCCAAAGGGAAGTTTCTTTTTTTTTTTAATTTTATTAAATAACTATAAAAATTTTACATTAAAAAACAACAACAGAAACATGACAAACAAACCAATACATAGACCATAGGGGGAAAAAACATATAAAAACATAGATACTACATCCTAAACATATAACAAATAACAAATAACAATTATATATAAAAAAACACAACGTAACTTCCTAAGCTGTATCCGAGAAACTATAATCTATCATCACCAAATATATAACTCATATCTTTTTCTGACAAATTCTACATCCAGAATTTAGAGTCTCGAACTATCTTTCTATGGGGAAGTTTCCCAAAGGGAAGTTTCCCCAAAGGGAAGTTTCTGAAAGATCACCTTTGATAGACTGATATCTTTGCAGGGATGCAAGGTATGGTCACAACTTCATGTTGTATCTACCATGTCAAGGTCATAGGCTGTCTGGTTCTCTTTTGCCCTCACGTTAATAATAGGCTTGGTTCCAGAAGTTTTGTCCAGGGCCCCAGTGCCACACACATTTAGTACTATGATTAGGCTGACCATTTTTCCTTGAGATAAAAACAGAACACTGGGATGGCAAAAATGGGATGGGATTATGTAATATTCTGTATTTCTGAAAAAGTAAGATGATAACCATAGTTTTATTATATGAATATACTGAGCTACCAATGAGACAGAACTCATACAAAAATTTAGGTAGACATTGGGGTGGGGGGGCTGTATTTCACCACAATCGTACCATGAATATTTATCTGATGAAGTAATCTTACGCAGCAAATTTCGGTCTTTCAACACCTTATCATAAAACATGTCACATCTGATAACCTTTTTTTTGACAGCCACAATTGCAAAGAGGGATCCTCAAACCATTTCCACAAAATAACAGAGTAGTTTTCTTGAAAATGGGACAAAATTTACATTCAGATTAAATCTGGAAATTGAAAAAAACCAAACACATTATTGTCCCATTTAAAATAGTACGTATGGTCAGCCTAACTGTGAGGTGAAACAGATGGGCAAAATAAAGCGACCTCCAGTTACTTTGAAGGTGAGGCATTTCTATGATACATACCTCCAAAGCAGGTGGAAACCGAAATTAAGCCATGCTCCAGGGCTAAAAACTAGAGCAAAAATAAGCCAGGATACTCTGGCTTAGCTTGAAAAATGCACATTTTCATGCCTGCTTATATACAGCCCAGTGTCAGTGTGGGACTTTAGCAAAGCAAAACAATGAAAGTGTGACAACTGTAATTGATGTAATTGCAATGTACACAAACCAGAAAGTCCAACAGGGGCATGGGGTGAAGGGGGATGAAGGGGGCATGTATGGGGGGGGGCTCCAAGATTGTGCTTTGCCAATGTATCACTCACACACCAATGTACTGATGCCCTGCACTGGCGGAGCATCACATATGCATATTCATATGCAACTGTGTGGCTGATCAAAGGGGCAGCCATGCAATGGGATGGCATCTGGGTGGACATGGGAGGTACTTGTAGATCACAGGTGGTGTGTTTGTGCAACAGTGCGCATGTATGGTGGGCAACAACAACAACACCATCACCCAAGTATGGTGGCTTGATGCCATGCCATGTGATCTGCCCATGGATATTTGGCCTGCTATGGGAGTGGGCTGTGTGGACAATGGGGTTTTGACCCACTTTGGGAAAAAGCAGGGCCGAGATGCTTTTCCCCACTTGTCTGCTCTGGCCCTATGATCCAGTTTAAGTGCTATTGGTCCATCCTATGGAATCCTGGGATTTGTAGTTTTGGCAAGATGCTAGACTTCTCTAGCTGAGAATTCTAAATTTCCTTCCCTAAACTTCATGTCTCAGGATCCTGTATGATGTTGCCATGGCAGTTAACGTGGAGCCATATTGTTGCAATTATGTAGTGTGAAAGAGTCCCAGGTCTCAAAGGAGTTTCCCAGGACTAGAAATCTGTAAAAATAAATCCCAAACCTACAAGGGGAATATAGTGTGGAGCTCTGTGGTTTCAGATGAGACCAAAGAGATCAAAAGAGCTGCTCATTCAATACCATGATGTTTAGCTCCCAAGACACCACTTGCTTCATTTATATAATCATAATAATTTTGAATGTTCTTTTAGATTTAGAAAACAGAGGGATTATTTGGGCAGAGGTGTGGGGGGGGGGGGAGGCTGTAAACTCATGAGAAGAAATAGGGAAATTATACATTTTCTCTCAGACCTCAAAAGTCTGAATCACAGATAACAAGAGAAGGGAAATTAAAAAACATAAAGATATCTTCACACAGTTCATAATGAAACTATTGTACACATTGCTACAGGTTATTGTGAAGTAGCCAATAATATATCCCTAATTTTAGAGCTAAAGGACCCTTTCCGTGAATGGAAATGACAGTAGACCTTTGATAAATGGGGGCAGGGTGGTTCTAGTAATTTTTGCTCATTTTCCTTTCTTTCTGCAGTATCTTCCTCTGCTAATTCCTGTGCCACCTCTTATAGTATTCCAGAGCACAGCTCACTGAATTTAGGTACAACCCACTAAAGAAAGACTTACCAGCAGCTTTCTTAGGTGCCTTCAAGTCTACTCTGACTTATGACAACTCTATCATTGGGTTTTCTTGACAAGATTTATTCAGAAGAGGTTTGCCACTGCCTTCCTCTACGGCTGAGAGAGTGTGATGTTTCCAAGATCACTCAGTGGGCTTCCATGACTGAGTAGGGATTTGAACCCTGGCCTGGAACTGGCAAAACCACTTCTGAGTATCTTTGTTTAAGAAAACCCTATGAAATTTAGGAGAAAATCCATAAGTTGACAGTGATTTGAAGACACATACATGCACACTCCCAGTCCTAGTCCAACATTCAAACTGCTACTGCACCATGTTGACTCTCTACACCAGTAAGTATTAGCCAATATAAATAAAACTCTTACCCCTTGTATTTCAGGTCAGTGTTATCTCTAATGACCTGAATGTGGGACTGAACTAACAAGAGACTTCTGTCATTATCACACTCAGTTTACAAACTTCACCGTAGCATCTACTGAAAGAGAATGCTATTAAGTGGAATCAATGAACAACTGGTCCATCCCTTAACATAGCAATGTTTAATTTTCTGATGTACTCAGATTATTTTTTTATTAATTTTGTTGTTTTAAACAATAATTGAAGTTTTAAATTTTTATAAGGATTGCAAAATAATGTTTGCACTGTGAAGAAAAATCAATACCTAAGTAAATATGAGGGTTTTTTTTAATTTAAAAAAAATGCAGATATGTTGCCTTGTTTATAGGAATAATCCTACAAGCCATTGCCATTTATTGCATTTAAGTATGAGATAATATCTTTCAAACATTTTCATAGACCAGTCTTGCCCAACCTAGAGCCCTCCAGATGTATTGTGCTATCACTTCCATCATCTTCAAACATCATCATATTCAAACAGCCGAAGCCAAAGATTTTAAACTGTTTATATTATGCTGGTACCTTATTGTTGCAAAATTTGATTTCTTCTTTTAACATTTTAAAAATTGTTATCTCGTTGCTTTAAACAATGTGTAGTTATCTTATTTAAGGAAGGAGTAAGGTGGTGGAATGTCTGCTGAGCATATTGAAAGGTGCCTGACCCATGTCCAAATGGGTATTGGATTGGCGAATATGAGAAAGTAAAAGAATAAAAACAATAAGAGCGTAGGGGAGTAACAGAGAAGTTATTAAAATACAAGTTTGAAAATACATTTGATTGCCTAATGGGAGGAAAATCAAAACTCAAAATTAAACAAACAGCCAAAAGCCTCCTCTAAATTAAAACTGGGCAAGCTGACACGTGCTACTAGCCAACAATGGTACAAACCAGAGCTGGGAAGATTTTTGTGGGGCACAAGTGGCCATGATGAGTGGAGGATTCTAGGAGTTATGGTCCCAAAATAGGCCTTTTCCATGCTCTGGTGTGATCAGAATGGCTCTCTCCCTCTTATTCTTCTGTTGCCAGGCAAAGACCTTTTATCTCAGCAGACTTTTAAAACAGAAGTATTGTTTTGGGTCCAAGGATCATCTCTTCCCATATAATCTGCCACATACATTCAGGTCCTCTGGTGGATCTTTACTCCAGTCAGCCAGGACTACGTTGACAATTGTCAGACAGAGGACTTTTTCTCCAGCTGCCTTGAGACTGTGGAATGACCTGCTGGAAGAGATTCGATAGCTGAATAAGATATTTTGGGGAGGGCCTGCTTGCAGTCCCACCACCCTTAGAAATACAGCAGTGGGAACACCAGACAGGGTCCTTTCAGTGGCTTCTCCCAGGCTGTGGAGCTTCCTTCCTAGAGAGGTCAGATTAGTGCCCTCCTGGTTAGATTCTATAGGTAGGTGAAGACTTTTTGTTTAGTTTCAGCAAACCTTTGAGGACTGATTGGTAGTGATGGTCTGTCATAATGTGCTGTATTGTCTGTCTTTGTTCTTTTAAATGGCCATGCTTGTAACTGTTTTAAATCCTATTGACAGTTTAATTTAACAATAATTTTAACCTATGTATGATGTGAATATTTAGCAATATCCGTTTTAACATTTGTAAGCTGCCTTGAGCCTCAAACCAACAAAAAGACAGGGTCTAAATAAATAGAATAATAACTGCAGTGATTGAATAAGGCTGGCCTACCTTAGCAGGAGGAACCTAAATACCCTAAAGGCACCCGATCATGTCTGATCTTGGAAGCTAAGTAGGATGAACCCTAGTTAGTACATGTTATGGGAAATTGCCAACAAATCCCAGGTGCTGTAGGCTATATTTCAAAGGAAGGTACTGGAAAAACCACCTCCTTGTATTCCTTACCTAAGAAAACTCCATTAAATTCATGGAGCCACCATAAGTCAACAGGTGACTTGAAGGGACAGATGCATAATAATAATAATAATAATAATAATAATAATAAGGATGAGGATGAGGATCGGGATGACAATTTCCCAAAGACTTTATTCTGCAAGGTGTCTGCAGTCAATTAGCTTCAGCCCACTAACATTCATTCACACCAAGAAAGGGTGACCAGATATTTTCCTAGGACATTATCACACGGGGGCAAATCTGCTGGTTAATCCACACAAATCCCAAACAGAAACTGGATTTGTGCCTCGCATTTTCACACGACGTCGCACAGAAACTGGACAGAAAGTGGACAGAAACTTGTGTTAACCGAGATCTTTTGAAATTCGGTTGTTTGGAGGAAATGCAAATGCGAAATTAAGGTAATTTCGCATTTACCGTAATGTGAAAAGCAAATGCACATTTGGGAGCATTTCCCTGCTGTTCCCATGGTTCCAGCGAGCATTCCTCTATCTGCGCATGTGCAAGAAGCTCATTTCTAGTACATTTACAGGCTTTTCTCGCTTGTGTGTGAACGTTAAATGTGCTTACTTTAATTTCGCAATTAAGATAATTACGTGTGAAAGCCATTTGCGGAATCAAGGTTTATTATCCGTTTATTTTCGGAATGCCTCATTTCCACTTTATTATCGCTTTCTGGCCCACGTGTGATAACGTCCCTAGACATGTCCACATTTCAGCTTTCTGTCCATGAGGAATTCCAAAATGTCTCCATTTTGAGCATGACTAAGAAGCATGAATTTACATTCATATTAATAGTTTTAGCTTTTATTTTGTAATATCCTACATTTTTCTTGAATGTCCTACATCTTGCAGTGCCTTGTCCTCTGCAATTATGACATCTGGTTACCTGCATTGGAATGCCATGGGTTCTTTGCTGAAAATGGAAGCAATTCAAAGCAGAGATTGGAAGAAGATGTTGTTGGATGTTTCAGCAGCAGCATAAATCAATAGCACAGATCTTGCCAGCCTCAAGCTTTATTTTACTGCCACTGGTCAGATTTCAGGGATGAAGCAACTTTGTGCTAAAAGATGGTACTACTTTTTCTCTGTTTCTGGTTCCAAATAAATTTCTCCAAAGTGAGTGGAAAAGGCATCAGGAGATTTAGGAAAGAACGTATTGGATGTGGGAGGACAGATTTAAAGTTTGGAAATGTGACTTTTTTTTTTGGACTACAACTCCCAGAATTTCCCCAGCACACGTTATTTACAGGAGGAGCATATACAAAGAGTAACAAGGAGGAGGGACTCATTCTTGGCTGTGACTCTTAGTACTTGGCACAATGCCTGTCCTTGCCTAGAGTTGGCTAAGCATCAGGGGGAAAAGCCTCCATCAAAAAAGCTCTCTGGGTATAGGATTTCCCCTGAGGATAAGTAAACTCTTAAGTGTGTAAGTGGGGCCACAACCTGGGGAGTGGGACCATAAGTGTATTCCCTGCTCCCTATTATTTATTATGTTTTATTTATTAGTCACAAATTCACCCCACCTTTCTTCCAGTGAGCGCAATGGCTCTCCCTTTTCTCCTTTTCTCTTCCCAACAAGAATAGCCCAGTAAGATAGGTCAGTGTGAGACTGGGCCAAGTTCACCCAGTGTGTTTGATGGCTCATTGGGAACTAAAATATATCATTCTCTGTAAAGGTGGGAAGCCCACTTTTAGCCCAGAAAAGACCTTATTTCAAGGGCTGCTCATCAGTTATTTTTCTTGAAGTGAAAGAAGGAGATAGCCTTTTCTCTAAGCTCCCACCCTGAGGCCTTGCCATTCAACAGCAGAACAACACACAGATTAACATGTAAATCACCTTCTCTCAACCAAGGCTCACACAGTATGTGTGTGTGTGTGTGTGTGTGTGTGTGTATGTTTTGTGTGTGTGTGTGTATATATATATATATATATATATATATATATATATATATATATATATATATCCCACTCACTTCCATACCAGCATTCTCTGAAGATGCCAGCCACAGGCAAAACATCAGGAATAAAATCTTCTAGAGCATGGCCACATAGTCTGAAAAACACAAAAAACATTTTCTCTAAGCTGTTTGCAACCATGATAACATCTCTTCAAGTAGCTTGCTCCAATCTCTGAGGAGTTTGACTTCCTCTCCATTCCTGTGTTAAATTTGGATTTGGATTCATTGACCACTCTAAAAAAATGTAGTGAAAAGTTGCCACATGTCACTCAACTTTTCACTTCATTTTTTTTAGAGTGGTCAATGAAGCATCCAGAGTTTGAAGAATTTACTTTTCTTGGACTACAGCTCTCAGAACCCCATTAGTCACTGGCCATCCTAGCTAGGGATTCTAGGAGCTGTAGTCCCCAAAAGGATTCTCCCTTCCTCCTTGAGTTCTGGCAAGATAACTTTTTTTGTTGTTGTTGTTGCCAGAGAAATCATGTATATTTTTAATGTTGACATGAAAGTTCAGGAAGGATTAGAGAACAGATAATCAATCATATGTACTTTTCCAGCAATTTGAACCATTTTCCAAATATGAAAATATTTAAACCACAATGTACTGCCTTATCATATGAGAAAAAAAGCTGGAACAGAGCAAGAAAGTAGCGGCTTTCTCTATGCCTCTCCACATGCTGTTGTAGCACTTCCATTCTCTTCCTGAGGGAGACGCTTGTAAAAGCATGTCTTTTGTCAAATGGATTTTCCAGCATGAAAAAAGGCATGCATTTCTGACTGTGTCCCTTGGGAAGAGAATGGAAGTGCTATGATGGCATGTTGAGAGGCATGGAGAAAGCTGATGCTCTCCCACTCTGTTTTGGCTTTCTTTTCTTATGCAATAAGGCATGTAGATTTTACAGCATGTGTTTTAAATTTTATTATGGATGTGATCCTTTAGTGCCAGGGGCCTCTGATGGTAAAAATTTTCCTTTCTACCTGCAAAGGCAGTGGGGGAGGGGGGCTGCAAACAGAAAGACAAATCTGTTCTTATTGAAATCCTTCCCACTAGCTTGCATACTTCCACCTATCTTGCTACTCTGCTATCAGTGTTTTGATCACACTTCTAGTAAACTGTAAAACACTGCAGTGAGGGGGGGGGCATCTGAGTAGCTAAATCCAGAAGGGGGAGGAAAGGAATTAAACCAAATCTTCTCAAACGCTGTCCTCACCAACTCCGTTGGCATGTACTCTGCCAAGCTGGATGGTGGCTTCAAAGTCAGTGGGACAGTGAATGTGCTCCAGATTTTACTTCAAACTTCAGAGAAGTTATCCAAGGTGTTAAATCTATTTTGGCAACAATGTTCAAGATATCTAAAGTTCAGATAAAAACCTGCAGTGGATTTCCTGTCCTATTGACTTCAGAAGTACCAGCCTCAACTGTCCCTCTGCTGGATATGTTTCCTCATTTGCTCCTGTTTGTGCACTGAAGTGCCCTTCAGTTGATAACTACACTTGTTCCTCCACATTTGCTGGGGTTAGGGGCACAGGACCCCTGTGAATGTGGAAAACCACTAATAACAAAAACTGTGTTTTTACCTGAGAGAACACCTCTCTAGGAATCCCTATGTCCTCCAGTACAACTCTGTGGTCAACATCTGCCAGACATCGACCCCAGAATTGTGCTGGAGGAGCTACAAATGCCTAGTGGAGTGTTTTCTCTAGGAATCTCTAGGTCCTTCAGTGCGACTTTTGGTTAAAGTTGACCATAGAGTTGTGCTGGAGGATCTAGAGATTCCTAGAGAGAATATATTACTAAAATCCATGAATAATCAAATCTGCAAAAGTCAAAGCTGCAAATGTGGAGGGACAAGTGTATTTATTATTATTCATGTGTTGCATTTATGTCCAGGGCTATTTCTACCAATAGTCAGAGGAAGATGGTTTCTTCAGGTTGCAGATGCTGGGAGGTATCAATAAGTCGCATGAAGAAGGAATGGTGTGTCATGCAGTGTGACCTCAGCTCCCAAGATGTGTGAAACTATGGGGGGAGGAAATGGGGCAGCTGCTGTCCCAAATAAGAATTTTGATTTTCTACATGAAATTCTCCTACAGTCCCCAAATTTCTAGCACAACAATAAAGTAAAATTCAGTTGATCATTTGGAAATGCAGTTTAGGGATCCAAAGAAAAGCAGCAGACAATGTTACAAAAGGAATGTGAGCACAGCAAATATGAGTTCAAAGTGTGGATGACTTTTAGCATCTCACTCTCTGCAATACTAGAAATTTGGAGACTGAAGGAAAATTTCATTGGGGTGCAGAATTCTTATTGAATTCTTATGAGGGAGGGGGCAATTTTGTGCCCCCTCCAGTTGTTACATTCCTTCTTCCCAAGGCTAGGCTGCTGTCTTCAAATGTAGTGGAGGACACTGTTTCATCACCAATGTTGGCAGTTGGTTTCTGTAAGTCTAGTCAGCTTTGCTATATAGAATAGGAGGGTGTGAAGGTTCTCTATGGTCCCACTCCACTCCACTGAGCTGGATGGGACTCCTTGAGACCTCTTCATAAAAACAAACAAACAACTCGCTGCCATCACCCAATGATTTAAATTGTCACACTCAGCAATGCACTGGGACATTGCTGGGCTTATACTGGTAACCTACAATCAGCACAGACATTAGCTGAGCTAAGGCTGTTAAAAGGAATTAAGAATGAGAGTACTAAAGAAAAAGATTTATTAGAAAGCAAAGAACATTAAAGAATAAGACATGGAGGACAACTGGTCCTCCAGGCACAAATTTAAAGGATCAATTACAAAAAGATAATCATTTCAACCAAACCTGGATCCCTGACTAATAAAAAAAACCCTAAAAGCCAAGAACTTGCTGTTTTTTAGCTTCTCCTCTTCCCAACTCCCTCAAGGGTCTCTCTCCAACAATCATCTAGAACAGGGGTAGGCAACCTTTTTAAGCCAGGGGCCGGGTTGCTGTCCCTCAGATAATTGGGGGGCCGAAGCACCAACAATAAATAAATAAATAAATAAATAAATAAATAAATATTTTAATTTTTTTTAAAAATTAAAAAAAATTAAAAAATATGCATGCACACTCTCTCAGCCCCAGAAAAGCCATGGCAAAACCCCTGTGGAGATTTTGCCAAGAAAACCCCAAGAACAAGTAATAACAACAATAATCAATATCATAATGGTGGGCGGCGGTGGTGGCAGGACCGGCCTAGGGCCGGTCCAAAGACCTCGGGGGGCCGCATCCGGCCCCTGGGCCTTAGGTTGCCTACCCCTGATCTAGAAGGTTCTTTTATCACAGCCATCTGATTGGATGGTTTTCCTTATACCACCAGTGATGTCATCACTCCTCATATTACATTACCCCCTCACACAAGGGAGAAGGCCCCGATAAATGGACTCCCATTTATCACAGAGGGACACCATCTTGTTTTTTGACTGAAGCAGCAAAATGACTTTGACAAGCCCTATTTATACTCTGCCTTTCCAAAGAAAACATAACAATGAATAAATCAAATCCCCATATGTAATAGAATGCTGAAAAATCGGATGAGATCAACTGAAAAATAATCTGAGCCAAAGGGCCACAGTCCTTTCAAAGTTATGTATTTTTCAGCCTCACTGATCACAGTTTGATATTTTAAAGATATGGTTACTTCTTTGAAATGCACAAAAAACAGAAGTACTTAATATAGCCTGGGCATGACTATGTGTAGGCCTGAGTGAGGTAGATGCTACTCTAAGCAGTACTGCACGATTATTTCAGTTTGCTCCTTTGCCCTATTACTCAGATACATTGAGTTCTCAGATCTCTGTCACTTCAGAAGAAAACAGTGTACATGCTGTTGTGATCTCAAGTTCTTTAAACAAAGATTCAAGGTCTTGGAAGGAAGGGCAAGAGGAGGGGTGACTGGAACAGCCAAAACAGATTTTGACCTTTGTAACAAAAGGCGAAAGATGAATTACTGTGGAGTCATAATTTTGCCTACGTTAGCATAACATAGCTCTCTTTCCCCTGACAAATGTGCTTAATAGAATATTTGGGGTTCCCCTTCAGAAAAAAAAAAAAAAAGACAATTGCACTAATCAGCCTCTGTAAAAAGAAGCCAGATTTTCAATTGACAACACTAAAAATCACCATTTGCTACAAACCTGTACCAAGCAAGTGTACAGTGTAGGGTGCTTAAGAGAACACACATATTCTACAAGTATGATACATTGGATATGCAATATGCAGAGCTGGAAAAAATGCCCATGCTTACTGTGGGATTCTGGGAGCAACAGCCCAATAAAATAAGTTTCCAAAATGTAGCTGGACAAGAATGCCGCAGGTTTGTGGTGAAAGGTGTATCAATGCCTGCTACCCATGGCAAAAAAGACTTTCCATGTTGGGCTGAGTGAGAATTTCATTTGAATACATCTGGAGATAGAAAGTACTTGAGAATATTTGCTTTAAGAAAAAGCTGCATGGGGACCATCCAATGGCAGGTTTAACCATTCAGGCATAGGGTGCTGAGTGTTTAATTCAAAGTCATGGTTTGATTGCTTTATATATAAGCATGTTACCATTTAGTCAAGGTTTGCTGTTGTGCCCCTTGAAGTCATTTCTGACTTATGCTAACCCTATCACAGGGTTTTCTAGTCAAGGTTGCTCTCTAATCATGGGTGCTTCTTTTTTCCTTAGAGGCTCTTCATATTTAAAGAGTGCAGACAAGTATGAGATGGTCCTCTGGTTTCATCATGCAAGATCTTCTTCTATGCTTATCAAGGACAAATAGAAGCATTCTAGAACTGCATATGTTCTAGAAAACACACTTACAAAAGTGTTCTAGGGGATGCTCATTGTATGATGAGGATTGTTGTACTAAATAATAATAATAATAATGAGACAGGGACTCTTTTTAATCTATAGATCTCTACTAAGGTGCTCTGCTCTCCTTTCTGGAATGGATTAGGAGCTGTGTCCTCCCCATTTGGATATAAAGGTTGCGAGTTCAATATCAGCCAGGGCTGAGGCTCGACTCAGGCCGGCATCCTTCCGAGGTCACTAAAATGAGTACCCAGCTGTTGGGGGGCAATCAGCTCACAGTTGTAAACCGCTTAGACACCCCATAGCATGGTATGAAGCAGTATATACCGTAAATGAAGCTGCTTTGCTTTGCTTTTAAATATTTTCCAAAATTGCAGATCTGGCTAAATCCACACGTTGAAAGCATTCTTTCTATACTGGCATGGGGCAAAGCCTGGGATACCATGGACCACTTGAAATTTCTAAATCACTTCTTGGATCCTTCAGTTTGAAGGCTCTCAGCAGAGCTGGAAAAGGCCTCTATTAGGGATCAGGAAGAGTAAATGATGGTCAGATAAGACATGATTCTCCTCAATCAAGAGTGTAGCAACACTGCAGAAATCAAATAGTTGGATATCACTTTAACTGCCATAAGTCAGAAACAACTTGAAGGTATGCAATAACAACAAAATATTGTACATATTTTAAAAGTGTTTTTACTATTTTAACCATGTTTTAAATAATACTGTTATGTCATTATCTTTTAACTTTGGTAATCAATGTTTTAGCTGTTTAGTTGATTTTCTTGTTGCAAGGGGTAAACCCCTTTGTAACTCATATGGCTGCCCTTTTTGCTATCAAAACAGCTACCCCGAGGAAGCAAGAAGAAGAAAAAGGGTTAGCCTAGTTATTTCTTGCACAGAGGGATTATGATCATTTGTTTTAATTGTATATAAATTCTGATATTTTATTATTTTAGCTGTTTGCTTACTTTTGTCATTTTGAAATGGTCTGGAGACTTATTCAATAAAGAATACTTTGACCTTGTTAATGTTTTTAAACTATTGTGAGTTGCCTTGGATCAAATTTTGGGTAAAAGGTGGGATATAAGTGTGATAAATAAATAAAATAATGAATGAATAAATAAATAAATATGTTGCTTTCAAAAGTCTACATTTGCTTTTCTGCAACAAAGCACTGAATACCAGTATGGTGTCAGCATATGTGTCAAAGCTGAGAATGAATTTTCTCACACAGTCGTAGATACACCAAAGGCAAGTCTTGCAAGTGTACATGCATATAAAAGCTTCCTTGTACATTATGTTTTAGTTAAGTTCATGAGTGTTGGTGTTTTGCAGAATACTAGAATATTTTTAATGCCCAAACTATATTTTAGATGCTCAATTGCAATGCTAGAAATTAGAGACTGCAGGAAAATTTCATTGGAGGGAGCAGAATTCTTGTCTTGGTCTCATTTGTCAGCTCAATGTCCTCATTGCCTCCTGTGACTGCTACAATCCTGGTGGGTGGGTGTCAACATGGGAATCGAGGTAGGCACCGTAAATGGTTTCCTAATTTCTAGATTAGAAAGAACACGGGTTTCCCTGATCAAGCGTGCCTAATGTAGATGTGATTATTCATTTATATTTATTTATTTATTTGGAGTATTCATACCCTCCTCTTCAGCTGCAAAGGCTTTCAGAGTGTCTTTCAAATGATTAATTAGACGGTTCCCTGCCCTCAGGCTTACAATCTAAAAAAGCATGACACAAAAGGAGAAGGGAATGGCAGTGGAGAAGGGGATCAGGTCCAGCAGTTCTTCTCTCGCTCTGAGACCTGGACCATGGCAGATGGACTGGAGGGAGGGCTCTCTTTCTTAGTCTAGGCTAGGCCTGATGAAGCTGAGCCTGTCTCTCTCCCTCTGAGGCCACATGGTATCAGATGGACTGGAGAGAGGGCTCTCTTTCTTACTCTAGCTAGGCCCAATGGAGCTGGGCCTGTCTCTCTCCCTCTGAGGCTGGATGCATTTTTATTTTATTTTATCCATTATTAATTAACCTCTTTGTGTCAGTTTCCTTTACATTATGGGGGGATGCAGACGGCGCAAAGCGCCATCTTGGAGGCAGGGAAGGGGAGGGGTAGCCGCACGCCGGCCGCCTCAACCCCTTCCCGAGGACATCATCAGAGCATGTGCCGTTACACACGGCAAGCACCCTGATGACGTTCTCCTGGCACAGCCTCTGCACATACTGCACTGGAAGAGAGGCGGAAGAGCCATGCGACGGCTCTTCCAGCACCCTTTTCGCTGGCTTTCGAAAGAGCGGCATTTTGGTGCTCCTTCCAGGGCCGCCCAAAGGGTGGATTGGGGCTGAGGAATGGGGCAGCTTCAGCCCCAATCCTTAGCTTCTCAGGGCAGCCCATGGCTGCCCGTCTGCAAAGCCTCTATGTTACACTCTTTTCCATTCATGCCCATGCATATACTCATTTGCTCTACTCATATAACTGAATTTCTCTCATGCCTGATTCACATATTACTCTCAGACATTCACTTCACAACACTGATACACATAGTTGAACATCTGATATATTATTTGAAAATGATGCCTATTTCTTTCTGTGCTGAACCCCTTTCACAAATAACTCATAGTCACATATATCTCCACGTCTTGTGTGCTGACAGCTTGTAAAATGTCTGAACAGTTGGAAAATTTGTAAACATTCCACTACACCTCAGCAGCTGAGCCAATGGCCATCAAGAGCTTATTTTGATCAGCTGACACCTGAGCTCTCAGATCTAATAGGTACAAGTTTGACTGCAGCCTGGGCATACTTCCTTTTATGTGGTCTGTGCATGTGTATACCAAAGCCCCCCTACTTACATTTATTCAGTCTTTATGTTTTACTTGGAAGATACTTTGTTCATCTCTCTGTGTCAATACTAAATACCACAGAGATTATTTAAAGCTAGGTTTTGACTTTCATATTTTCTTTCACTCTCTGTATCTATATTTATAGATCTATGTCTTTCTATATATATCTTATGATGTCATGGTAGTCTATAAATGTTAGTACATGCTCTAGCAGTAGACTGTGCTCACTCCTTTACATAACCAGATTGTACCCTTTCCTTTTCATGCATCCTCCCCTGTGCTTGTACTACAGTGACTCACAACTGCTGATCAGGCAGATTTGTAGATGAGACAATGTGCTAGTCCAGGGGTACGCAACCTTTCGCCTTTAAGGGCCGAGGGACTTCAGCTCCCAGAATCCCAGGAGCTATTGGCCAACATGGGACTATTGGCCAACATGGCTGAGGCTTCTGGGAACTGAAGTCCCTCCGCCCTTAAAGGGGAAAGGTTGCCTACCCCTGTGCTAGTCTTTGTGGAAGGATATGCACATGGATTTCTTGTGTTAACTGAAGTAATAATTTCCTGCTATCTTTTAAAAAAGTGCAACCCCTTTACTTTTCCAATATATCCCCTGTCAACATAATACAACTGTACATGGCAATACTGAAGCATGGGATAAATTGAGCATTAAATTGAGCATTGGAGAAGATACTCCCATCTTCCTTGCAAGGTAGAACAGATAGAGAGGTCCCCTTGTTAATACTTAACAGGTCTTTCTACTATTATAATTATTCTGTATCTGATTATGTGGAAACCATAATATCCCTTGAAGGGATATGTCAGGTACCTTTGAGCATAAAGGCTTAAAAGGAAAGAACATGTTTTATTGAGAGTCAGAGCAGCTCATGCTGTCCTGGCCCTGGTGCTCACCTGGGTTTGTCCCTGGGTTGTTCTGGGGATCGGAGGGTGCTTACACACCCATCTGTGCACCAACCTGAGACTTGCTAATGGCACAAGCTCCTTATCTTGCTGTGCTATTGCTCTTACCCATAAGTCTCCCGTTACACATCTAATGTGGAAATGGGGTGCCTGGCTGTATCCACGTGGCCAGGTGCCCCATTTCCATGTCAGACATGGTGATGGGGGGCTTATGAGTAACAGCAATGGCAGGGCAAGGTAGGAAGCATGAGCAGGCATGTAAACAGCTGGGGTTTGCTGAGTTTCCCGGAAACGCCAGGGAAAACCAGGGATAAATTACCCCAGTGCATCAGCTGATTATTCTGGATTCAGGCTGGATCCTCTGGGTCTGTGCCTGGTCTGGCAGGACTGGGTCTAATCCTGTCTCTGGGCCTTTGGCCTGCATCGTCTGAACTAGATGGCACAAGGCCAGGGGCATCCCAGGCCTTTTGGCCTGTGAAAACAACCCCAAAGACTCATTACTTAAATAATATAATCTGAGTTATTAATTAATTTATTATTACAATAATTGATTTTAATGCAGTAAGATAAATCAGCAGTTGCATAAAGAAGTGATAGAAGAAGCAGTAATTTCTGACTAAATTTACATAGACATAAGTTTGGCAGCTGTATGAGTACTATATCACCCAACTTTCTCAGGTGTATCTGTGATATATGGGATCTTTGCACCCACCAGATCATGCCACCAGTAATCAGGTTTTTGCCACCAAAAGTGGCTGCTGAAATTCATTGGCAACTGCAGCAGCACTCTGTGACACAAGAGCATTCCACATAATTTCTCCCACACAATCTGTTAATCTCCCTCAGATTAACAGGGGAGAGTATATTCTTCTGAAAAGACTGAGGCTTTTTGTTAATGTACTGGGTTTTGTGGCATTTTGGTCCTAGTGGCAGCAGCAGCTGATGATGGGAGTGGTCTGCTGGTGAGGGCCACATGTTGCCTATGTTCAGAACATACATGGCTGTACATGGCCGCCATTCAGAACTGAGTTCTTTACACACTCAGTCACATTGGACTCTTCTAAAGGTGCAAGCAAACAACAGTGTTTATGGCCCAATAAGAGGGGTAAAACAATTTGGGCTACACCATTTTATGATGTGATGTTTGTTGAATGGGTGAAACAATAGCCAGATTCTTTAGCTCAGGTCATTCACAGGAAAGTGGAAAAAAGAGTAATGACATGGAAACAATTCCCTTATAGATTTTAGAAATCATAGCACCAAAACTCTAGGAAGTAACCTGAGAAGGAGGGGATAGATCTAGGTAAACAGATTAACCATGGAGATTTATTTTCTTAGTTTCCTAGAATGTAATGTAGATTGTTAGGCTTCCTTTCTTCCCCTGAGATCACTTCTTTCTTTTTCTTTCAAGCAAAGGGAAATATCTATGTGATTATCTATGAATGGATTTCCTGTAACAGTAAATGTGAGTTTTTACTTGTCAACCTCCTATAAGCCCACAGAGAAACTATTCTTGTTCTATAGCCATAAGCTTGCAACACTAGCCCATTACACTCTACTAGGACAAATACCAAACATTCTTAAGAGGGGTTCCTGCCAGATGGGATTAACCTAAGGGGGAAATGTCCTCTTGAGTATTCATGCAAAGGCTTAAAAGCTATGTGTGTTCTTAGCTTTGCTTTAATGCAAGGGAAAAAAATCTATGGTGGACAAGAAATCCAGAAAGACTAGAGAGATGAGACTCCACTTCATTATAGGTGGCCTCTGCAGTCATCATTGCATGCACTCTTTCTTTCCCTCTCTCTGAGGTCAATGTAATGAGATATGGGATTGCTTTAGAGTTAGACTGACAAACATATTGTTTATTCTCCTCTCTAAAGTTGCCTCCATGCATGAAACACTTTTGCCCACACCACAGGATGTGTGGCTCTTTCTTTGCACAATTAGGAAAAAAGGTACTTGTTTATTTATTACTTAGGAAGCATGTCATTTTGCCTTTCTCATACTTATGCATTATTCAGTATAGTTTGCGCCAATGAAAAAAATGGCAATCTCACAATAAAACCATAGCTTCAGTAAAATACCCAATTAGAATCAGGCATGACAGTTAAAGCCTTGACCAGTTTTGAGTGGAAAATTGATATAAATAAAGTTAATAAATCATCACCACCATTATCTTTTCCCCTCTCTTCCTCTTCCAATCAAATCCAAATTTTATCTATGCAGCAAGACCAAAGTCTTCACTCATGGACAGAAAAAAACAAAGAGTGGGGCAGCACCTCATGAGGCCAAGACTGAGAGTTTAAGATAATTACTTACCCCCCCCCCCAAAAAAAAAACCCCTTGCGCTTCCACTCAGCTGAAGTTATATAGATATAAATAGCCCTACCTGAGTCTGTTGGATTTCTAGGATATTCTGGAAGGGACTTTCTTTCTGTTCCACTATCTTCTCAGGCAAGGGCCTTTAGACCTGATCTTAGGCAGCAGCATACTGACATGGGAAGAGGCAGTTTGTAAACTCAGGGATAGACCACCTCTGGCTCTTGGCTTAATTTTGATGGGGCACTGAGACAGAAATAGTGCAAACTGAGTCCACTTTTAGGGTTAGGGTTAGTGCTAGGGAATCATGGGAATTGTTTTTTTCTTTTCTGAGACATTGAGCCTTCTCTGTCAGAGAGCTCTGGTGCCACAATAAAATACAGTTCCCATGATACCCTAACCCTAACCCTAAAAGTGGACTCAATTTACACTACTTCTGGCAGTCTGCAACCCCCCTAAATTCAAAAACTCTCTCCAAACAACCAGCAAATTTTGTACAGGTGTATGGACAACAGCAGAAGTGACAGAAGCCCATCACAAATTATATCAGAAAAACAGTGGAATTAAAAAGTGGCATGTAGTGAGTCATGTGAATTCAGAGTAAGTGAGACATTACAATACAATGCAATGCAATGCAATACAATAGAAATGAGGGGGAAAGATCTAGTATGGATTTAACTAGTGGCTTGGAATCAGGTGTGCTAAAAGAGCATGTATAACCCTGCAAAACTGGTCTGTGCAAACGTTTATGGAGATTAATGGCTAATGGTCAACAGTGAGTTATCAGATTTTTTTAAAAATTATATAAATGAGCGAGTTGCCTTTTCCATCATAAATATGATCTTTCTGCTTCAGGAAACAACACACAATGGAAGTGTTTCAAATGTGGTTAAAAGCAAATAAACATTGTAGCACTGTGAGAAAAACTGTTGCCTGAACTCAAATAACCTAAATCTAAAAGCCTTCTCTATCCACACTGGATTCTACAGGACCACACCACAACTCTCTTCATCACTTCAGACCTAAATAATCTCTCTTCATGGTGCTCCCATCAACACTTGCAACAAAGAGTCAAGTGACTCCATGACATTCTTTTTATGCCTCTTGTTCTAGTGTGTTCTTTCTAAAGATAGAGCTAAAACTCAGAGAAGACCACGAGAATTATGGGTTTCTATACTCTATTGTACTTTATAATAATTATAATTATTGTAAATACTGACTCAGACACTGTAATTTCCTGCTCTCCATTGGTTCTTTTCTTTGCATTTCTTCTTTTTTATGACTGAAAATTTCTATGTTACCTTATACATGTTTTAAAATAAGATTGAATGCAAAAGAAAGGACTGGGCAGCAGGTTATTGGAGGTAAATAGCACAGCAAGATCTAGGAAAGTAATGGTCAGCACGTTGGCTTGAATAACACACAACATGTTCTAGCCTCAATTTAGAAAGAGCCTTTTCAGTGGTGGTGCCTTGCCTTTGGAATGCCTTTCTCAAACTGATTCATGTGGTGCCTCTATTATTTTTGTTAAAGACTAGGACATTTCCCAGTCCTTATATTCTGGAAAGATATTAACTGAATCTTTGACAGGATTTGTCCCCCCCCCCCCCCCCGTTGCTGTTTTATCTACTATCACTGCTGCTTTAATCTACTTTATTGGGAGAGCTGGATTTTCAGGGTTCCAAGGTTTAATTCTTCATCTAGCATTGTGGTTTGAATGTTCTTGATTACAAGCCACTTTTTGGAATATAAAAAAAGCAACATGTAATATTGAGTATATAAATAATAGTGACCTGTACTCTTAAATAGGTGAGAGATTTCTGGAAATAGTCATTTGCTGCCTTCAGGAGCAGTGCTTTCAGACTTCATGTTGCTTCACAGAAAAAAAAAAAAAAAAAAGGAACAAAGCAATCTTGAGGTTTTGGGGAGAATCCAGCTTTTGGAAATCTTGGTAGCTATTCAGATGTTCTTTGGTTAAGCTAGAGCTTTGCCACCAAAGATTTGTCTCCATGTGAAACCACTTTGAATTGTTTTGAAACCAGTCTAGTTTGAAATGAGTCCAGAACCCCCTGCTAAGAAAACTGGGAAGGGTAATTTTGGGATGTAGTTGATGATGATTTCTCAAAGATACATAGTGCTAAATCGTATTGCTAGAGTAGGCCTGAGCAATCAATAGGATTTAGTTACATGTTGACTCACCAACAGAATTTAAACCACTACAGTTGGCCCTCCGTTTTCATGGGGGATCCGTTCCAGACCCCCCCCCCAAAAAAAACGGAGACTCGCCAATATTCAAGTCCCATAGGATTGAATGGGGTGCACTCCTGTGGGTGCTCACGAGTGTGAACCCATAGTTTCATGCCCCATTGATTTCAATGGAGGTCACCCCTCTGTGAATATGCAAAACTGCAGACTTCAAGTCTACAAGAACAGAGGGCTGACTGTATCTCCTTCCCAGTACTACAGTTCCTTGGAATCATCACAGTGGAAAGGGTTCCTGTATCTTTAATGGCTGGGTAAGAGGGGGAATTTCAGCAGTCTGTGCTTGATATCTCTCTGCATGACAAGCAACACCTTTTACAATTTCTACTACCCAGCAATAAAAGGAACAGGAACCCATTCCAGGTTTTATGCTGGCAACCCTAGCCATGGTTCATTGATGAGGAACCATGATAGTTAAACAGATCAAAAACATGCCCCAAATTAAAACCTTCCCAATAGTGCAAGGATGCATTTTGGAGGGGATGTTACATGAAAAAAGATGACAGAGCAGATCAAAATATCACTGCCACAACTGTTAAATCTACTATCAGAGTTTGGGAGACCTCCCATTTTGGACTCCAATCCCAAACCCCCAGGACCAGGCAATGGCTATGCAGATTTCTGGAGGACTCTGGGAGTTAATATATATATATATATATATATATATATATATATATATATATATATATCCACATAAAATTGTAACTTTTCAGATGTTTGTTTGGAGCCTAACTGGCACTTGTTCAAAGTGTCCTTTGTCTCACAGGCTTTAAAGTCTCAGTGTACTAGAACAGTAGTTATAAAATATGGGCTTATTTGAAGATGTTGAAAGTGACACCCACTACATTATCTTCTACCTGTGACAGAAACATTCAGGATACAGCTCATAAAAAATAATTTTCAAATGCTGATTAAAATGTCAAAATCCTCAACAGTAAAAGGCATGGCATCCAGATGGCCCAGCAGGTCACATGAGTTCAAAGAACTGCTAACACATTTGGAAATCACTGGAAAATCCTCTGTTATCTGCATTTATAGCAAACACTATAGATTCTTTAGGATTATAGCTCTGCACTTAAGAGGTGCTGAAGTTAATGGAATTGGTTACCTTCCTCTATTTTGAAAGTATAGACAGTTCTTTGGCTGAGATGTTCAGTGAGTGAGCCCCAGTTGTGGTACCGGTAGTTGTCCAATGAGTGAAAATACAAGAAGTTTGGAGAAAAATTACCTGACCTGATCATGTGAGCTGGGAAAAGGTCTCCCAAGGACAAGCCAAGGAAAGTCCAATGGGTCAGTTGGAATGAATCCATATGATAGCTGATGCATTTAAAACTACCTTAACTTTGGGGTGGTTCTCCACTGATTGAACTTTTCAGAAAGTTACTTTTGAGGAATACAACTCCCAGAACCCTCTATTGCCATGGTCATGGCTGTGCTAGCTGGGGAATACTGGGAATTGTGGTCCAGAAAGTAGCATCCCAAAGCTCTGCAGAAGACAGTTTTCCATGACAGTATATAACTATCTGTTTTCCATTTTTGTATTGTTTATTGTCTCTTCTGTTAGAAAATGTTTCCAATTAGCACCTTGTTCCAAACATGTTGTGTTTGTTTTTCTATTTCTTCCCTGTTTCTTGCAAGAGATCCATTAAAGATCCTCTCTCTCTCTCACACACACACTGCAGTCAGTCCCTACCCAAATCCCTCTTAGATCCCAAGGTTGTTTAAACTAGTCTGGGAGCACTATTGATAACAACACAAACAAAATTAATAATAGCAAAATGTACACAACAAAAAGGAGATTTTCACAATTATTGTGACATTTCATCAGAATTTGGAAGTTTATTTTTGGACGGCAAGTCCTCAACAGGCTGGATGATGCTGGGATATGTAGTCCAACTCCCCCCCCCCCCCCAGGTCTGAATGTAGATTGCTAGAGTGAACACTGGAAAGGGCCTTTGTAACTTTAATGGCTGAGCAGAAGTGGGATTTTGATCTGATGTTGCTTGTCATACAGCCACATAATAAGCAATGCCTGGTCTGCTCAGCCATTAAAAGGTACATGAGCCCTCTTCGGCTTTCATTCTGGCAATCTAGTCTGCATTTCATTTGGCATTGACTCTGTATTTGAATCTGCATCTCACCAGAGTTTGTGACAAGCTAATGACAGCCTTGGAAGTGATTCATTTATATTAGAAAAGCACATGGTGCAGTCTTTCCTGGGCTGTATCACTTGACAGAAAGTGGGTCAGTCGTTGTAGACCTAGCAAAAATTCTGAAAAGTGTGTGTAGGGTGGGTGTAAAGCAACATATAAGAATAACTATCAGTTCAACATTTCAAAGTCTTTAAAGGTCTAGATATAAATGGAGAATTCTGTACCATAATAATTCACATAGTCCCTCTGCATTATCTACAAAGCTGAAGAAAGATCATTCACAGCACACTTGATACTTCTGTACACAGAAGCAAATAATTCTACAGGACAATAAAAAGAAACGAGGCAGCTTTTTGTTTATGCTTTATGGCTAACGTGACTATTTTGACAAGAAAATGCCTATATAATTTTTACTGGGATGAAAAGGAGTGGATGCCAAAGCTCTTTAAGAAGTGGGGGAGGAGACATAATAATGTTCATAAATGTTAGCAGAGTAGAGGGTAAAGTTCAGCTTTCTCCATATGCTCACTGTACAGAGAATGTGAACCAGCTTGATATTCCTATTGAAGAATATTAGGAGTCAGAACTGCAGTAAACTCTTATTTAGAGGATCAAGTTGCAGCTAAATAGTAAGAACATCCTGACAATAAGAGCTGTTTTGACAACCTGTCGACTCAGTGTGATAAAGTGGTTTGAACTATGATTTTGGGATTTCAAATTCACACCCAGTCACGGAAACCCACAGGGTGATCTTGGCAACTCACAGTCTCTCAGCATCAGAAGAAGGCGCTGGCAAACCCCCTCTGAATAAGTTTGGCCAATGATAGGCAATCAGAGTTGACATGATTATTTGACTTGTTGGCACATAATTCCAACAACAAAGATTACCTCAGATGGTGGATTCTCCTTTGCTGGAGGTCTTTGCACAGAGTTGCATGGCCACTTTGCTATGGACTCCTGTACTGTCAGGGAGCTTGACTAGATGATCTTTTCGGTCCCTTCCAATTCTATGATTCTATAAAATAATAGAAACCCCACCAAATAATAAGCTCACATTTCATGTAAAGTGAGTTTGAGGCTTATATGGGACAATTCATTGTCTGTATTTAGCATATATCCATAGCTGGGCAAAGGAAAGATAGATTTTTCCCCCCTGATAGATTGTTAAAAATTAGATATAATAATTATATTATATCATCAGTAATATAATTTTTAAAAAAATGATTGCATAGATAACAAATATGTTTGTAAAATGAAAATTATTTAGCAGATAAACTGTTATATTTTACACAGAAAAAGTGAGAAAAAATGCAATGTTCTTAAGTAAAAGCTGGCATCCTATCCGTTTGCCATGGCCAATTTTCCACCCCCAGTTTTCTGACCTCCAGATGTTTTCAACTTCAACTCCTAGATACCCCAGCCAGTATGGCAAATGGAGATGTAGTCCACAACACCTAAATGGTCAAAGTCTCACCAACTTTGGGTTCAGTGACATGTGGATGAACCATAATTCCTGGTTCGTATTTAAAGGCAGGTCAGGAATTGAGAAAAGTGAAATTAAACTTGACAGGAATCCTCCTCCCAGCCAGATGGGACAAGAAGAGAGAGCATGTGAGCCAGGACACTGAATTAGCCCTGAGGCCTTGTTAAGTCAGCAGCACTGCCTCCAAAATATCGAACTAGAGAGCTTGATAAAGATATCAACGCTTTCTAAACTCCAACACTGGTAACTGGGACAATATCTTCCACCACTTCTGAAAGCAGTTGGCTAGTTTAGGAGATGCAGATCAGTCTCTCTCACACACATACAAAGCTCTAGCCTTCAAAAGAAGAGAATGGCTGAAATTGCACCACTGAAAGGAGCAATAAGCAAGCTTAACCCCCCCCCCCAAAAAAAATACATGCAGTTTTTATTCTGCACTAGTCTCTGCAGCAGTTTATTTATACCCCTGCAGCACATCCTTGTAAGCATTTGTATGTGTGTTGTGTGTCTGTGTACACACACATACACTCACGTATACAGAGAGAGAGAGAAACACAGGACTCTTGCCGGAACAGTTGAACTGTAAACAGAGGGTGCGATCAAAGGTGAGACAAACAGGAGGCCATGAAAATCAAGCAGCAGAACTGAGACACTCTCAAATGAGGAGACAGGCTGAGCTGAAGTCCAAGAACCAGCCCAAAGGCTGCAATTTGTTTGCTTGCCCTCAAGAGCAGTGAGTTCCATTTGTTTTCTAGATTCCTTGTCAGGAATTTTGCTGACTCACGCTAGCAAGGCATGGCATGGGGAGGGTATTAGTAGTACTACATTTCCTATGCCTTTTTCTATGGTTAAAATAACTAAAATTTCATATCAATATTTTTATCATTCAACCCACCCTTCTGGAGCAGGTCCCTTTGATATATAATATGTGCCAAACACAATAAACCAAACCAGGGTTGGTTGGTGGCTTCCATCTCATGGAGCAGTGAATTGGCTTTGGGTTTTACTCTGGACTATAAGGAGCTGTCCAAGGTCCACAACACATGGCAAAAATAATCCAGTTTGAGACTGCTTTAACTGCCCTGACTGAGTGCTAGGGAATCCTGGGAATGGTAGTTTATTGTAACACCAGAGCTTTCTGACAGGGAAGGGTAAATGTCTCAGAAACACTACACTTCCCAGAATTCCCTAGCATTGAGCCAAAACAGTTAAAGCAGTCTCAAAATGGATTATTTCTGCAGTGTGTTTTGGACCCAAGATGATATTTTCTAGTCCCAATACTGTAAATAGCTCATTTAAATTTTGGACTAAATTAACATGAAAGTTACCAGTTACCAATGACCAAACAATCCACCATTTTGGTTTTTGTATTATTGCACAGTACATGTTTTGATCAAATAATATACTGTTGGTTGTATATATGCCATTTGTCCATGTGTGTGGATATGCTGAAAAGAACCCAGCCTTAGAGATGGCTGAGAACTTCATTTCCATTTTTTTAAAAATAGACTATACTAACATTTGCAGATGTATTTCCATTTGGGATTAAAACAGTTTGAGATTTTAAAACAATTGAATGTGAAACAAACCAAAACTGACAGATTTTCCATCCAGGCCCAAGGCTTTGAGTGCTAAAAGTCTATACCTTTTTCCAGAACTTAGGGGAGATGCAGGCCGGCACAAAGGGCTGACCTGGGGGTGGAGTTGGAATGGAGCAGCCGCATGTCGGCCACCCTGACTTCACCCCAATGCCGTCCTGACACTGCGTGCCCATCTGCATGGCATGCGGCATCAGGACGCCCTTTTGGCACAGCATGGGCACATGTTGCACCAAAAGGGCACAAAAAAGCTGCGGTGGAAGCTGAAAGGGCGACAAAAAGGAGGATCGGAGTGGTGGTGTGTGGTTGCCGCAGCCCCGATCCGCCTCTCCCAGGGGCGGCCAAATGGGCTGTCTGTATCAGCCCTTAGACTCAAGGCAGTTGTGTATTCAATTATGTTAGTATGGAATCAGCATCTGCATTGCAGAAATAATCCAGTTGTTTGTTGTGGCACCAGAGCTCTCTGGCAGACAAGGCTAAATGTCTCACAAAACTATAGTTCCCAGAATTCCATAACATTGAGCCATGGCAGTTAAAGTGGTTTCAACTTGGATTATTTCTGCAATGCAGAAATTTCACTGTCCTGATTGATGGCTATCCTGATTGTTGGCTTCTTGCGAATGGATTGTAGAATTGAGAACTTGTTACTACTGTGACAGACTCATATTGGGGTGTCCCTTAGAATCTTAGGGGAACTCAGAAGTGGAGGAAAAAAATAAACCTGGAGCGAAGGGCTACCCATAATGTAGTGAAACAAAGGGATATTTGACCCAAATGCCAGAGGAGGGGGAGGGGGCTGAGAGAGATGGGAGAGGATTTAAGGAAGGGGAGTGGCTCCAGGGGGAGGACAGCATGAGGAGGAGGGCTAGGCAGAGGCAGATGAGACATCAGGGTGGAGGAACATGGCACCCAGGGAAAGGGAGAGCCCTAGGAGGAGCCAGCTAGAATGCCAATGCTTCACTGTCATATCTAAATGGGTTTTGGACATGCAATAATAAAGGATATGAGGGAAGGGGGATAAATGATATGTTGATATATCAACATAGAGAAGTAGAGAGGAATCGGAAGGGAACTGTTATCAAATAGGAGAACAGATGGGCTGTAGGAATGTTATTTTATGATCTTGTTTACTTCCTAAGATCAAACTTTGATGGCCAGCAAAGTAACACTTTTTTTTTTTCCTGGGGCAGATGCAGGCGATAGCAGAGTGAGAGGGGAAACAGGCACTTGAAAGAACCTTTTGATGTATCCCAAGGTGCTTGCACCACCAGTAGGGAAAGGGGAGGCTAGAAGAGAAAGGGTTTTAAAGACTGTATTGTGCTGGGGAAACTCAGATTGGACACTAACTTCTCTGTAGCAACTTTTGTCTTGAAGTTCAAAATAAGTTGTCAGTTAACTTCACTGTGATGTTTTCTTGGCTCTTCAAATTTTGGTGAGATAAATCTGATAGATGACCACCCTACACCACAGTGGTCCCAGTCGAGTTTTTTAAGAGCCAACAACCTGAGCAGCATCAGAGACATAGCCAAAGGAGACGGAGGGTTAATGGAGCAGATATTCCCTGGAGAAAGAAGTCAAACCCTGCTAGGAAGCCAGAAGTTAATAATAATAATAATAATAATAATAATAATAATAATAATAATATTTATTTATAGCCCGTCCCTCTGCACGGCAATCGGGGCAGGTTACAGCATATTAAAACAAACAGAATTAAAACATTCCTCCATCCCACAATCCAACCCTTCCATCCCCTTAAAACAGAATTAAACTATAAGAAAAATTAAAATAGAACAATACAATAAAACAATAAAACAATAAAATCAAGGAATCAGCAATAATAAGACAAGATGAAAACTAATCTCCCATCAGACGGCAGTTATTCCGGGAAGGCCTGCTGGAAGAGATCCATCTTTACTGCTTTTTTAAAAGCAGCAAGAGTAGTAATAAGACAGATCTCATCCGGCAGGCCATTCCAAAGTCTGGGAGCGGTTTCAGAGAAGGTACTCTGGGAGGTCTGTGACAGCCTAATTTTTATAGGCTGTAACAGATTCCTCCCAGAGGACCGAAGGGCATCACCCAGGTGAGACAGCGTGAAGGCGAGTGGTGGTACACCTGGGACAAATGTTGGAGTTTAGGCTGGAGCCCCATTACCTGGAAAAGGCTGACTGGGAACTGACTGAGAAGAGAGTGACACCACCAGACTGGGAGATGCCCTTGAAGGAAACGGTTGGGCAAGCTAAGCTCAGGGTTCAGGAAGGCCTATCCTAGTTAGAGTCTAAGGTTGGGACTCCGTGGTGTGGTTGGGTGTTTGAGGGTTCACCATTAAAGTTTGTTTTGGAAGCAGAATTGTAATCTCACAGAAGCATTTGTTTGGAGACGGAACAAACCTGGTGGACAATGCCCAGCCCTGCCACAATCTCCTTTCAACTTTGGTGAACTCCCTTGATTACCTGTTTATGACCTGAAATGGTTTGATTCACCTGTAATAGCTTCCTAATTATAATTTGCCTCCTCTGGCATTTGCTGCCTTTAGGCCCAGGATGTTGGCACAGTTTAGCACTTGGACAGTAGACTGAGTAGACATACCGTTTTATGGAGTACCATATTCCTTTTGAAATTTGAGTGATTCATTTCTAAATGTGGATCTATGCACATAAACCGCCTCAAGTCTTGAGCAGAGGCAGAAAATAAATACTACTTCTTCTTCTTCTTCTTCTTCTTCTTCTTCTTCTTCTTCTTCTTCTTCTTCAAAAATGCTCTCCAAATTGTCTTCCTCTTTTCCCTTCTCTTTTGGTGATGCAGTTTCTTTCTCTTTCTCTCTTTTGGTGACCTTATTTTCATGCTGCTAAAAACAAAGAAACTGTTGAAAATGACTAATTAGTTTTTGTGTTTTCAAATCCCATTCCTATTAGAGAAAAAGAAACATCCAAGCCCTGAACAATTCCACTCTATCATGTGCCTAGTTTTAAAAGGTTTTCTGCTTGATGAACTTATAGAGCAAGCCATACATTTCCTTGTTTCTCTTTCCCTGCATCCTGGAAGAAACAATGCACCATATTGTGCATTAATGCTGATTATCAGAATCTTATTACTAATGAAATTAAAGATGTGCTAAGGTGATAGCTTCAAGTGATGCTTATGATTTTTGGCCAATGACTATGCCAGACATTTATTGTTATAATTTATAATTTATTTATAATTCTCTCTCTCTCTCTCATATTATTATTATTATTATTATTAAACTTTATTTCTAGAGCGCTGTAATTATACACAGTGCTGTACAATGTAAAAAAGTTACAAATATAAAAAAGCCTGCCCACGGCGTACACTCTACGAAATAAAATAAAATAAATAGATAAACAAATTACCATATAGAGGAAAGAAAATTAAAAGATCAATATCAAATAAATCACAACACAATTAACATTATCAGAACAATTACCAGATTATCAAACAGACAGATAACAATCACAAAATCCCTGAGAACGCTTCCCTAAACAATATGGTTTTCAATTCAGTCTTAAAACTGGTTAGGGAGGTGATGAGCCGTACATGCAGAGGAAGACGGTTCCAAGAATGAGGGGCAGCAAGAAAGAATGGACGGATCCGGGACGGGGCAGAGGAAATCCTAGGTTGAGCCAGGAGACTTTGACTGCCAGAACGAAGAGAGCGGGTAGGGATGTAGGGAGAGAGGAGATCGGTTAAATAAGGAGGAGCCAGCCCATGCAGGGCTTTAAAGGTGAGTAACAAAAGTTTATACCTGATGCGGAAAGGAAAAGGGAGCCAGTGGAGGGAAGATAACAGAGGGGAGACATGATCATAACGGCGAGCAAGTGAAATAATGCGTGCAGCTGAATGCTGAACAGAGATTAATGGGTGGAGGTGGGAGAGAGGAAGCCCTGCCAGGAGAAGATTACAGTAGTCTAGACGCGATACCACTAGGGCACGGACCAGTGTTTTTGCAGTAGAGGCTGAGAGATATGGGCGGATTTTGGCAATGTTATACAGAAAAAATCTACAGACCTGAGCTGTAGTCTGGATCTGGGGAATAAATGACAAGGAAGAGTCAAAGATGAAACCAAGACTGCGGGCTTCCTGGACCGGCTGAATAGAAATGTTGTTAACTAAAACAGAAAAGGTATAGTGAAGGGTGGGCTTAGGTGGAAAAACGAGAAGCTCAGTTTTAGACATATTGAGCTTCAGACGCCGATGGCACATCCAGTGTGAGACAGCTGTTAAGATGACACTTGCTGTTCTAGCTCTGATGAGAGTTTAGGAACATACACACACACACACACACATGTGGGTATACCTTGAATGCCTTGAAAATCCATTTTTTGCTATTAATTGCCATCAAGTCAGTTTCAGCTTATGGTAACCCTATCAATGAGACACCTCCAAGTCATCCTATCATCAACTATCCTACTTTGTGGTCTTCCTCTTTTTTTGTTGCCTTCCACCTTGCCAAGCATTAGACTTTTCTAGTGAGTCCTGTCTTCTCATGATATGGCTAAAGTATGGCAGCCTCGGTTTAGTCATTTTGGCTTCTAGGGATAGTCCAGGTCTTATTGGCTCCAGGACCTGAGTGTCTTTTTAGGAGTTCATGGTATCTGTAGAACTCTTCTTGAGCACCACATTTCGAATGAGTTGATTTTCTTCCTATCAGCTTTCTTCACTGTCCAGCTTTCACAGCAATACTTCTCAATTTGAAATATGATGGGGCAGAGGGACCTAACTTTAGTATTCAATGATATATCTTTATATTTCAGAATCTTGTTGTTCCTTCAGAAGCTGCTCTTCCAGCTTCTAGTCTTCTTCTGATTTCTTAATGGCTGTCTCCATTCAGATTAATGATTGAGCCAAGGTATAGAAAATCTTGAACTATTTCAATGTCTCCATCATCCACTTTAAAGTTATGTAAACCATCTCTGGTCATTATCTTTTGCATAGGCAGTGTCAAACACCAAGCCTTACCATCTTGCTAGAACAAGCCAGAGCTTACACTCTGCTGACGTAGCCTTCTAGAATCCAAGATCCTCTATGTGATCAGTTGTTCGAGGATAATGTAGATGAATATATGCAGGGGACACAAGGCTAGGGAAGATTATGGTGGACCATCAAATTCTTTAGAACACTTGAGGGAGATTAGGAATGGGACACTGCTACATAATGATTTCAGAAGAAAGTGTTGAATAAGCACTACTCTGTTTCATTGAAACAAGGGTTCTCAAACTGGGGTTCATGGATCCTAGGGTAACAATGAATGTGTTTCAGGAGATCTATGAACTGAATACAAAAATGATATCCCCCCTTCTTTCCTTTTTGGTCAAAATGTAGTGTTTTCAGGTGTTCACTTTAGGTTTTTTTTCTCCTGCACTAGTCTATGTGAAGGAATTCAATTTCCAAGGCAATACAATAAATGGCTTGCAAAAATTTGTGTGTATATGTTTATTTATATTTTTTCTGGGGAGGAGATCCATCAGATTTTCAAATCATTCCATAACACCCCAAAATGGTAAGAACCACTGCATTAAAGTCATCCTGTGTTCTTTTATTCCTAATTATACCTATCTTTTTAGTGTATAAAAGTTTCTACACCATATTTCAACTACCTAGGCATTACTCATGGAGACTTAAAATACTCAAATAATATTTCATTAAAATGTTTGTTGCTGTCATTGTTGTGTGCCAGTGTGCCAAACCCCTAATGTGAAACTATTATGGGGGTTTCTTGTTCAGAGGGGGCTTGTCTTTGCCTTCTTCTTCTTCCAAGATTATTTGTTTTGCCCAAGTGCTATACAAAAATACAACACAGACCAATAAAACACAATCAGTGATATAAACATAATATTCCCAGCATGGCAAAGGCCTGCTAGAACAAAGAATAATGGCACTTGTAATGCCAATGTCATTTTCAGCATATAAATGACACCCACTTCTGGAACTGTCTCCAAACTGGGTAGCTGTAATTAAACCTGGTTAGTACAGGTAGGTGAGAATTTCCTTCAGTTAACTTTTCCCCCCAAAGAGCTTTTAAAAAACCACAACATATACAATCTTTTTCATCATCTGGATGGGAAGAAATTGAGATTAATTACTTATTTCCTTAGGACACCACCACAATGAAGGTCCTTTACTTTGTGTTTGCACGGTATATTTTTCTTTTTGCTGATACTTGGAGAAGGGCCTCCTCTGAAGATCTAAACACACAGGCGGCATGATATGGGAAGAGGTGCTCCACAGTAAATTTGGAACCCAAACTATTTATGACTTTAAAGGTCTTAAAGGCACCTGGGACCTCACTGTTCTTCAGTGGGGCATTAATAACCTCCTGGACTTAGCTCTGTTGACCTAATGTAAGAAGGCAAATTGGGCAATGGTCAAGAGGACAAGTAGTGAATCGTTACAAGCACCTAATCCATATACTTACACTATAGCAACTTATACTTATCCCACTAAACCACTGATCATGTTTGCTATGGGATTCTGGGACTTGTAGTCAAAGTAATTTTTTTCAAATACTGGTTCTAACGTATTCTTCTGAGGACCCAAAACCTTCACTGCTTAAAGTACCACTGCTAGACAGCTACCAGAGGAGGCAGAGAAGTAGGAGTACTTTGCTGCCCGCACAGCCACAAAAGTAGAGCTGTCTCAGTATCCCCCTAGCAAATATGGCCAGTGATGTGGTGCCTTTGGTTTCAGTTGCTATGGTGTGAGAATATAGCTGAGATGCTTGGAAAAATTCTTCTAACCACTTGTTCTATTGCTGACTGGTGGATTCTGGGAGTTTTTCTTCTCCCAAGCTTTGGATAAAATAGGCACAACAATATGCTCTTATTCATGCCATAATGTCATAGCTATTCTGTCACTTGCTCCAGTCTCCATCCTAGTAATGTCCTGTGTGTCTCATTCCCTCAGTTCTCTGATCAGTAAAACAACTGGGTGGATGCTACACTTCAGGAGAGGATACAGGCGTGAGAGTGTGTCATTTTTTATCACACAATTCCCTACAGAGACTCTGACAAAAGTACCACCCAGATCAATTGGAAATTCTCCCAGAGCATTTAGGAATATCTCAGATTCTGTAAGTTTCTAGGTTCAAGTCATCTTAATGAGTCCACCACCCCTGCAGAGAGGAAAGGATGTTGATAATCTGCAATTTATCTGGCAATGGTCTGACTATGATAATGGACTTACAGAGACTCCTTCTTGCAATTCCACACTACCAGTTCCAGATTTCATGTCCAGTCACAAAGTCCAGAGCGTGTCCTGCAGAATGTATTGCCAAAGCCTTACCTGAAGACTTTTGTTGGCTTAGACATGGAAGTCAAATAATCCTGGACCCCAGCACTGGCTGGGACAAATTTCTCTTGAGTATTTTACATTCCACAGCTGTGCTATAAATGTCAGTTCCTTCTAATTTCTCAGTGAATGTACAGCAATTATAAAACCACACAAATTATTGTCTAACTGTTCTGACAAACTGCCAGCATATGAGAATGTGCAGGAAACTCCCTCAGTCAGAAATGGAAAGTTATTCAACTATCTACCAATTAAAAAACAACAGCAACTGATACAACAGCCAGGCAGGCCTTGCAATCATATTTCTTGGAATCATTTCTGTCTAAGTGTATAAATATAAAACCCAAAATGCATGGGTCTAATTTCATGTCTTCTTTGTCACATAATAACAGTTAAGAATAGAGTACATGTGTTGGAGTAATATGATTTTATATGTCTGCCAATATTATATGGAGAGTCAGCATGGTGTAGTGGTTCGAGTGTAGGACTTGGACTCTAGAGACTGGGGTTTGATTCCCTGCTCAGCCATGGAAACTGACTGAGTGATGTTGGGAGAGTCACACACTCTCAGACCCAGAAAACCTTAGAGTTGCTATAAGTTGAAATGACTTGAAGGCACACAACAACAAACAATATTATATGACCTACAACTAAACATGAAAGTATATTCTCACGTACTAACAAGACAGTTTCTTTTCAGCCATCCATCCATCCAGGGCCAATTAAAGTAAGCCATTCCACTTTTCTTCAGATTCTACTTTCCCATTTTTCTTTTCCAGCCTTCTGAGGCTGAGAAAGTGCTTTGGTCTCAGTAGACCATGCTGTTGAGGTAGAGGGTGTTTGAGCTGATTTTAAAAATCCTTGAAAACCACTCCATTTCCCCAGAGTTTAGAAAAGTTACTTTTTTTGGATTACAAATGTCACAATTCTGGGACTCGACTATAATGGCTGGCAGATTTAGGGAGCTATCATTAAAAAAAAACACCACAATTTTTCCAGCTCCAATTTATCCTGAACATTCAGATTCTTCCATCTACTTTCTTAATGTCCTTGATTTGGCACTGGTCCTGTTGGCACTCACTATCTGTGTTTGCTGTTAGAGGATGTGACATTTATTCTGTGTCTGTATTGCTATATAACCTCATTACATTATTCTGATATTATAGTGATGTCATCTTCCACTTCACTCAGATTCAAAAGCGTTTAGACAGGTTACTAAACTTAACAGAGATAATTTATGTATACCATAGGTCAAGTGTGCCATCAAAATATTATGTGAGGTAAAAGATTCCTATTCCACAACATGCACCCAACCAAAGTCCCTCCCTTCTGTCACTTTTAATCAGTTCCTGAACCTTGTCTTCATTTCCACAACTAAATCACCACATCTCTTCACAAAGCATCTGAATTTTTGTCTATTATTCAGATAGTAAGATGAAAATGTGTTGCACTGGCATCTTGATCACTTTTCTCCATACAAATGTTTCTGCTGTTGCATTATGGCTGTTGAAATGTTTTGTAAAGAAGGTTTCCCAGTGAGAATATTCAGTACAAATAGGACAGAAAAATCTTTGGTTTAAGTACAAGTCCTACAATATTAAGAAGGGAAAACAATTGCTGAGTCATGATGTAGACCAGGGGTAGGCAACCTAAGGCCCGGGGGCCGGATGCGGCCCCCTGAGGCCTTTGGACCGGCCCCAGGGCGGTCCTGCCCCCCCCCACTGCCACCACCCGCCATGATGATATTGATTATTGTTGTTGTTACTTGTTCTTGGAGTGTAATATCTCCACAGGGGTTTTGCCATGGCTTTTCTGGGGCTGAGAGAGTGTGCATGCACATTTTTAATTTTGATTTTTTTAAAAAATATTTATTTATTTATTTTTGGCGCTTTGGCCCCCCAATTGTCTGAGGGACAGCAACCCGGCCCCCGGCTCAAAAAGGTCGCCTACCCCTGGTGTAGACTGATGTTCTAAGCACATGTACTAGGAAGTGGAAATGAAGTGGAAATGAAGAGGAATTTTGTGGTATAATTTGTAAATGAACTGACCTAATTTATACTTTCCACTCTAACATGTGGATGAATGAAACACAAATATCTTTCAGAGTGTGTATCGAGTCTAAGACTGTGATGCATCACTTCCTGGTTCAGAAATGGCATAGGGGAAAATATGTATTTTAATGGAAATCCTGTACAAAATGCTGTATGTTAAGAAACATTATGTTAAAAATAGATATTGTAAGGAAAATGTATACAAAATGTGGATGTTAGGGGAATTTGCATTCAGAATGTGGATGTTTGAGGAAAGGGCATAAGAAAATAAAGTGTTATGTAGGGTTTTTAAAAATGGTAGACTGAATTAAAAATTGGACAGAACCCAACTTTACCTGTTCTGTCAAATATATATGAAACAGACATCAACTGAAAGGAGACTGATTCATTCAGCCTATTAGGAAGTTCCTTTAAACACACTAGGATTTTACATCTGAGTACATATAAATAAAACAATGCACTAAGGAGTACATACTAATTCTAATGTGAGAGATTGCCATTTCTATTCTGATGTCTTCAAAGTATGATTACCAGATTCCATAGCAATACTCACTATCAAATGCTCATTCTACTTCTGATAATATGTGAATGACAAAAAGTTTAAGGATTTAGCAGCTGTGTTATACAGGTATATTAATTGCCACAGTCCACATGACGATATATTTATCTGGTACTCTTCAGAATAAATGTATAATGCCTCAGTGTTATGGTGGACTATTCATTTCTGCATCAAGTTCAGGATTTTTATATTTTAATGTTAAAAGATTTGACCTGGGAAGGGGGATAATTTTGTTTCAATTCATTTTTGATAAGAATTGATGAAAATTCACAAATTTCATCATAGTCAGGATGGAAAATCATTCTCTTCTTGCTAGTGTAAGTTACAGCCACATGAATTTTATCCCCCTAGTAGATATTATCCATATAAACACTGTTTAGAACATTCTTTTGCAATCAGTTCTGGTCTTCCTTTTGACTGACAAAGTATTCATTTCCGAATTTAAAGGTGTCCTGTAACATTTCTCAAAGTGAAAGTTTCATGATTGTTCCTGTACTTAACATGCAAAGGAAATGCTGTTCCTGGATTTCCAAGAGATTTATTGGGTCATCACATTAGACAGGTTGAGGTGATAAGGAAACCCTTGTAGGAAGGGTTGCATTTTCAAGCTGGTGTGACTGCATTTGGCAATCATCAGTCATCACAATAGTGTGTTTGAGAAAGGTGTGGCTCCTTAGAAGGAAGCCTCTGCCAACAGTCAGGGAGGACATATGTCAGAAGCAAGTTCCTTGCTGAGTGCATGGAAGATATATCTTTTCTATCTAAAATATTGCATCTATATAAACAGTTGGTTATTAGATGAAAGAGGTCACAGGAGTTTTGCTTTTTTGTGATGACCTACTATAACAGCGAAATTAAAAGAATGGCCATTTCAGTTCTTGCTATTCCTGAAAATCCTCATAATTTCAGTCACACAAATGTATTCCTTTGAAATTATTTGAAATACATAATCAAAAGAATAATTCACTTTGGGCCTTTGCAGACTGCCAGAAATAGTGCACATTAAATTGAGGCACTGCCCTGGCTCAGTGCTAGGGAATCATGGGAACTGTAATTTATTGTGGCACCAGAGCTCTCTGACAGAGAAGGCTCAATGTCCCAGAAAAAAATACAATTCCCATGACTCCCTAGCACTGAGCCAGGGCAGTGCCTCAATTTAATGTGCACTATTTCTGGCAGTCTGCAAAGGCCCTTGTGTGTTACATGGATGGCAGTTATTCTTTCCCACAAATAGGCTGGAAAGATACTAGAAAAAAAATCATACCCATCTCAGTTCTGGTGCTTCTTTTGTGTTTTTAATTAAATTTATGAAAACTCACTTTTTTACTCCATGGTTTCCAGGAATTTTTTTTTGTCCTCTTTTCTTTTCTTTTTTTGCAACATGTGTCCTGCCAGATCAGTTTGGTACTAGGGGTGGGGTAGTTGGAGGTGGGACAGATTGGTGGGTGGCATCCTCCAGCCAGCAAGCATTTCATCATTTTTGCTCTTTCACAGTGGATCTGTGTACATGTGTGTGCATATGCATTAATAAATCAAGCTGACAGAAAGCAAAAAAAGAGAGGAACTTTACCCAAGATTTATTCCTACAGAAACACAACTAACATGGATCCCTCCTTTGTAATGTTTGGGTCTGGGTTTGTTTTTTAAGGGTGTCTGGAGAACATTCAACAGACTGGAAAATGTTAAATGGAGCATGCAGCAAGACAGCAATCTTAATTCAATTAAGGTTTCGGAGTGGAAAGGGAAGTGAAAGAAGAATATTTTATTTTCCCCCCTTTCTCCCTCTCCTTTGGGCTGCCTGTGCTGGGAGACATTTACATTTCCCTCAATTATTCATTGGGGTGCAAAAGGGGGGAATCGGATTAGATGGGGGAGCCACCCAAATTAGGGTGGGTATAAGATTGACAGAAAAACAAGAAAGGCTATTGGTTGATTGGTTTATGCATGCTGAGAAGGGAAAAATGCATGGAAAGATGCGCCTTTGTACTGATCTGAACATAGGCACTCCATTTTATCTGAACACCCCCTCCCAAATTCCTTTCTCTACCTTATATGCAAACAATTATTAAAATATGCATGAGCTGCCTAAAATGATCTGTTCTTGAGGAACCTCTCCTCCCTGTGTATATATGGATGTTTCCTGTAGAAGAAAGCAGCATTTCTGTGCAGAGGGCACAAAAAACCCCACGTGCATTTTTTTTTGGGGTGGTGGCGGCATAGAATTAACTTCTAAATTGGAAAGATTCTAATCGATTTGGGATTCTTGTCAGGATTTCCTTACACTCAAGAAACACATTTTCCAAGCATTTTCAAATAGTTTCAAATAGTCTTACTATTCCTTAAGTAATTATGAGCAAGACTTCAGGGTGACCAGATGTCCTATCTGCAAAAGAGGACAAGGCACTGCAAAAGGTAGGACATTCAAGAAGTATGTAGGACATGGCCAAAGAAAAGCTAAGAACACTGATAGAAATATAAAGTCATGTTCAAAAGAGAGGAGATTTTGAAATTCCTCCTGGAGTGAAGGTTGAAATTTAGGTCATGTCCTGGAAAAGGAGGACACTTGGGCACCCTGGCAAGACTGCAGAAGGCAAGAAGCAGTGATGTACCCTTTCCTCATCTGCTATAATGCTGCCTCTGCTGTTTGCATTAAGAGAGAATCCTTCATTGATGACACAGCTACAGAGAGATAATAAAGATGTACATAGAGCTGCCGTTGCATTAAAGAAAAGCTGTGGAGTGGGACAAATCTGTATGCTTTTACCTTCATCAAGGAGATCAATAATCTTGTATCTATTGTAATTCCCCTTCAGCGTGATCCTGAAGCTCTGAGTTCCATGCTATTACTCATTTACCATTTACACCTGTTGCTACAAATGAATCTGAAACCAGAGCCAATGCATCTCTGTGGAATCCCACTGGCAGGAATCCAAATTTGTTCAGCTGATGGCAGATTCCAGATTCAGAGGAATGTTTGAAAGGCAAGGAAATGTGTTGACAACATGGCTTGATCTTTATGTCAAGAGTAGAATTAACACCATACTTCCACCCCAACTGTAAGTTGTCATAAATAAGAACTCTAAGGGCTATTGTTTTCCAGCAGGTTCCTCTGCTCCTTCCTGCTATGTTGTTCAACAGCAACATCAAATACCTAATGGCTTTTCCAAACAATAATTGAACAGCTAATGTACCACAAATGGATTCAAATCCTGCTGTACAATTAGCATTATGCATTAAAAATTTGACAGTACTTCTTAAGAATTAAAATTTGCATGACATTGCCAAGGTGGTGGGATTCCATGCTCCTGTGAGGCAAGAGGGTATGCTGATGGTAGCAATGTTGCTGGTAGGGTCTCCAACACCAGACAAGCTTTTACTGACGAGCCAGATTAAATGTGCCAGACAGCTTCTGGACAGCAGTAACAGCAGCAATATGTGTGTGTGTGTGTATGTGTGTGTGTGTGTGACACTAGGGACCTTATCACACTCTGGCCACGAAGCGAAAAGTAACCGTAATAAGAATAAATCCAGTACTATACCGAAATGATCCCAAAGAGCCCCCACAATATGTAAATGGCTATCAGACACAACTAGCATCATTGCGCAATTATCGCGCTTCCATTAAAGTGCATCCTGGATACGTATTTGCCGTTCACACACAATTCAGAAAATCCCGGACATGGCCCCGCGCCAGCTTGTGAAGGAGGGGTTTGGGTGACAGCCGGCTGTCAAACACACCCCTCCTTTCCAAGCCGGCGCAGGGCCTGGGCTCTGAGTAGAAGGGAGCCCGCGCCAACTTGAGAAGGAGGGTGCGTTTGACAGCCAGCTGTCAAATGCACCCCTCCTTCCCAGAGTCCCGGCCCCGCACCAGCTTGGAAAGGAGGGGTGCGTTTGACAAACACAAGAAGGAGGGAAGGAAAAAAGAGCTGAGGAGGAGAAGAAGGAAAGAGAGGAAGAGGAGCCGGGAATAGCACCGGCTGAGGGAAAGGAGCAGGAAGGAGGGAAGGAAAAAGGAGCTGAGGAGGAGAAGAAGGAAGGAGAGGGAGAGGAGCCGGGAATAGCAACGGCTGAGGGAAAAGAGCAAGAAGGAGGGAAGGAAAAAGGAGCTGAGGAGGAGGAAGGAAAGGGAGAGGAGCTGGAAAAAGCAACGGCTGAGGGAAAGGAGCAAGAAGGAGGGAAGGAGGAAGGAGCTGAAGAAGAGGAAGGAGAGGGAGAGGAAATGAGAAAAGTATCTCTTGAGAAGCAAGAAGAGGGGAAGGAGGAAGGAGCGAAGGAGGAGGAGGAGGGCGAGGAGCCAGGCAAAGCCGCTCCCGGAGGCAAGGAGCCAGAAGAAGGGAAGGAGGAAGGCGCTGGAAAGGATGGAGGGGTGGGAGCGGAGGAAGGGGGCGGCGAGGCGGTGGAGGCTCCGTTGGGAGGCGGCGGCGGTGGCGGTAGCGGCTCTTGGAGCCAGGATGCAGCTGGAGAAATCGGCCCCAAGGGGAGCCTTGCCTCGGAGGACGGGGGAGAAGCCCCGGAGGAGGAGAAGGAAGAGGAAAGCCCCGGAGGAGCAAGAGATGGAGATGGAGAAGGAGGAGGAGATGCTGCTTGTGCCTCCTCCTCCTCCTCCGCTGCTGTCAAACACACACCTCCTTCCCAGAGTCCCTGGCCCCGCTGTCAAACACACCCCTCCTTCCCAAGCTGGCACGGCGCAGGCGGGGACGGGGAAATGCTCCACAATACGTATTGGGGAAATGCTCCCCAATACGTATTGCATGTTCATATGTATTTAAGAGACTCGGGCATTGCGCAATGATTTCGGAAGTGCAGTTGTACTTCCTAAAGAAACCGAAATTCAAAAGATCTCAATTCGTTTCGGATTCGTTCGGGGTTCTGTCGGGGTTCTGTGCGGTTCTGTGTGACGTCGTGTGTAAACACGGAAAAATAATACGTATTAGGTCAGGATTTCTTTTGGATTCTGTCTGCTTTGGACCCCGTGTGATAAGGTCCTAGGAGAGAATCTCTCAGTGTAAACAGCAGCTAACTTGTTTATACACTACAGAAGGAACCACTGGTAAACCAAATTCACACCAAATTCACACCAATTCTGTTCAAATTGTCTATGCATCCTACTTTGCAGAAGGTTGTTGTTGTTGTTGTTGTTGTTGTTGTTGTTGTTGTGTGTCTTCAAGTTGTTTCCCACTTATGGCAACCCTAAGGCTAACCTGTCATGGAGTTTTCTTGGCAAGATTTGTTCAGAGGTGGTTTGCCATTGCCCAAAGTCATGGTTTCATGGCTGAATGGGGATTCGAACCCTAGTATACAGAGTCATAGTCCAACACTCAAACTACTATGCCATGCTGGATTTCATTTACAGAGGACAGTCCTGTATTTGAAGTTGTCATCTGTTTGCAGCACAGATGAATCCTAGTCCAATTACCCTGAAGAAAAGAAGGGGCCTTGAAGTTCCAGTAAGCACCTGGAGAGCAGATTTGAGTAGGAATGCATATCACATAATCACAGCTTTCAATACGACGGTGAGATGCATTATAGTTACACTGAAATTATACTAATTATTTAAAAACATTTTATATTTCGAAATATCTATCCATTTGAGCATTGGACTATATGACTCTGGAGACCAGGATTCGAATCCCTGCTTGGCCTTGGAAACCCACTGGCCAACCCTGGGCAAGTCACACTCACTCAGCCTCAGACGATGGCAATGGCAAACCCCCTCTGAACAAAACTTGCCAAGAAAACCCCATGATAGGCTTGCCTTAGGACCACCGTGAATCAGAAATGATGTGAAAGCACACAACATCATCTATCTATCTATACATTTTACATAGATCTACTCCTCTCTTTGTCCATTCTTTAAAACAACTTCTTTACCATGCTTGGGTAGCCTTATGGCCAGAAGGAAAATGAAGAAGGAAATTATTCAAGGTACTGTTACTTCATAAGTTGCAGCACTTGGATTTTCAGGTGGAATGGACCCACTGTTAGACATATTTAATAAAAATGTAACTGGATTTGCAATGCTGCTTGATTTAACTGTAGCTTTATAACAAAATAACAAAAACAGTTACAGAAATGAATTTAATGGAATGAATTTATCCCTTGCTACATCACATAGTACCAGTTACTGATGCTTTCCTTATATTTTTTACAAATTATTATTATTATTATTACAAGTAACTTATTTGTGATGCATTATTTCCAAGTTCTGCCATAGTCCTCTCGGTAAGCTTTTTCAAGTAGTCAAAGTTTACTGTGAGGAGGGCAAAGAATATGTGTTCACATTTAGAGGCCCTTTGAGGGCTCTCACCAAGTTATCTACAGCAGTATGCTATGAAGAAAATGGCTGTCTTAGTGGTGCCATCCTGGCTGTGTAATGTCCTCTCAAAGATGCTCATCTGGTGTATAAACTTGGTATTCTTTTGCTATCTGATTATAACCTTTTATTTTTTTCTAGCCTTTTTTTATTTCCCTTAGCTCTAAGTTGCTTTTTAACATCTGTAACTTTTCTCCTCTTTGTCTTATACTTTTATTGATGTCTGTTCTGTTACTGAAGTTTAAAATTGCTTTATTTCTTACAAGCTCTGAAGAAACTGTTGTTAAAGGGTGGCCTATAAATAACATGCATTTTTTAAGTGGTTGTTCTTGTCATTCTCTATGACTTTCAGTTCACAAACAATTTAGATTATGCCTGGGATGAAAGTGGTTCACACTAGAACACAAATATGTTTTAAAAAAACCCAAAAACCCAAAAAACAAAAACAAAACCAAAAACAAAACTCAATCCCTTTCTTACCTCAACTCACTTTTTTTTTTAACTGGTGGAAGAAAAACAAAATTCAAGTGCCAGTATTTATGTTGTTTGAGTTGCTTCTATCTCAACATTTGAAGAGCTGTGGGATAATTTTGTCATTTACCTTGGTGGAAAAATCTCCTGTGTTCATATGTTTTGCATCCTACAACCTCTTCACTCCAAAATTAGGTTCAATTATGTTTGTGCGACAGTGCCTTCAGAGTTAAGTGGTTTGATGATGGCAAAGAACTTGGGGATAGGATGTACTCTGACCAAAAAATGTATCTGCAAAATTATCTGTAAGTGGAGGATAATTAAAGTTTGAGTCATGTAACATGTTACAGACAATAACTGAAAGAGATTATACCTTTGGCAAGAGATAATGGCCAAACTCTAGTGACTAATATGGAGAAGGCTGTGTGGGTCCCACTGTTTTCCTTTTGCTGTTTGATTCCTTTGCCTTTTCAAGCATGGAGAGAAAACAAGGGGGCTCTATGATTAGCTCTGACCCCAGTCTGCTAGGATGGTAGGCTGAAGGTTCACATCTGCAAGTTTCGTGGTTTTCAGAAACTAGTGTATTGTCTTAAAAGACACATCTGTTGTTGAATTTGTAGCCTGGAGTTGTTTTACTCCTTTGGACACTTTAGTATTTAAAACATTGATGTCACTGTACATTAGCTCTGTACACACATACACACACACACACAATTTTCTTTGACTTTGGATGTGTGTTTTCACAGGATTGAAGGGAGGGAGGCAGCTTACAGGCCAATAGAGGCTGCAATGGTGAGTTTGCATAGCTTAGGAAAAAAGCCAATAAGAAGACATATGGTAGAGAAGTATAAAATTGTGCCTTTATGGAGAAAGTGGAACAAGAGATGCTTTTCTTTATTGGTCATAATACTAAAGCTGAATGGTAGGAGACTCTAGAGAGATAAAAGAAAGTTCTTCACACTAGTGCAGAGCTAACTCACACCTACTAAAAGACATAGTAATGGCCACCAACTTGGATAGCTTCAAAAAGAAACTGAAGAGACTGATGGGGAATGAGACTATGAATGGGCACTATGATGGATATCGTATATAACTTCTCAAACAGCAGAAACAGTATGCTTTCACATATCACTTAGTGGAGAGCATAACTGGGAGGTGCTCTTGTACTAATTACCTGCTTGTGAAAATCCCACAGGCATCTGGCTGGCACGGCATGAACAGAAAAATGGACTACATAGGTATCTGGTGTAATTCAGTAAGGTTCTCTTATGTTCTTATGCTGTTATATGGGTTGGGGGCAGGTGAGAAGCCAGAGGTCTTCAGATATAAAGAAGGGACAGGAGCTTCCAAGCACTGGATTTCCAAGACTGAGGAAAACAAATCCACTTATCCTTCAGGAGTGCCAGATTGGTTGTACAGCATCACCTGGTTTCCAAGATGGATTGCTGTGGCAAATTCCCCCATGAACAGCTTCTAGTTCCCTCTACAGGAAGGAAATGGAAGCCAATGTTGGATCAAGAAAGGACTCTTGAGATTTATATCCATCTTTGCATGGTGATAGCAATGTGTACTAAACACAGCTTGAAGCAAGCAATGTGTGCTAAAAGAATATTCCCTTGTTCTTTCTCTTTGGCTGCATTCTTTCATCACATGACAAAGTTTAAAGGGGACAAACTCCAACTATTAAAATAGCTCAGGCAGGCCTCATTTGGTCTATTTCAGGGGCTCGTTAATTTCGACATATATAGGATACAGCGTCCTTGTGGAAACTGTGGCCACAAGAAGCCATCATTCAAAGCAAAAACAACTATTGTTGAGCCTAGAGTGGTTCCTTTTCACCACGTTGCCTCAGACTCCTTAAAATAAATTGTGGCTATTGCTATTTTTCTTTTACTTTCTTTGCCCATTGGGTTTGGTGTGCAAGTATATGTAGTGGTGAGATTGCAATATTATGATGGTTTCATGGACCCCAGATATACTGAAGTTGTATCTAGGGATTCTGGAATGGCCATCGAAACACAAATAACCAGCTTGGAAAATCTTGGATTTCAAGGGTCACATCTCAAACAGATGTGCATGAGTTTGATTCTAAATGGAGAGCAACTAAAATGAAGGGACTTAATTGCTAACTGGCATAAATTTAGCATAATTTTGGTGAATCAGTTGACAGCTTCTCAGCCCACAAAATATTGTTGTCTGGGACTGTAGCCAGCTTGACAAGAAAACAACACAAGAAGGATTACAGGATATGAATATATAGTTGTAATTCATTACAGTGTTATCCACCTCCATTTGGGATACACACACACACACCCACACACTTAGAGGGCCAAAGTTGTCACTGCAGCCAATCTGTAGCTTAATGTATCACTGTCATGAATATTGTGATGCAATATAATCTTGTTTAATTCTCACTGAATTTACATATTTAGGACAGGATGAGTGAACTAGGGAGATTATCGCACTGCCCTTTCCTGTACTTTCCGCCCGAGCTAGGCACGGGGTGTAAACTTTTAAATGTGGATTTTATTGCACGCCTTTGTGCTCAGGCAGGAGATATCCCTTACTCAATCATGGCATCTCATACTCAATCTAGACTTCTCCTGCACCTTGCAAAGAATGGGAAAATCCAATTTATTCAAAAATTGAAGTCCAGATTGGGTACGGGATGCTATGATCAGGTATGTGATACCTCCTGCCTGGGCATGGAAGTCTGTGATAAAATCTTCATTTAAAAGTTTACATCTCATGCCTAGCTAGGAAGAAAAGTACAGAAAGGGCAGTGTGGTTAGAGGTGCTCCCTTAAGACATCTATTTGCCATAGAATGTGATTTTCTTTACCTCGGTATTTTGCATTTAGGTTCTTTTGTGACTGAGTATGGGAAAGTAAAAACAAAATTAATTTACCAATAAATAAATAAATAAATAGTAGTAACCTTTGGTTATACACATTCCTGTAACAAATGGTTTGACTCTTAGGATAACAGTTGGGATGTTAGCCCTATGCAGGACTATCTTTAAGAAACTTTAGAAACAACAGTTGGTCCACGACAGAATTCGAGAAACATTAATGCACCCAGATGCTGATTTTATGGCAATGCCATTGGCTCCCAGTTGGATGATAGACCTTCAAGATACTTCTGTTGACTTTTTAAAGTTGAAAGAGATTAATCTTCTAAAGCAAGAGCAGGCAGTGGAAAACTATTTTAAAAGGATTAGAATACTGAATCTTAGGAACATAAAACTAAAGCTTTCCTGAAAGATGTCCATCCAACCTCTGTTAAAGACCTTCAAAGATGGAGAGTCCACCACCACCTGAGGCAATCTATTCCACTGTTGAACAGCTCTTACAGTAAAGAAGTTCTTCCTAAAGTTTAAGTGGAATCATTCACAGATGTTCCATTCTCTGGAGCAGCAGAAAACAAGCTTGCTCCATCCCTTCAGATATATAAAGATAGCTATGATGTCACCCCTCAGTTTTCGCCAATGTAAACGTACCTAGCTGCCTAAGTTGTTCCTCATAAGGCTTGGTTTCCAGACTTCTGATCATCTTGATCATCTTTCCCTGGACATGTTCCAGTTTGTCAATATCCTTCCTGAATTGTGGTGACCAGAACTGGACATAGTATCCTGGTGAGGCCTGACCAATGCAGAATAGAGTGACACTACTATTTCTTTTTATACAGACATTATGCTCCAGTTGATACAGCCCAGAATTGTGTTGGCCTTTTTTTGGCTGCTGTGTCACACTATAGACTCATATTTAGCTTGTGGTTACCTAAAACCCCTAGATCATCTACAAATATACTGCTTTCAAGCCAGGTATCACCCATCCTATATTTGTGCATTTCATTTTTCCTGCCTAGATGTAGTACCTTACATTTCTCCCTGTTGACATTCATTTTGTTAGTTCTGGCCCAACTCTCCATTCTTGTAGTCTGACTCCTGACTTTGCAAATTGGCCAGCTGTGAGGAGCTGGGATTTAGCTGGGATGCAATCACCCCGTGGATCAGTGGCACTGTCCATGTGATAATACCCGACTGCATCCCATAAGTGACTCTATCCCGCCAGGGGTAAGTCGCTTTTTTGGGGTGCGCGATAAATTTCTAGTTATTTTACTCATTATTCTGATCACCCAAAAGGTCAGTATTTGTTACTTTTACTGAAGTCTAGAAAATAACTTGCTGAATTACTCACTAATGGCATGTTACCATTACGGTACTATTATTATTATACTATTGAAAAAAATACAGGAAAATGCTCTTTGGTTTTCCCTGATCTCTGATTATCATAATTCTGCCTGGATTATTACCCAACCACCTTCCCAAGGTAGTGTCTGGAGCAACCAGCCTAGCATAGAAGCCCTTTCTCCCCTACCATGCATTCATACTGATATTTTCTCTTTCAAGGGCAACAGCAACAATCCTTTTCACTCAGGCAGAATGGACAAAGGCAGGGAATATTTCTAAATATTCTAAATATACTAAAAATATTTCTAATATTTTAAACAAATCTGAGTCTAATGCAGCTCGTGTTTCCATGTTTCTCTCCTTCCTCCTCATCTTCTCTGGACTTTATCACATGGGAGGCAAACCTCCTCCTCCTGTGAATAAAGCGGCATTTAATCACATCAATATCCCTCAAGAGTGGGATGATTTTCAGATGACATCCCCCAACATCACCAATTATTGGGACATTATCCCATGAACAAAGCGGCAAAAGCACGTCACTTTTTATTCATGGGAAAAGTGATTTTGCAGCTTTATTCACAGGATAATATCCCGATAAAGGCAATGTTGGGGGATATCATTTGAAAATCATCCCATTCTTGCAGGATATTGATGGGATTAAATGCTGCTTTATTCACTGGAGGAGGATGCTTGCCTCCCATGTGATAAAGTCCTCTGTCTTTCACTCTGTCCTTCTTTATTTGGGCTCTTTTACTCTTCACTAATTGCATAAAAAACAAACAAACCTGTTTTCCACATATTTTCAACTGTTCTTTGCATACCCAGGGGCAAGTCCCACAAAAGGATGGAGCAGTTCACTAGCCACAGAATGTTGAGTACCAGCTGGGAAAGTAAAAAATTGAACAGAAAATGGGAGTTGGGAAGGAATAAATCTGTGGATTTCCAACAGTGGTATGTTCACCACCAGTGGGCTACAGAAGTAGTGGGATGCAGGATTTTTATAATGGCCACTTGTACTTAAATTAAAAAACAAACAAACACTGGAAGTCCCAGGTTTTGTACCTTTGCTTTCTGATTATATGTTTGAGATCCACATGACATTTACTTGTTTGTTTGTTTATTGTATTTATACCCTGCTCTTTAGAAATGCTCACAGAGTAGCTTACAAATTGTTAATTAGACCATTTCCTTCCCACAGGCATACAATCTAAAAAGATTCCAAAGTATTTCCTAGGAGCTTCCAACATGCCCACGCTGCAGGTTAATTTTCCAAAAGGTAATGGATCTGTACTTGTCTGTATGTTTGTACTATTTTGGCAGCAGTAAAGATGTCTACCACTAGTAAAACAGCTATTGTTTCCAGGACACAGAATCAGCATACATCAACCAAGGGAAAGAAGAATGCTAGCACTAAAACATAATAATAATAATAATAATAATAATAATAATAATAATAATAATAATATTCTTATATCTCGCCTTTCTCCCAATATACTCAATATAACTCAATATAACTCAAGGCAGCGAACAGCAGATTTAAAACAATACAATTCAAAAAGAGTACAACATTAAAATATATAAATATAAAATAAAATAAAAACAATTAAAACCATTTAAAAAATTAAACCAGTTTAAAAGTTAAAAATGATCCAAATATTTGACTAGCATTATATTACTAAAGAACTTTAGCATTTTAATTGTAACTACTGAATAATAATAAAGCAGCTCAGTGGAAACTGGCAGAAATCAATTTTTGAAATGTCCCATGAGACAGAATGTGATGCGTGATCAGTAAGAGGAGAGAAGGGAAGGAATAACTGAGGAAGGAGGAAGGGAAACCCTCCATATTTGAAGAAACAGACTGGATGCAACTCTTGAAACTTCCATAGACGTTTCCTCCCTTCTGGGGAAACCCAACAAGTACTTAAAATCTACTCTCCTTCAACCCCCATGTCTTCCTGCCTGTATGACATGCCATCTTCTGCTGAACCTACCTGCAATGGATAACCCATCTATGGCTTTTGAGCGGTATCAACAGTATTATTACAATTTCCAGCTATTAACTACATTATTATTTTTGCTTGTTTGTTTACCACACACCCCCCAGCAGTATTGCAGGTCTTTGTCTCTTTAAAATGTACCATGAATAATAAAATTTTACAAATGACTGTAAATCTAGGAATGTTGTTCTTGGAAAAAATAAATTGTTTCTGTAGTGGGCAGATCCAGAATGATTGATGGGATTTAAGTTACAAAATGCTGAGAATAATTGAAATGGAGTGTTCAGGCAAGCAGATTTTTAAACTGAGGAAGAAGGTGAAGAAAATCTCTCTCTCCCCCCCCCCGCCCCAAGATTTTTAAAATGCACATTTGTAGGGAGGAGGTCAAGAGAGCTAAAGTTCAAAATGAGCTCATGCTTGCAAGAGAAATTAAAAATAACAAAAGGGATTTTCAGTCAACACAGTTCTATTATTATTATTATTATTATTATTATTATATTTATTTATATCCAGCTCTTTTCCTAGAACTGGGACTCAAAGCAGCTCACAGCATTAAAAGAACAATACAATTAAAAACATTAAAATGTGATACATTAAAACAGAATTAAATTGTTACAATATTAAAATAGATTTGTTATTAAAAGAATAAAAATACAGTTCTAGACTGCATCAACAACTATATTGTCCAGATCAAGGTAAACAATGGTACAACTCTGTCCTGCCTTGGATAGACTTCACATGGTAGACACCATGGTTTAAGTGTTATTGACAAGATAGAATATGTCCAGAGGTGAGGATCAAGAATGAAAAAAGCTTTGGAAACAAAACTGTATGAGGAATGTTTGAGGAAGTGTTTACTTGGAAAACAGAAGATTGAAAGGAGATATGACAGCCATCTTTAAATACTTTAAATATGGAAATCTTTATTTTTTCTAGCTTCAGAGGACAGGACCCAAATAATAGGTTGAAATTAAAGGAAATGAGATTTCAATTAAACATTAAAAAGAACTTCTCGGTGGCAAGAGTTGTTCAGTGGTGGAACAGACTGGCTTGGGTGCCAGAGTGTGGTAAACTCTACTTCCTTTTGTTTGTTTGTTTGTTTGTTTGTTTGTTGTGTGTGCTTTCAAGTCATTTCTGACTTATGACGACCCCAAGGTGACCCTATCATGAAGTTTTCTGGGCAAGATTTATTCAGAGGAGGTTTGCCATTGCCTTTCCTTGAGGCTGAGAGCATATGACTTGTGCAAAGACACCCACTGGGTTTCATGGTTGAGCAGGGAATCAGACCTTGGTCCCTAGAGTTATAGTCCAACACATTCCTAGGAGATTTTAAGACAGACATTGGATGGCCACCTCTTAGGGGGGATGCAGACGGGCAGCTCTGGGATGCCCTGGGAAGCAGAGGATCGAGGCTGAGGCTGCCGGACAGCGCGGCCTCGATCCTCCCTTTTGCTGGTCTGGAAAAGAGCAGCAAAATACCGCTCCTTTCAGAACTGGCAAAAAAGGACACCTCACGAGCCGCCATGCAGCTCTTCTGCACCCCTTCCGGTGCAGTGCATCAAGACGCTGCACCAGGAGGACGTTCCGATGCCGTGTGCCATGCATAACGGTGCGTGGCATCAGGACATCCTCAGGGAGGGGTTGCAGCGGCTGGCGTGCAGCTGCCTCTCCCCATTCCTGCTTCGAGGATGCCGCAAAGGGCCCGTCTGCAGAGGCAGAGATGCTTTAGCTGTGGATGCTTGTACTAGCAAGGTGTTGAATTTAATGACCTTTTGGATATATTCTAACACTATGATGCTTTAGTTCCATGATCCCAATATATTACAGAGAGAGTCAGTGTGGAGTAGTGGTTTGAGCATTGGGCTATGACCTTGGAAATCAGGGTTCAATTCCCTGGTTGGCCATGACAACCCACTGGGTGAATTTGAGTGAGTCACATACTCTCAGCCCCCAACCCCCTGTGATAGGTTCACCTTTTGGTTACCATAACTCAGAAACAACTTGAAGGCACACAACAGCAGTAACAACAACAGTGTAATAAATAGGTGTCTGCAGCCCTGAATATGATTACTCTTGTAAGAAATATACCACATTGTTTTATAGCTGTTTTTTTGAAATTATTGTTTCAAAGTTTTTGTGGGTTTTTTCGGGCTGTGTGGCCATGCTCTAGAACATGGCCACACAGCCCGAAAAAACCCACAAAAACTATGGATGCCGGCCATGAAAGCCTACGACTTCATATTGTTTCAAACTTTGCACAGTCCATCAGGACATTTTTCTTTTCTGTTCATGCCCATCAGAAAAGTATTAGGCCTGATCCCATTTATTTCTACTTAGCTTGTAAAGGAGAACTTCCTAATACAACATTCCTCTTGTGGAACAAGATTCAACCAATGAGGTTCATTATTTTGGATTGCTCTCTATTTTTGTTTGAGCTCCATGTTCTTTAAATGAGAAGTAAATATATCTTGATCTCATAAATCTTTATAAACTTGTACATTTACAACTTTGAAATGCATAAAGGACACAGCAGCATACAAATGATAACTCAAGAACTTGGCACTGTGCTGCTCAGATATGTGAACCCTTTGTTAGCTGAAAGCAATACAAATGTATTTCTTTTCCTCTGTCAAATGTTGGAGAGTAGGCAAGAATGATTCCATTCAGTGGGCCTCTTGGTATCTTAAAAATGCATGGTGGATGCCCTGTGAAACCAGGTGGGACACACATAGCTCAAACATGTAAATTATTTCTGGCATCTTTGATCCCAGTCTATAGTGTTATTGTTGAATGTGGTCTGTATTAACTGGAAGATGTGGTGCTTGGATTGTCAAAGACAATAAGCCCAACCCAGGGTGAAGGCCCTTATAAAACATTTGTAACTCTCCATAAGAGAAAGCCAGTGAAAATGAATGAGAACAATAAAACATAATAATTGTGGAATGTTTCACAAGCCAAAACAATACAGATATAGAACCTAGGTGGGGTTGGGTCTCCATCATCAATGCAGACAACACAATGGCTTTGCCAATCACCAAAGATCTGTATTTTCACCCCAGGTATCACCCAAAATCAGAGCATGTGTGCTTTTCATGCTTGCATACTCCTTAGGAAAATGTTTCCATGAGGGAAGTGTGCTGGAATGCATGTGAAGCAACCCTGAATGTTAAGTAGATGTAGGTTTCCACTTGGCCAGTAAAAGACTTCTGTATTGTCTCTGAGTGTTTCATGAGACATCTGTCTTCTACCTCAGCATTATATTGAGCATTTAAATTTGGCTCATCTTCTGACAGCTTCCTCTGTCAGCTTTTACTTCTTTCTCCAAGTGCTTTGATTTCTGATTCTTTATTGTTCTGCCCTTTTCCCTTTCATATGATTCTCCTTTGTCAGATAGCTATTAGATAAGCCTTTACATACGGATTGGATGTAAAATAGATACCAAAGAACAGTGGATTAGAAAAGGAAATTTTACACATTTTTCTACCCAAATGTACATTATTCATTGTGTTAGTTTAGCCTTTTGGAAACTAAGGGCTTTATTACATGAGAAAAGGAAGGTGAAATGGACTGGGAGAGTTGCAGCTTTCTCCTTGCCTCTCCACATGCTTTTGAAACACTTCTGTTTTCTTCCCAAGGAAGATGGTCATACAAGCATGTATTTTGTTGCACTGGAAAAATTTGTTTGATAAAAAGCATGGTTTTACTACCATCTCCTTTGGGAAGAAGAACGGAAGTGCTATGACAGCATGCAGAGAGGCAAGGAGAAAGCCACAACTCTGCCAATCCATTTTGGCTTTATAGTCTCATGCAATAAGGCTATAAGCTAAGTTATCGCAACATGCTCTTAGGTGGACCACTCTTCATGACTTTTGTTGAACTGTTTTGTAATTTGTCATACAAATTACTCAAATTTCCTTTTATTTAAAACATGAATACATTCTTGTGACTTGGTTTATGTGACATACATATTTATTAGGAATCACAGAGAAAGAGGATGTAGCATGAAGTTCTGGCAGTTGAACATCTACTCCATCATATCCCTCAAATCCACTTTTCAGTTGCTGTATCCTCACCAACATGAAAATTCAGTAAGTAGGGGGAGGTTGGTAGAGAAGCATCCTTCTATTTTCTTATAGTGAGATGCAAAGCACTGACATTATCCTTTCAGTGTTGTATCTCCAAAAGCCACTCTCTACTGGCCAATAAATGGCTGTGTTGGGGGAGAATGTACCATCTGAAAGGTGGATTGTGTGATAAGGGAGAAGACATCATGTAGTTCCAGCTGGTGAAATTTTAGGCCATGTCTTCTTTTTCCAGCATCTGTTTACTATTAAATGTATGGGAGCCCTGTCCCCTATTCAACATGGCAACCCCTGCCTCAACACACCAAGATAAAAATAAAAATATATAAGGTAATTTCCTTGCAGATCAAGTGCTCAATGACTTCTAGCTAGAGGACAGAACAATTTCTTTCATCTTGAAGATAAAAAATGATAACAACCAATCTAGTACATTATCTGGGGCTTCATATGGAAACTATTTGACTTGAAAAAACACACAGACATTTTCCATACAATGCATTCTCTACATGTAGTTCAATGAAAAATGACAGAGAAACAAATATTCATTTATAAGAAACATAGATAGAATAGAACTCTAAAGACCAGGATTGGTATCCCCACTCAGCCATGGAAACCCACTGGTTGACCCCAGGCAAGCAACACTCTCTCAGCCTCAGAGGAAGGCAATGGCAAACCCCCTCTGAACAAACCATGCTGAGAAAACCCTGCAAACCGCCTTAGGGTCACTATAAGTTGAAAACGACTTGAAGGCACACAACAAAAATATGTATCTCCTACACTATTTTTATGATTGTGACTATGTAAGGATTGTGAATATGAATAAGTTAGCCTAGAGTTATGCATTTATAACTGCATTCATGAATTCCAGCCATTATGTTTGAAACCTTCCTCCTCCACAAACATTACTGTTTTCCCAAAGCTTGGAATCATATTAAAAAATTCAAAGGGATACTTTTCATAAAAGTATAACATGCCCATCTTAATGTTGCTCATTATAATAGGTGTTGTGCATGACAAACATGCTGCTTCAATTTTTTTAAAACAAAAAGAATGAAAAATAGAAAAATGGCAAACACTCCCCACCACCCCCTCCATCATAGGTCTTTAAAAAGCAGTTTTAGGAGTGAGTAAACTTTACTGGACAGCCAGTGTGGTTTGATGGCTTGAGCACTGGACTATGACTCTGGAGACCAGAGTTCAAATCTCCACTTAGCCATAGAAACTAACTGGATAACCTTGGGCAAGACACACTCTCTCAGCCTCAGAGAAAGGCAAAGACAAACACTCTCTGAGCAAATCTTTCCAAGGAAAATGCATGACAGGTTTGCCTTAGGGTTGCCGTTAGTTGGAAATGACTTGAAGGCACACAACAACAACAACAGCAGCAACAACACCCTATATTTGTTGCACACACATAAAAACCTCAACAACATTGTTTCCTGTAATGCTTCCTCCTCTTCCAAGATCTAATTTAAGAGGTACAGCTGGGGATGGGTGCAAAATGAGGTCATTGTTCCCCAAGATGAACAATGGATCTCTCATATTTTTATTTAGTCTCAAATTTCTTGCATTGCGGTAACTTAAATGTTTAGTTGAGAATTTAGAAATGAAGTTCAGGCATCCTAATAAAAGGGGCAGCCAAAGTGACGAAAAGAATGCGAACACAGCAAATATAAGAGTTCTAGTTGTGAAAGATTGTCAGCCTCTTACTTTCTGCAATGTTAGAAATTTGGGAAAAATTCATTGGGGAGGACAGTTTTTCTATTTGGAAGGGGATAGCCCCCATACAGCTATACTCCTAATCTTTCTGTTCCTGCTAGAAATTGCAGTAAGGTAAGCCATGCCAAGGCCATCTGAGTACTGAACCCCATTGTAATACAAGAGTATTTAAACATACCAAGCCCACCCCATCTATATTTGCATGATGAAGAAACCTAGTGCTGAATTTCACAGACCTTTAAGGACTTTCAAAGGATCAGTGCCAGTTTTCAAAGAATTGCCAGTATAATAAGAAGCCCTCCTGAGCTTGGCACTGGCCTTGCCTCTTCTTGCCAACAAGACTGACTACTACAGTCCAGTTGCTCATTTGCTCCCTTTATTTTCAGATGAGTAAACCATAAAAATCCTTGTCAGGTCCAATTATATATCATACAATTGATGTCATCAACTCTTCTCAATGAAACAGTGTTGAATGGCAAAGAATCATAGCATGAAACCAATCAATAAAGGGGTAACATTGAATTATAGCTGGGGCCATGTGTTTTCTGCACTTTAAAATACAAGTGCAGGCAATCCAAATTCTATACCAAGAAAAGCAGAATTCTTTGATCAGTATAAATTATCTACTTTAACAGGTTAGTATAATTTCTTTTGTTTTCCCATTATTTATTCTGCAACTTTGACTAATTTGCCTAATTTACTTTCCCTGTACTCACAGCTGGAGAAGGAAGAAGAAATTATACTTAGCCATCTCTCTGGCTTCTAAAATTCCACATAGTCCTAAAAAGTATTGTTATAGCCATTTGGTCTAGAAACTTGGATTATCTTTTTCTAAAGGGGAGCATAACTCTTAGGAAATTAATTTTTAATTTTTTTTAAATTTTTAATTTTTAATTGAAATAAACAGCATAAAATTACATTAAAGAGAAAAATTCTTTCCAAGTTCACATAATTGTCATATATACACCAAATTTCATCATTGATTCACATCCTCTTCATCAACTAAGGGCCTGGGGGTGGAGTTGGGGCGGGGCGACCGCATGTTGTCTGCCCCGACTGCTGCTGTCACACTGCATGCCCCACCACATGGGCATGGTAGCACGGTGCTCCATTGGCAAGCGTGTAGACATGCTGCACCAAAGGGGTGCAAAAGAGCCGTGCTGGTGGAGCTAAGGGTGTTTTTTTTTGCTGGTCCAAAAAGGAGCAGCATTTGCCAACTCTTTTTGGAGTGGCAAAGACCAGATTGAGGCTGCGGCATATGGTTGCCGCAGCCCTAATCCGGCGCTCCCAGGGGCAGTACAGAGCCGCCCCTTAGGGGCCTTCTGTACAGCCCCATAGTCATATTAATAGGTCAATTAGGCTTAACAGTACAAATCTATTTTTTACATTTTATTTCAGTTTGACAGGGACGTTCTTCATGTTGTATTTTGCATGACAGTTGGTCTAGTGTTTTTTGGCTTTACTGTGATTTTTGATATTAGAGCTGCAATTTCATCCTGGTCTGGTTTTTGCAGAGAGAATGGAGCATTTTCTCCTCCCAATTATACCTATTTGATTTCTATATTGTCCATTAGATGATGTCCACATATCCAGTCATGTCTTCATGACTTGAAGGATGTATTTGTGATGAACAAATTGTTCACCTTGCAAAATTCAGGCAATTTGTCTCCTGTTTCAGTTTTGGGTGTTAGGCCAAATTTTCCTAGTGTTTGATTTTGTTTTTTTTCTACTTTTGCATTCCAGTTGCCCTGTTTTGATGTGTAATCAATTTCTTGTTGGATTCCAGTATAGGATCTTTCAATTTCTTCTTCTTCTGGAGTTGGAACATAAACTTGGATTATGGCTATACTGATGACTTTTCCCAGAAGCTTTATTGATATTATTCAGTCAGATTTTGCATTATATCCCTTTATTGTTTTTCATAGAATCATAGAGTTGGAAGAGACCACAAGGGCCATTCAGTTCAATTTCCTGCCATGCAGGAACTCAAAATCAAAGCATTCCCGACAGATGGCCATCCAGCCTCTGCTTAAAGACCTTCAAAGAAGGAGACTCCACCACACTCCAAGGGAGTGTGTTCCACTTTCGAACAGCTCTCATTCTCAGGAAGTTCCTCCTAATGTTGAATTCCCTTGATCTAGATACTATACTTCTACTAATGCAGCCTAAAATTGCATTGGCCTTTTTGACTGCAGCATCACACTGTTGACTCATGTTGAACTTGTGGTCAATTTTATCAAAAAAAGCTGGTAATTTTATATATATATAAAAAAAGAGATCAGATTAGTCTGGCATGACTTGCTTTTGAGAAGTCTGTAAAGGCCCTCACAAAAGGCAAAGGGTGCACAACCTGAGGATAATGGAGCAGAGGACAGAATAGGAGAATTTCAGCACAGAATAAGTAAAGAGATAGTACAGGAATACCTGGTTAATCTAAATGAATATAAGTCTCCAGGACCAGACGAATTACATCCAAGGGTATTAAAAGAACTGGCAAACGTAATATCGGAACCATTGGCAATAATCTTTGAGAACTCCTGAAAAACAGGAGAAGTCCCAGCGGATAGGAGGAGGGCAAATGTTGTCCCCATCTTCAAAAAGGGGGAAAAAGAGGATCCCAACAATTATCGTCCAGTTAGTCTGACATCAATACCGGGAAAGATTCTGGAGCAGATCATTAAACAGAGAGTCTGTGAACATCTGGAAGGTAATTTCATAATCACAAAAAGTCTACATGGGTTTCAGAGAAACAGGTCATGCCAGACAAATCTAATCTCTCTCTCTTTTTTTTTTTTTTTGATAAAATTACCAACTTGGTAGATGAAGGGAATGCTGTGGATATAGTATATCTTGATTTCAGTAAGGCCTTTGACAAGGTTCCCCATGACATTCTTGCAAACAAGCTAGTAAAATGTGAGCTAGACAAAATAACTGTTACATGGATTTGTAATTGGTTGACCGGCTGAACCCAAAGGGTGCTCAACAATGGCTCCTTTTCAACCTGGAAAGAAGTGACCAGTGGGATGCCACAGGGCTCTGTCCTGGGGCCAGTGCTATTCAACATCTTTATCAATGACTTGGATGACGGTATTGGGGGCATAGTTATCAAATTTGCAGACAACACCAAATTGGGAGGAGTAGCTAATACCCCAGAAGACAGGATCAAAATTCAAAATGACTTGAACAGACTAGAAAGCTGGACCAAAGCTAACAAAATGAAATTCAACACGGAGAAATGTAAGGTACTGCACTTAGGGTGGAAAAACGAAAAGCACAGATATACAATGGGGGACACCTGGCTGAATGAGACTATGTGTGAAAGGGATCTAGGAATCCAGGTAGACCACAAGTTGAACATGAGTCAACAGTGTAATGCAGCAGCTAAAAAGGCCAATGCAATTTTAATAATAATAATAATAATAATAAGTTTTATTTCTAACCCGCCCCTCTGCGTCGCAATCGGGGCGGCGTACAACAATTAAAATTCAACAGTTAAAACGATCCAAATCCTAATCCCTCCTCCCACTTCCCTCCCACATCCCTCCCACACCCGTTAAAACAGGATTAAACTTAAATTATATTAAAACAATGACAACATGGCAATAAAATACAATAAAAACAACAAATGGAAACAAGCGGCCAGATAGCAAAAGCTAGAGAGGGGGAGAGATCACTGTTCGTCCTCCGAGGAGGGTTATTCCGGGAAGGCCTGCCGGAAGAGATCCGTCTTAACTGCTTTCTTAAAAGCAGTAAGTGTTGTGATAAGACGGATCTCATCCGACAGGCCATTCCATAATTTAGGGGCGATGGCAGAAAATGCCCTCTGTGAGGTCTGTATAGACCTCAACCTTGGCTGTAATAATAGATTCTTTCCCGCTGACCGGAGAGCGCGGGGGGGCTCATATGGGGAAAGGCGGTCCCTAAGATAAGCTGGACCCAAGCCATGTAGGGCTTTAAAGGTCAAAACCAACACCTTGTACTGCGCCCGGAAACTAATTGGCAGCCAGTGGAGGGATTTGAGCACTGGTGTAATATGCTCCCTCCTAGATGTTCCGGTAATTAATCTGGCTGCCATATTTTGCACTAGTTGAAGTTTCCGAGTTAAGCACAAGGGTAGCCCCATGTAGAGTGCATTGCAGTAATCTAAACGTGAGGTTACCAGTGCGTGGACAACAGTTTCCAGGTCTTTCTTATCCAGGAATGGACGCAGCTGGCGTATCAGCCGAAGCTGATAACAGGCACTCCTGACTGTCGCATTCACTTGGTTGGTCATGTGAAGCGACGAGTCAAGGAGTACCCCCAAGCTGCGCACACAGTCCTTGGAGGAGAGTGTGACCCCATCCAGGACAGGGGGCTGTAATCCCGGGCCTGGCTTCGGACCGGTAACCGTGAGCACCTCCGTTTTGTCTGGATTCAATTTCAATTTATTTTTCCTCATCCAATCCATTACCGCTCCAAGACAGTCATTGAGAGGAGAGATGCCATCAGAAGTCTGAGACGATGATTTGGTCATGGAGAAATAAATCTGGGTGTCGTCAGCGTACTGAAGACACCGCCCTCCATGCCTCCGAATGATCTCTCCCAGCGGTTTCATATAGATATTAAATAACGTCGGAGACAGGATGGCGCCCTGAGGGACGCCACAATTAAGCTCTATTTTAGAAGAGCAACTGTCCCCGAGCCTCACTCTCTGGGATCTGCCCGAGAGGAAGGAACGGAACCACCGCAAAGCGGTGCCTCCGATTCCTAACTCCCTCAGCCGATCCAAGAGAATGGCATGATCGATGGTATCAAAAGCCGCTGAGAGGTCCAAGAGCACCAGCAGGGTCACACTCCCCCTGTCGATGCTCAAGCGGAGGTCATCGGTCAGAGCAACCAAGGCAGTCTCAACCCCAAATCCTGTCCTGAAGCCAGTTTGAAATGGATCAAGATAATCGGTTTCATCCAAGATGGCCTGGAGCTGGGAGGCAACTGCCCTCTCGATCACCTTGCTTAAAAATGGTAGCAAGGAGACTGGTCTATAGTTGTTTCTGTCCAGGGGGTCCAGGGAAGGCTTTTTTAAGAGTGGTCTAACTGCCGCCTCTTTTAAACAGGATGGTAAACTGCCTTCCCTGAGAGACGCGTTGATTGTGTCCCGAAGAAACACCCTCAACGCGTCCCCACCCTGGACGACCAGCCATGATGGACAAGGATCGAGAGGGCAAGTTGTCTTCCTCATCCTTCCAAGCAACTTGTCCACGTCCTCGGTACTCACAAATTGAAATTGATCCAGTAAAGTGCCATCAACGGAGTTACTGGCTGCCTCATCCACAGATCCTGCCGAAATATTGGTGTCCAAGTCGGCTCTTATCCGAGAGATTTTATCTGCAAAGTGGATATTAAATGCCTCACAGCAGGCTGTCGTCGGGTTAAGTAGAGGGTTCGGCGCGGAAGATATCCGCGTCAAATCCCCCACCACCCTAAACAACTCTGCCGGGCGAGACTCTGCAGACGCAATACGTGCAGAGCAGAAAGATTTCTGCGCTGCATATAAAGCCTCCCTATAGGAGTCAAGGTGCTTCCTAAGGCGAGTTCTGTCGGATAAGAGACGAGTCTTTCGCCATTCGCACTCTAGTCGTTGTCCAACCCGCTTCATCCTCCTGAGATCTTCTGTATACCATGGTTTACGGTTCGAAGCGGGCTGGAAAGGACGCTTGGGAGCGATCGTGTCGATAGCCTTGGTGAGATCGATGTTCCACGTATTAACCAAAGCTTCGGCAGAATCACCGGCATTACTCACCATTAAACCCTCCAAGGCTTTCTGGAAACCAATTGGATCCATTAGCCTTCGAGGGCGGACCATTCTAATAGGTCCACCACCCCCGGGAGGGCGAACAATAGCCTTCAGTTCCACCTTGATCAGAAAGTGATCCGTCCATGACAATGCGGAGGTTTTTGTGACCTCCGCCCACGGATGTTCCTGCTCCGTACTAAAGACTGCATCGAGGGTATGACCAGCACAATGCGTGGGCCCGTTGACCAATTGGGATAGGCCCATGTTTGTCATGGAATCCATGAACTCCCGAGCTGCGCCGGATAATTCCTGTAAACTGGTTTCGAGTGGAATGTTGAAGTCGCCCAGAACTAAAAGTCTGGGCGACTCCAACAGCAGCTCAGAAACCAGGGCCGTCAGCTCGGTCAGGGAGTCTGTTAAGCAACGGGGTGGCCGGTATACCAACAGAATCCCCAAACTATCCCTGGTCTTCAGGCTAAGGTACATACACTCGATGTGGGCTGTTTTCCGGATAGGCTTTCTGACCAAGGTCAAGGTGTTTTTATGAACCAAGGCTATGCCGCCCCCCCGCCCACTTTCTCTCACCTGCTCACAAACTGAGTACCCAGCCGGGAGAGCCTGCGCCCAAGTTGCGGAGCTGGCATCTCCCAGCCAGGTCTCAGTGAAGCAAGCCAGGTCTATTTTAGGCTGCATCAATAGAAATATAGTGTCTAGATCAAGAGAAGTAATAATGCCACTCTATTCTGCTTTGGTCAGGCCTCACCTGGAATACTGTGTCCAGTTCTGGGCACCACAATTCAAAAAGGATGTGGAGAAACGAGCGTGTCCAAAGGAGGGCAACTAAAATGGTGAAGGGTCTGGAAACCAAGCCCTATGAGGAACGACTTAGGGAGCTGGGGATGTTTAGCCTGGAGAAGAGAAGGCTGAGAGGCGATATGATAGCCTTGTTTAAATATTTAAAGGGATGTCATATTGAGGAGGAAACAAGTTTGTTTTCTGCTGCCCCAGAAACTAGGACCCGGAACAATGGGTGCAAGCTCCAGGAAAAGAGATTCCACCTCAACATTAAGAGGAATTTCCTGACAGTAAGGGCTGTTCGACAGTGGAACACAACTCCCTCGGAGTGTGGTGGAGTCTTCTTCCTTGGAGGTCTTTAAGCAGAGACTGGATGGCCATCTGTCAGGGATGCTTTGATTTTGAGTTCCTGCATGGCAGGGGGTTGGACTGGATGGCCCTTGTGGTCTCTTCCAACTCTATGATTCTATGAACCCAGCAAAGAAATGAAAGCACAACAATTCAAAGGGATGTAATTGCAATGTACACAAACTAGATAGTCCAACGGGGGCATGGGGTGAAGAGGGGTGAAGAGGGGTGAATGGAGCACGTGGGGCCTCCATAACTGTGCCTTGCCAATGTATCACTCACACACTGATGACCTGTATGGGTGGAGCATTGCACATGTGACTGTGTGGCCAATCAAAGGGGCAGCCATCCAATGGAATGGCATCTAGGCAGAGGTGGGAGGTACTTGGAGGTCACAGGTGTGCTTGTGTGATGGTGAACATGTATGGTGGGAGGCAACAAAAAAAATGTTATCCAGTGGTGTGGCTTGATGCTGTGCCATGCAGTTGGCTTGTGCTTATTTAGCCCACTTTGGAAGCAGGCAATGTGGGCAGCAGGCTTTTGACCCTTTTGGAAAAAGCAGGATCAAGCCGCATCTTCCTGCCCGTATTTCCACCCCTAGCCTCCCTTATTCATGCTTCCCACATTCCCATAATATGTGCTGTGCAGATTTGGACTTTTCTTTGACCTCTGAGCATGTCAACAGTTGAATGTCCTTTCAGCTTGAGTCCAGTTGTATCATTTGCCACAGCAGTACTTGTACTTATCCTCTGCTCTTCCCCAGTAGCTCACTGAGTGCCTTGTGACTTGGGGATCTCATCTTCTAGCACTATTTCTTGTTTCATTTTGGATTGTATCATCGTGCACTTTTTATGGTAAAAGACATTCATTTTACTGTGCATCCTTCTGTGAAATACTAAAAAGCGTTAGGTATGGTGCCATTGCCATTGTCTCTGGGGGATTTTCTGTCAGCTATTTGACACATTTTGTTTGGCTCCTCTGCAAATGCCTGCCTGATTTGGGAGACCCTACCAGCAGCATTGCTACCATCAGCATAGCCTCTTGTCTCATAGAAGCACACAGTCCCAGAACTGCAAAAAGGTAGCCTTCCCATCCCTTCTCCCTTCTTCATTGTGTCTCATTTAGATTGTAAGCCTGAGGGCAGGGATTGTCAAATGAACTATTTATAAGATGCTCTGGGAGCCTTTGGGCCAAAGGGAGCTGTATAAATACTTTAAATAAATGAATAAACAAACATACTGGTTGGCCTGCCTGACTCAACACAAGACACCTTCCATCACAATCGGTGCTAATTTTAGCATGTGTGTATTTCTTTTTTTTTCTTTTTTCTTTTTAATAATTTTATTTGTTAATAAAAAATATCACAATAAAACAAACAAAATTGAAGTGAAAAACCAAGTACCACTAGGGAGGGATACATAAGGGTCTACAACAAACAGCCATATAAGTATAAACCATAATTATCATTAGGCTTCCGTAAAAGGCCCATTCCAGAAACTCAAATGCTGATCTGGCGGTTTTAACTGGTTTGAGTAATTGTTAATATACTTCAAAAGAGGACACCATCTTTCCTCAAAAGAAGCATGATAGAGGTATCCTATCGGACAACTTTTCCATTAATAAACTGTCCCATAATCTATGCCACCAATTATCCATTGTTAAGCTGCCCATTTTCCAATTCTTAGCAATTTCAGCTCTTGTGATGGCCAGAAGGAAACAAATCAATGGTTTATTTTCTAAATCTTTGTTCTCTCACAGAAACAATGAAAGTAATAAAAGACCTGGACATGGAACTATCTCTTGAAGAGTGATCTCTGAAATGACAGATATAACATTTAACCAGAACTGTTTAACTCTATCACAATATAGCCACATATGGACATATGTTCCTTTACATTTACATCCTCTCCAGCATTCTGCAGTTGTTTGCTTAGAAAATCTGGCCAATTGCACAGGAGTGAGGTACCATTTGTACAGTAATTTTAAGGAACACTCTCTAAGCTGGGTGGATCGTGATTTAAATGGGGGGAGGCTCCAAATCTTATTCCAAGCAGCGTCTGTAATTGATATATTTAGATTTATTTCCCATCTCCTTTTATATACCAGCCCATTCCCATATGTTTCCTCTATAAGGCAACTATAAAGTTTCCCCGCAATACCTTTAGGGAGCTGGGTAGAGGTCTTACAATAATTTTCAAACATTGTGAGGGGGAGTAAAGTCTCTCCTTCTCTGACTAAATTTGTTGTAAGGGAGGTAATTTGCTGTAGCTGGAGCCATGTGGGTTGAATTGGTGCTAAGATTTTAAATAGCTCGTTTGTTGATTTGGGCTTACCCTTGGAGAAAAAAATCTTGTATTGTATAAAGCCCTTAATTTTTCCACCCACCAAATTGGGATATGTTGTCAGGGCTTTTAAATTTAGGATGCAAAATCAAAGGCCTAATTGGAGAAGGATTGGGGGCTATCAAATAATTCCATTTTCTCCATATTGCTAGAGAAGAATGGAGAAAAGGGTTTGAGATATCTTTAACTGATTTTGTGATAGAACCAAAGAATAATAATTCTAATTCTGGGGAGAAATCATTTCCAATTTCCAGTTGAGTCTATTTATTAGACCCGTACCTTCTTATCAATTGAATAAGCTGACATAACTGGAAAGCGGCAAAATAAAGTTCGACCTGAGGAATAGCCAGCCCTCCTTTCTTAGGATCAATAAATCTAAGATCTTTTGGAAATCAACAATTCTGATTATTAAAGACAAACATATTAATGGTTGTTTGTCAATATTTAAAATAAGTGGAAGGGGGAATTAATGGTATTGTCTGGAAAAGAAAAAGTAGTTTAGGGAGAAAAAACATTTTGATAAGGAGGATACGTCCTAAAAGGGATAGTTGTAGGCTTTTCCAAGATTCCAATTTCCCTTTCAACCATGTATTGATGGGACCATAATTGTTAGAGATAAGTTGGGAAATATCCTTTGTAATAACTATTCCAAGATACTTAATGCCTGAAGGCTGTACTTGAAAACCAGAGAGTCTTTGCCATTTTTCTTGGGAGTGAACACAAGTGTTAAGGCATAACATACTAGATTTCTGGAAATTAATTCGTATTCCGGCAAATCTGTCAAAAACTTCTAAAGTTCTTATTAGGGGAAAAATTGAAGAATCTGGATCTGATAAAAAAACCAAAACATCATCAGCGTAAAGACTAATTTTTTGCTCAACATTATTAATCATAATACCCTTTATCATCACATTATTTCTAATACTGCAGGCTAATGGCTCAATTGCAATGGCAAACAAAAGGGGGGAAAGGGGACAACCCTGTTTTGTACCTCTTTGTAACTTGATTAATAGGGAGTCTCTCCTATTAATATGTATCATTGCCTGAGAGTTTGTGTAGAGATTCCTGATCAAAGAAATAAATTTATTTCCAAAATTCATGCTATCGAGAAGGTGTGTATTTCTTTTGAAGTACTTCATCTGACCAAGCAGAAGCATGAAAATGTTTCCTAAAAATGCATTCTGTAAAGAATGCTTTACAAGAAATATCATACCAGCAGATCTGGCAGTTAATATAAAGGAGTGAAAGTGAGATAAAATATGAAGATTTCCTTCCTCTTAGATCATTGATGGCATCTTTATCCTTTAAAATTACATGAGATCATAATAAAAATTATATGAGATCATAATACAAATACCTGCATTCCAGTTGCTGGCAGAATGGATCTCCTTCTCTCCATGCAGCTGATTCTGGTACAGTATGCGTGTCTGTGCATTATGATTGTGGCAATAGTGCCCCAGTCATAACTGTTCCATCTTCATGATCACTACTTTGACTGCTACCACACTGCAGAATTAGCACAGTTTGATAGCACTCTAACTGTCATAGCTCCATCTTATGGAATTCTGGGATAGTTTGTTGTTTGCCTCACAAAACTATCAATCCAAGCATTGCAGAGCATTGAACCATAACAGTTAAAGTGGTGTCAAACTGCATTAATTCTGCAGTGTAGATGCAGCCTTAGTCATGACTGTGACACTATTGCCATTATTGTAACTCCCCTCTAATCCTATTACCTCAGTCATGCTGCATCGGCTGCATGTGGAGAAGGAGATCCAGTTTACTGACAAATGGAATGGGGTTTCCACCAGGAGTCAACCCTGCAGAGCTTACTTATAGTTAAGTATACTTAAGTCTATTTAAATAAGTATATGATACAGGATTCTGGCCTATATATGCATTATTAATGAAAGTGTTTTATTTATAATATAGAACATTAATAAAACTAATATTGAAAAATTATTATGCCAGGTAATGTTCTGATTATTTCTCCTCATTTTAATCCATTTTAGTATGCTTGTACGCTCCTTTTCAAATGTAGTCCTTTTGAAATGCAGTCATATATTAAATTTCATCATTTCTCAGGTGCGCCTGTTTAAATTTTAACCATATTTTTTCAAAAGCTATGGGATTGACTTTAAAAGATTGCTCTGCAGAGGGGCGGGATATTATTATTATTATTATTATTATTATTATTATTATTATTATTATTAATACATAAGAAGGAAATGCCTTTACATATAAAATGCAATGTAACAAAAATGCTGTTCCTCTTTCAGGTGTCTTCTGGGTGTGTGGGACTACAAAATCCACCATCCCCAGATAGCATGGTCAAATGTTCACATTGATTGGCGTGGTGAATATAGTAATTCAAAACTTCTAGAGCTGGATTGTGGCTTGGGAAAGGTGATACCAAAAGCCATATAAAGCCTGATTAACTGCAGAGTAAACAAACCTGACTCCATTTTCCCCTAATGGAACAGCTAGGCATTCATAGTGTGTGTGGCTTGCTAGAGATGCTGTGGCCTGAACTCATCCCTAGAGCATCTGGGCAATGTTACTGTGACATGGAATGATGTTCCATCAGAGAAAATGCTTATGCATCAGAGAGTGTGTGTCATCCAGGCGATGTTTTGATCCTCTCATTTACTCAGAAACTGACAAAATATCAGTTGCTACATACTCATAGGAGTGACAGAGAGTTGCATACAACTATTGCATTCCAAGCACACACACTGCTAGTAGTACTGACTTCCTTGAGGTCATGTGCTCCCTATTCACTGCCTGTGGCTCCTGTTTGCAAAAGCATTGCTGAGCTACAGGACCTGCTATAACACGCTTTTTTCTGAGGTCGCACTCCAGAATTCTTACTCATTCTGCTCTCCCTGCTCCTGTTTCGTCTCAGCCCTAAAACTTGGAAAGTCATTTATTTTATTTACTTAACTTGTATCTCACCTTTCTCCCAATATGGGACTCAAAGCTGCTTACAAAATACAAGTACAACCCTTTTAAAAAAAAGATTAACTATCCAATCCAATCCAATTAAAACATTTATTTAAAGCAGGGGTAGGCAACCTTTCCCCTTTAAGGGCCGAGGGACTTCAGCTTCCAGAAGCCTCAGCCATGTTGGCCAATAGTCCCATGTTGGCCAATAGCTCCTGGGATTCTGGGAGCTGAAGTCCCTTGGCCTTTAAAGGGGACAGGTTGCCTACCTCTGATTTAAAGCAATCATAAATACACTCAACACATATTAACACATGCACTCAACCCATAAACATATATCAATATACTCAACACACATTAACATAGCTTTTAAAAAATTACAGCATGTTCGTTGAAAAGCCTTCTGCCCCAACCTTCTGAAGGACTGTCTAGATAAGAAGATCTTTCCTTGATGGCAGATAAAGAGCAGTCAGGAGGCCAACTGAACTGCTCTTGAGAGAGAGCTTCATTACTCAGGTCCAGGTTATTTGAAGGACCATATTCTCCTTTACAAACCAGTCCATGCTCTGAGATCTACTGAAGAAGCCCTATTCTGTGTCCCACCACCCTCACAGGCACTTCTGATGGAAACATGGGAGAGGGCCTTCTCAGTAGCTGGCCCCAACTCTGGAAATCCCTTTCCAGAGACTTTAGACTGGTACCCTCCCTACTTTCTTTTTTGAGATAAGCAAAGACTTTCCTATTCTGACAGGCATTTGATGAGTGATGATGTAAGGCCCATTTTACACAGTGTGCTGGATATTGCTAATTACTGTGTCTGTGTTTCTCTGTGTTTTAATCCATGTTTTAACCTGATTTTATTTTATTTTTCTGATTGTTTAATAAGATCCTGCTGACTAGGGGATTATGGAAGTTGTAATCCACAAAGTAATTTTCCCCCAAGCTCTGTATTAGACCCAAACTGTAACAGAAGAAATAGTGGCATAGTCAAAAGTCTTAATAGAGGCAGACAATATGTATATCCTGAATCATCATTTTCTGCACTAGAGGGTTAGTGAAGATTGGTGCTCAGCCGAAGTATCTACCCTGTGTTGCTTCCTATTATTACATTTTATTATTGTATTTATTTCTATCCTGCTCTTTCCCCAGAACTGGGACTCAGAACTGGGACTCCTATGAACATGGAGACTCATCAGGGAGCTAAGGGCCTTTGTAGACCGGCAACTCTGGAGGCAGAGTTGTGGTGGGGCAGCTGTATGTCAGCTGCCCCAACCCACGTTGAAGCCATCCTGATGCCGCGCGCAATTATGCATGGTGCATGGCAGCATGACGGCCTTCCAGCACAGTGTTTAAACTTCTTTCAGGTGTCTTCTGGGTGTGTGGGACAAAAAGTGCGCTGAAGAGCCGCGCACCGGCTCTTAGGGTAGCAAAAAGGAGGATTGGGCCCATGACATGGGGTTGCCACGGCCCCAATCCACTGCTTCCTGGGGCGGCCCAGAGCCACCCGTCTGCAGTCTCCCTAAGATGCCTTAAAACACTTCACCATTCTGATTAATATGACTCTTTCTGTACACTTTGATGGACAAAGTATATGGCAAATGTGAATTACAAAAATCAACAACAAAAAAACAAAAAAACAACCCTGAGGAAGAAATGAGTATATAATAAACTGATTGATTAATTAACTCATTAATTAATCATAGTTAACTTTGAAAAATAATCCTTTTTTGCTTTTGTTTAAAAATGGTACATCGATGATTGAAAATTCAAGCTGACTTCCCAGTATTTGGGAAGCTCCCACAAAATTGTTGTATTACAAGATTGTTTATTTGTAGTTTTGTATTTGTCTGTTAACAAATTTTTGTCTTTTTGTCTTTTGTTTTTCGTCTTTTGTATTCATGCTTTCATGTGAAACAAAATATGTGTAAAACTCATTTAAAAATTACACCTCCCCCAAACACTTCTGCAGGAAGGCAAAATTCAGTGTATTGATTTCAAATATCATACACACACACACAATTTCCCACCTGTTGTGCTAGAGAGAATATGGTGGAACCATGCCTCCTCTGCAGTAGAAACCGGTTCTTTACTTTATTGTTCACACTTGTACCCTCTCAGCTATGAACAGGTTAGCTTAGTTTTCCTCATATCAAAGGGGCAGGTTAATTTAAGCTGAGCTATGGTCAGTCCATAGTTGTTTATGAATTTAATGTATGTGTTTGGATGGGAACCCAATTCTCTGCTGCCTATGTCTGTCTACTACCAGTGTTTGACCACTGCAGGCCCTGGCATTGAGTCTGGTCTTTTTGGGACTCAGTCCGGCTCTCTGGACTTTTTGTGACAACCAAATATCCTTCCCCATCATCATTTGGAGGTTGCATATATACATTTCCCCTCCATTCTGAAAGGTTAAAATTCCTCCTTTTAAGATTAGTTACAGAAAATAGGAGCTTTAATTTAAAACATTCAGGATTTTTTGTTTCCTCCCTTTTGCCTTTGGCATCACCCATTACTAGCATTTAGCCCTCCAAAATATCTCTGAAATAGAATTTGGCCCTCAGTCTAAATAGTTTCCCACCTTAGAAAACCAAAAACAAGCTGGACATATGTAAGAGAAAGACAACCCCCGATGAGTCGGGAGGTTTTTTTTGTTGCGCTGGCCATATAAGGACAAGAGAGGCCTGATTGGTCAAGCACGCAGGGGTATTAGAGCACCTGTACACTTGGTCCAATCAAACTGCTTGCCTGTGTCTGGGAAGTCTCGTGGTGACCATAATCACGCGAGACTTATGATGAGAGTTTGTTCTTTATAGCTCTGCGCTGCCATGTGGCGGCAACCATTTTAGAACTAGAACTGAATGAGTCACATTGCTCTGCTCTGTGCTCTGGCTAATTGCTTGGCTTTGGCCTAGTGTTTATTCTTGGCTTTTCCTGCATTTTGGCTTTTGCTGATTTTGCTCTTTCTTCTACAAGCGGGAGTGTTCAGTTAGTCCCTCCCTGTGCAATCCGGAAGGCCGAGTTAGGCCTTTAGGCCGGTCCCCTCAGGCCTGCAAGGCCTCTGCATCTCCAACACTTGGAGGGATCCTTCATCCGAAGCGGGTGCTGCGGTAGGCATCCTCACTGGGCATGTGGACCGGGTACTGGATTTCAGGCCCAGTGGTGCCTTGGCAACCCCGGTCTGATAAGATCATGACCCCATTGCTGGTTCGGGAGGGTTGCTACACTTCTTCCCAGCGGTGAATGTGTTTGAAGGCAGTATTGTCTTCTGGTTAGGGTTCCGTATAGGGCTCTTGGTGGACACCTTCTCTCCCCTGGTTGGTTATTGCCAGCGACGCTTCCTGGCTGTTTGTGTCTCTTGCTGAGACTTGGGGAAGGGCGGCCTTTGGCCTGGTGGTAATCATCCAAGGTTTGGGTGATTGTGCTTGGACCCGTGTTACACTCACTGGTGGGAGTGATGCCCAGCAGTAAGGCCCAATCTAAGAGACGCGCAGCTTCGGCTGTGCCCAGTTCTGGTCACTCTGCTTCAAAGAGGCCTTCTCAGTCTACCAGCAGAGATGATGAGATTGCTGCCCAGTTAGCACAACTGGGTAAAACAGTGTAGGCTTGTGTTGCGGTTTGCAAACAGCTTGCTCAGAAGGGGCTACGCCGCCAGTCCTATTGCCAGCACTTCTGGTATGACCGACACAGAGGTGCTGCCCCCTCCCATGGCACCTGATGCCCAGGTGATGGATGCTACACCGGGTCCTTCAGTGGTTTCGGCGGTGGAGGCTGGACATCCCACTATTGCCGATGTTTGGGATCTCCTGAAAAGGGTCCCTGGTGTGGAGATTCAGGGTGCGGCTGCCCCTGTTTCTGAGCAGCCTACTGTGGTGGATTTATATAACCTCTTGCAAGGAATGGTTCTTCCAGGTGCTGGTGCAATGGAGCAAACCCGTGATGTGCAAAGAGGAGACCAAGCTGCTGCTGCTTCATCTTTGCCCGACACCCGAGCTGTTGTGGGGCCACACTTCGGGGGAGCAGTGCGGTCGGCTGGTGATGCTTCCCAGCAAGCTTCAGTTTCAGGTTTGTCTCCTACTAATTTTGCACATGCAAACTGGCCCACCTCAGTATGGGCTCCAGGTGGCCAGGTTAGTCAGGGTGTGGGTGTGGAACGCCCCAACCCTGTGGCTCTGGGTGCACCCGTGCAGGCACCTGCAGTTTCATGGGTACCTGACGCTAGGGTGCAGGATGGTCAGCCAATTGCCTTGGCTAGCTACACCTCTGTGCTGTCTCCTGTGAGTGCTCCTGTGTTATCAGGAATGGCTGTGCATCCTGAATCAACCCCTTATGCTGGGATGTCTACACCCCTTGGTTCACACCTTCCTCTTTCCACTAAAGAAAGGACATGGAAGGGAGATTATATTGACTTATTTTCTCTTACTTTCAGGGATCCTGAACCGAGGATCATGGTAAAAGATGGGATTGTTTTAAGCCTTCCCAAAGAGTTTCAGGTGCTCAAACGCTCTAAGTTAGAGCATAATTTTGTAACCTGGATTATGGGTTTCACTATTTACAGAGGTGTCATAGAGGAAAAAGAGCCATTGAGGTCTCCTGACTTTTCTAAATACCAGGAAATCATGATTAAAGCTTACACCAACTGCCATCACAATGCTAGAGGTGCAGCTTGGCAGCAATATGATGAGCAGTTTCGGGTGAGGACCGCACAGGATCGTTCCCTGTCTTGGAGACATGTACAGTCTGAGATTTGGGCTGATGTTATGGTGGGGGCCTCCCCCTTGAGCAGGTGTGACAATGGGTTTGTCCCCATGGTTGCTCTGCCGAGAGGGCCGAATGCGAGACCTGGCACGGGAGAAAGAAAGCAATTTGGCATATGCTGGGACTTTAACACAGGAAAGTGCAAGAGGCAGCCCTGCAGGTTCGACCATAAGTGTAACACCTGTGGGGGTGGTCACCCCGGCACTTCCTGCAGTAGAGCTAAGCGGTCAGGATTGGGTGGTGCCCCCCCGGCCAGTATCGCCAGGAGGAAAAGGCTCCATCTCCTATTAAGTTAGATACAATGGTGGCATGGCTGAGGGTATACCCAAATAAAGAGGCTGCATCTTATTTGTTTCATGGTTTTTCCCTAGGCTTTCGTATTCCTTATACAGGTTCTAGGGTACATCGTTATGCGCTCAATGCTCGTTCCGTGAGGGAGCTGCCGAATATTGTAAGGGACAAGCTAGCAAAAGAAATAGCTGCTGGAAGGATTTCAGGACCTCACGATCAGCTGCCCACTCCTACACTTTGCTTATCCCCATTGAGTGTGGTTCCTAAAAAAGCCCCTGGGGAATACAGGTTGATTCACAATTTATCTTACCCGAAGGGTGACTCTGTGTATGATGCTATAGATCAGGGGTAGGCAACCTTTCCCCTTTAAGGGCCGAGGAACTTCAGCACCCAGAAGCCTCAGCCATGTTGGCCAATAGTCCCATGTTGGCCAATAGCTCCTGGGATTCTGGGAGCTGAAGTCCCTCGGCCCTTAAAGGGGAAAGGTTGCCTACCCCTGCTATAGATCCTGGACTAACATCTGTTAAGTATGCATTATTCGACTCAGCAGTCAAGATGATTGGGAATTTAGGCAAGGGAGCCCTCCTAGCAAAGTGCGATATTAAATCCGCCTTCAGGCTCCTCCCTGTACACTCAGATGATTTTGATCTACTGGGTTTTCAGTTGGAGGGAAAGTATTACTTTGATAAAGCCATGCCAATGGGGTGCTTGATTTCTTGTTCAGCCTTAGGATCACTTTCAGCACCTTTCTTCATTGGTGTGCAGTTAAGTGGACAGGTAATAGAGCCATAACACACTATTTAGATGACTTCTTGATCACTGGGAATCCTATTTCCTCACAATGTGGGGATTCTTTGGCTTATTTTCAGGACTTAATGTCCGAGCTGGGAGTTCCCCTAGTGGAGGAAAAGACTGAAGGGCCTGACACACGGCTTACCTTCTTGGGTATCGAGATAGACACCATAGTTGGGATTTCTCGATTACCGAACGACAAATTGGTGGCTATGAGGCAGCAGGTTAGGGTGATGATGGGTAAGCAAAAAGCTACACTTCACGAATTTCAATCCCTTACAGGACTGCTAAATTTCGGCTGTAAAGTTGTAGTTCCGGGACGAGCATTCTGCGCGAGACTGTATAGGGGTACTGCAGGGATAGTTGCACCACATCATCACATTAGGATCACAAGGGGGATTCGTGATGACTTAAAGGTTCGGGAGTCCTTTTTGGAGCAATTCAAGGGACTTCGTTTTGGAGATCCAAAATGCTCCTCAGAGCAGATTTTCAGGTGCATTTGGATGCTGCTGGCGCCCATGGCTTTGGTGTTTACTGGAATGGCCAGTGGGCTGCAGAGGCATGGCCTTCTGCATGGATTGAATGTGGTTTGACTAGAGACCTGATGTTTTTGGAACTTTTTCCTATCATAGTGGATGTGCACTTGTGGGCAAGCCAGTTTGCTAATAAGACCGTCTGGTTTTGGTGTGACAACCAGGTGGTCGTCCATGTGGTAAATTCTTAGTCTTCTAAGTCCCCTAGAGTCATGGATTTGGTGAGGGCAATGGTCGTGCAGTGTTTTAACTTTAATGTGCTATTCCAAGCCCAGCATATTCCTGGTGTGCCTAACCCTTTGGCGGACACCCTTTCTCGTTTTCAGCTCTCCAGGTTCCGACAGCTGGCTCCTGAGGTGTCACCACACCTGATGGAGGTACCGGCCTTGCTATGGAGCCTTGGAGACTAGAAATTCACAAGGCAATCCTGAATTCCATCGCCCCATCTACACACAAGTCTTACCAAACAGCCTTGAATGCATTCAATCAGTTTTTATTGGAGATAGGGGAGGTTCAAAGTTGGCCGATTAGAGTTGACCTGATCCTACGTTTTATAGTATTTCTTAGACATACAGGTCTCTCACCCATTACTATTAGGGGCAGCCTGGCTGCCCTGGCATTTCACTCCAGGGCAAGGGGCTGTTTTGATCCTACCACTTTAGAGTTAAACGAGCTGTGGAAGGTTGGTCCAGAGAAACCCCTGCAGTAAAGGACTCATGATGGCCGATCACAGGTGCAGTCCTGGCTAGGTTATGGGAACAGTTAGCTGATGCATGTTATTCACCTGATGAGGCGGCTTTATTTAAGGCAGTATTTGCCATAGCCTTCTTTGCAGCTTTAAGAATTAGTGAAGTTGTGCCCGGATCTCGTAACGATCAATCTGGTAGGGCACTTTTAATTTCGGATGTTGTATTAACAGAATAGGGAATTCAGATTTGTATTAGGCGCTCCAAGACTGATCAGTTAGCTAAAGGTCAGTATATTGCTTTAGCCAAAGCACCTAGTAGGCAAATTTGCCCGGTGTTAGCAATGACCAATTATCTGATGATTAGGCCCAAAGTGGCAGGCTATCTTTTTATACACTTGTCAGGCATGCCCTTAACTCAATTTCAATTTAGGGCAGTGTTAAAGGAGACACTAAGGCGGGCTAAGCTGCCTCAGGCTTACTTTTCTTTGCATTCCTTCCGCATTGGAGCAGCAACAGCTGCAGCCACTCATGGCTTGAGTGAAGCCGATATTTGCCGAATTGGCCAGTGGCGTTCTTGAACATCGCCGTGATTGTACATTGGGCCTATCAAACATTGGAACCGCTAAGTGGTTTGGCCAAAGGGGCATGATGTGGGGAGCGCTTCTTCCTTGGATCATGCAATTGGCTCGGTCTTATCCCCAACCCTGGGTTTTAGTTCTACACCTGGGGGAAAATGACTTAGTCAAAATCCCTTGTCTGCAGCTAGCAAAGCAGATAGTGAGAGATCTTCAGGAAATTCAAAAGATTTTCCCAAGAGCTCTAATGCTTTGGACTAAGCTCCTGCCAAGGCGTAGCTGGCCTGGAGCTCGCAAAGATGCTGCGATTAACAACGCTCAATGATGGCTTAATCGATCTGTCGCCAAGCAGTTGTCTAAACTTGGCATTTCCATAATTGAACATGAGATTAAACTGGATAGGCCGCAGCTGTACAGGGGGATGGGGTGCACCTCTCTCCTGAAGGTTTGAAGATTTACGTTAAAGCACTCTCCGAACAAATTAAAAAAGCAGTCTGCGGGGGGGGGGGGGGAGAAGGGATGCCTAGCTAGGCTGCCCCCCTCTTGTGGCGGTAATGACCCCCACCCCACAGGAAAATTAATCTGGCTTATTAAATTATTTGGGGTAAGTTTGATAAAGTTAAATTAAAGGAAGTGACGTATGCAGTTAAATGCATGACATCATAATTTAATGACGTCATATGACGTAATATGATATCATTTCCGGCGTGGAGGGGTTTGTAAATTTGTTGTTGTTATTTGTTTACATCTGGGTGGGTTACACCTTCACACACACACATGTGATGAAATTGTTGGAATTTTATTCCTTGTAAATAGACCCTGTACAGCAAAATAAAAGTTGTGGCCTGTTTAAATCTGAAAAGAGGCGTCTCATGTCCTTTATGCCAGTGCAAATGCTCTAGTTTTTTTTCCTGACTGCCATTAGAGATGAGTCTAGTGATTCATAATAGTAATAATTCATGATAATAATCCATAATGGGAGAAAATAACAGTGATATTTCACATGGGTGTTGTTTATGTTGCTGCTACTATCCAATTTAAGTTTCCAATAACATAGGAATGCAGAACATGAAGACTGTTCCAGGGGACAGAGCCAGATTGCTTAGCCAGGTGACTACTACAGATTTAAGGAGTGGGAGTTGCTGATATAGTGGAAAGTTCTCCTTACATGAATTATTGACTTTCTGCCTACAGGCAAAGATATTTTTATTCAGACAGGCCTTTGGCACTTAGTTGGATTATAATAATAATAATAATAATAATAATAATAATAATAATAATAATAATAATTTTTATTTATATCCCGCCCCTCTGCCAAGCAATCGGGGCGGCATACAATATTTATTACAGCAAAACAAATAACATCAAAGCAAATAAATAACATCGAACAGATCCCATCCCTCCTTCCCACCCACCCCAGCCCCACCCCACAAAAACAAATCAAATAAACAATATAAAGCAATTGTTAAAAATATGCAGAATACAATATAAAATGGCCTATACAATTTAAATACAAATTTACATTGTTGCTGGGAAAGATGTTGTTAGGGAAGGGTCTTAAACTCTTCCCAGTATCTCCAGCCGCATTCAAACCACCCGTAAGTTTGTGGGACAGGCCTTTGGCACTTAGTTGGAATTTAGTTGAATTTAACTAATGCTGCTTCCTTTTTAATTGATTTAGTTGTTTAATCTGAACTGTTTAAAAAATATTTTAATAGTAGTCTCTTAAATTTTTAAATCTTACTGTTAGAAGCTTCTGACAGATTTTATCAGAGAGGTGGAATGCACATTTAAAGAATGAATGAACAAATGAAGGAAGAATCTGAAATACATAATTTTGTGAGTCATTTTTTTAACAAGGCCTGCATTCCCCTTTTCAAAATTAAGTGATGATTTTTTATTTGGGGAAAGAGGAAAGCCCTTTTACAACAGAAACCTCTCCCGGAGGACTCAATACAAACAGAACTAACTCTTCTTCCTTCTGAGGGTGGCTCGTGGCTCCCATGACATTGGGGAGTTAGATCCACTTCAGCTGTTAGTATCAACTTTGAAGGACTTATCAAAGGTGCAGAAATGAAATTTGTGCTGAAGTAGATTCAGGACCTTAGACAGTTCCCTTAATGTTCAGATTGAAACCTAATGCAGATAGTCATGGACGCCACCAGCTGCCAATGCCCTCTGCAGCTCATAAACCCTTTAAAAGTACATTAGTTTGGGACAACATACAAGTACACAAGGGCTGGCATGCCATTGGGAATTTATATTATGGTGAGTTGAATTACGATTAAGTAAAGTCAAACTGTACTGTTGCACAACATTTGTATTCTAGGAAGGGAGCAAAGATGTAGCTACACCACTAGAACTGTTGTATAAGGGACACCACTTTTCTAGGCTATTGTATATAATGAGACTTGAGTATCCATAGAGTTTGGCATCCATGGGAAGTCCTGAAACCCAACCCCAGTGGATAGTGATGGCTCACCATACAATGTCTGCCAAATCCTGTGGCTTTTGGCCAATCTGGAAGAGCTTTGAAAGATCTGAGTGCCATTAGATATTCCTCTTTCATCCAACTGGCTCATACATCTATGTCCATAAACAGTTTGAACTTGATTAGCCATGTCACTGAGGACATTATCACATGAGCCTTTGGCAGCACCTATCTCAGGATGTTTCCTCTAATCTGTTGCTGCTGTACTTCTGAAGCATTGTCAGAGGGCATAAAATGGGACATTTTAAATGATGAATTTTAAAATAGATTGTTTTAATATGCATGTGTCTTGTTTGTTCTTTTAAACTGATGTGTGTTTTAACTGACACATATTTGTTGGTCTGTTGTTGTTCCCCACCTTGATCCATGGTGAGAGGTGGGTAAGAAATTATCATCTTTTTGACAGGAAAACCCATCAATAAGTGGCCAATTGCTCTGTCATCCCATTACTCCACAGGTGTGATAAATGACAGTCCATGGCAATCCTGATATTGAGCAGTCATGTGGAGTTAGTCTCCTCCTTTCCTCCCTCCACCTCCTCCTCGCTATTCCCAGGTGACCTGTTTTCTTTCGTTTAAAAACCTTTTTTTTCATTTTCTTTTTCCCCCTTTTGTTTACTAAATCTCATTCCTTTAACAACACTAGAAATGCATTTTTTAAAAAAGAAAGGCATGCTGAGTATGGCAGAGGGTAAGAAGGCAGTGCTAAGGGGAAATGAAGAAGAGAAAGCATGGGACTGTTGATGGCCCCTGCCGTGCTACTGAAGGGAGGTGTGATAAGAAAAAACACAAATGCAGTGTGTTTCTGTTCATTTAAATAATTTGATTGTGGCTAGACCGAGGTGAGATCAAGACTCATGTGATAAAGTCCTTACCTTTCCTTTTTCTTAAAAATGTAAAAATAAACAGAGTAGTCCAGAGGGAACAATTTTATCTTCTCAGAAATCATTCTGGTAACAGATTTCATAGCCAAGTGATTCTGTGGGTTTCAATTTTTATTATTTTTTGTCTCCTCTACCAAATGTTGACTATGACTAGAGTCTGTTATTTTATTTTGTGGGAAACAGCAAATGCATGGGAAGCTATGGAGATATTCTGGGTGACCTTGAATTGGATCAACTGGAGTCATGGTTTGTCACTGGTTATGTAGGATGATAAATGTTTCAGAAGACACTTTTCAAAAATATTCTGTATCAAATGCCTCCTGCACTCTCTTTCTCACAAACACAAACCTATTTCCATATGTTCATTCAATGATCTGAGGTGTGACAGCAGAGAAACATTTCACCTCTCATGAGCAAGCTTTCCAAATTATGAAGATCAGGTTTCTTGAAGGAAAGCATTCAAGTTCTGGGTTATTTTTCTTGAAACTCTCCCAAGCAAAACAAGGTGGTAAGTTGTCACTTAGGAATGGGTGCTGTGCAACATTTCCCCTAGTTTTGAAAATCTGACAAAGCTTTGACCAAGGTTACATTTTTTTCTTCCAGCAAGTTTTGCGAAATAACCAGCTTTTCTAATAATAAACAATTCCAATAGAAAAATAAAAGACAGTGCTTTGGGTAAAAGTTCATCAAATCAGAGTTTTTTTGTTTTTTTTAAAGGCTACTAGTTCTATATACATATGACTGTCTGCTCTTAGGGGAATAAACTGCACAGGCATCTAAAATGCTCCCCTGAATAGAAATAGTTGAGTGGCTCAGCTAAGCTGCTTATCAGTTGGAGATTTGGTATCTGAAGATCTTGTGATGGCTATGACATGCAGACACTGTGAGATTTACCCACCATGATCTCATGGTACTGGGAAATCTTGCAAGGGTGCATCATAAGACTTCTAATAAACTGTATATTCCCTTGCACACTAGAGCTACCAATTTAGGATTTTTTTCAGACTCTGAGGTTTCTGGGCCCAAACCTGAGACTTAGGGATATTCCCTGCTGATGTCATTGAATGTTATGCATTAAGTACTAACCACAGTTGCTCACAGCTTGTCATTCAAACAAACAGAGAAAGAATGTGTGTTCCTGTTTTGAAATTAAGGCAGGAATCTTAAGATAAAATGGTGTGTGTGTGTGATCTTTCTCAGCTACATAGGAAGATGGGCTAAGGAACCTATAATCTAGCCTCCTTGCTTCCAGATGAGTTCAGGTGCTACAATAACTGGGAAGGAAGAGGAAGCTAACTAAGGGGCTAAGCAGACGGGCGGCCGTGGGCCGCCCTGGGAAGGTGCGCCATGGGACCGAGGCATCCCTATGCTTCGATCTTGCGGTGCACCTTCAGTGCCCCTGTAAGGAGCGCTAAATTAGCGCTCCTTTCACAAGTCAGCAAAAGTGCGCCGCAAAAGGCTGCGGGTCACTTTCGTTGACTTTTCCACCGCAGCGCATGTAAAGGCTGCGACGGGAGGTCCTCCTTGGAGTGCCGGCCGTGCGGAGGGCTGGCTGCTCCGAGGACGACCTCAGGAGGGGGATGGAGCACCGAGCGTGCGGCTGCCCCTCCCCTTCCCTGCCCCCAAGACGGCCTTTTAAGCCATATGCTTAGGCCCTAAGTAAATACATAGGAGCCCCCCTCCCCAAGAATCTACTGTAGCAATGAATTAATCCCTGCAACTTGTTGCAAACTGCTGCTCTGCTAGTTCAACCGGAGTCCTTTCCTCTTGCCTAGAAGATAAGTCCCCTCTCCAAACTGGAGAATTTGGCCCTTCCTCTCCTTCCTGTGTTTCTGCCTCCTTTACCAGCCAGACACCATACACCAATCCACCTGCTGCTGATTTTTAGGCTCTCCAAGCAATTGCTGGTCACCTTGGGAGGCTGGGAGTCAATTGTTTTCATGTGATTGTGGCCAGGCTTTTCACTTTCCCTGGGGACACTCCACATGTTAGATTGTTGGGTAGTTGTTGCATGAGTTGGTACATTATTCACTAGCCTTTTCCATGAGGCTACGATGCAGCACAGTTTGGCTTGGCCTCAAGCTGAGACAGGCTGATCAGTAGACTTGGGACAACAAAGATCTGGCAATTTTGGGTTTCACCTCATCACCTTTATATGTTTATGTTTATTAATATGCTGTTATTGTGCAAAAAAAGTTGTTACCAGTCTCGTGCATTCAAACTGAGTGGCTTTCTCTTTCTTGGTAAAAATGATCCATCAGTATTCATGTGCTAAGGAATTAATTCATTGTTTTCAATGTGATAATACCTTGGATTGTACAATGAAATTTCTAGGGTCCACAGTGTGACTGGTAGAATCTGAACAAAAGCTTCAGAATGCTACCATTTGTTTACCAAGCTTTATGCTGAAGCTTTATGTTGCTCTTTCATAATTTTGCCCATATTTTCCTTACTTTTTATGGAAAGGAATAAGAGTAACACTAAGCCAACCAAAGCTCTGCTGAATCCAAACCTCTGTTTGTCCAGGGATGTTAGACATTACTGAAGACTACTTTTGTTATAGCCAAACTGTGTTCCAGTGATGACTGCATCTTTGAACTGGAAGACCTTTAGATCTGGTGTAACTTAAATCCACACAGGCCTGATCTTTCCCATCTTTTTGGGGCTCTTCTGCCAACAGATTTTAGCCAGAAGACCAGTTCTGCCATTGGATCGCCCTGTCAGCAGATCTCTGAGATCAGCCAGGCTATAGTGCCCAGAAAATCCTTTTCTGGTACCACTTGAAAATGAACCTTTAAGATTTTTTGAAATAACAAATGAATCTTAAGACCAATAACTTTTTGCCTTCATATGTAGTCTGCCTTCCTTATCTTGTCATCCCCAATGTCACTGATTTGAAACACTGTTTGAAACATTTCAGCAGCTTGTTTGGAGTTATATTCCATCTATCACCTTATGATATACTCTTTCACAGGTTCATCCTCTGTCTATAGTTTCAAAAGCCATTTATACACTTTTTAAATTACAAGTTCATCATCTTTATACAACTCTAAGTAGAATTCATTTTTTCCTTTCTCTATTGCTGCATTTTTCTTATCTTTGTATTGGGATTTTTTTCTTTTGTAAAGGCATGTTTTTCATTTTTTTCTTTTATAGTATTTTATGTATTAAAATCTATGTATTGAATAAAAATAATTAAAAATAATTTTTTAAAAATACAAAAATCTCAGGCTCTTGATGCTCAGATTATGTCCTCTCTGGTTGCCCCACCTACGAAGGACTTCCTGCTTGGCATGCTCCAAGAGAGAGAGATGGGTAAGAAATAACAATAACAACCTAAGCAATAATGCTTTTTCTGCCTCTAGTGTGTTTTGGTGTATTGTTCAGCTCTGACTCTTGGCTTCATTCCTGGAGACTGACTTTTCACTTAGTTCCTTGAATGACACTGGCACAACTTCTTCCTCTCTCTGGCAGCTGCTGATAACTTGACCCTGGCAGTGGGCCTCTTCACACCACACTGTTATAATGTTATGATTCCACTTGAACTGCCATGATTCCATCCTATGGTATCATGTGGTTTGTAGTTCAGGGGTTTGTATTTAGATTTTTCAACCAGAGAGCTTCTGTAGTGTGTATGTACCTTCAAGTCACCAGTTGACTTATGACAGTGGTCCTACAGATGTTTTGGACTTTGGCTTCCATAATTTCTGATTGTTGGCCAAGGTGGCTGGGGCTTCTGGGATCTGAAGTCCAAAACAAATAGAGGCCCAAAGGTTGGGAATCACTGACTTATGGCAAGCCCATGAATTTCATAGGGTTTTCCTTGGCAAGGAATACTCAGAGGTGGTTTTACCAGTTCCTTCCTGAGGTAGAGCCTACAGTACTTGGTATGTTTTCTTGGTGGGCTCCCATTCAAGTACTAAACAAGGTTGACCCTTCTTAGCTTCCAAGATCAGACAGGATCTGGTGCTTTTAGAGTATTTAGGCCTTACCAAACTGCAAATTCCAAATACAGTGGATCCTTCATTGGCTGGAGACCCAAGGGTCACATCTCCACCAATCCAACTGCAGCTATGTCCCAGGTTTCCTAAGTATCATTCACTTTTCCCCATTTAGCAATTTTAACCAAAAGTACATGAAATGCCAATGCCCACTGTGGAAGATGTGTACTCTCCCAAAATGGGGACAGAATATGCATTGCCTCAGAGCTCGAAATTTTTTTAAAAATTTAAATGATTAATTAAAGTGATCATGTTTGAGGCCCCAAAAGGTAATTAATTCCTTATTATTCAAATATTAATTTAATTTAAATAGTTACTTTTAGAAAGCTATCAAGAATGCTTCAGGTTACTGATCTTTAGTACAGCCATGCATAACTAATGAGCCAGCACCTGTAACTAGAAAAATGAACTAGAAACAGCATTGCAAAAGGGGTGAAATAATTTCTCATTTAATTAAAATCAAAATGTCAGTTATGGCTTAGATTATTGCAAAAAAGAAGATATTAATTACAAATAATTTGTTATTTGTCAGAAATTACTTCCAAGCTCTGCATTTTCCCTCATCTTCAGAAAGGACATAGATATATGTGGATAGAAAAATGCAGACACTTGAAAATGAAAATAAATAAATAAATAATATCCCCCATACCTACTTCTCTGAAAATCCAAATGAAGCTGGTAAATATTTCAATAGGGCAGCTTCCCACAACTCCCCCCCCCCACATGCGTGGAACTACAAGTCCCCACAGTGACAATACTGGCCATTTCCATGTTGGATGAAGAACATGGTAGGGGGGAGGGTACCTGAGTTTTTCTTACAGAATGATAGCTTAGTGCCCAGGAGATGGAGGACAAGAAGTACAAATGGCTGCTGCCACCATCTTATTAGGGAAAGAACTGTGGATGTGACAAGAGGCAACAGTAGTGCTTCCATTGGCTGGAGGCACAGTGACCACAACCCCACCAATCCAATTGTACTATGCGCTTGGCTTGCTTTCATTGTTTTTGCCTTAAAAACATTTCCAACTAATGAAAACTCTAAGATGATCCAATCACAATGTTTTCTTAGCAAGATTTGTTCAGACTGGATTTGTCATTGCCTTTTTCTAAGACTGAGAGAGTGTGACTTGCCTAAGGTCACCTAGTGGGTTTCCATGCAGAGCAGGGATTTGAACCCTAGTCTCCCAGAGTCCTGGTCCAACACTCAAACCACTACACCACACTGACACCTTTGCTGGTTTCCTACAAATATCAAAGATTTTCTGCTGTCCAGTGACATTAATTTGTCCGAAATGGCACACTGAAAAGTAAAATATTCTGGAGGTTTCCTTGATCTCAGGCCCAACTGAAAGTTTTTTTTTTTAAATCTGTCTATGGAACTGAGGGACCAACATGCCAGCACCTGACCTAGCCATCAGCATCAAATAATTATTGGGATTTGGACTGGAGTAGCAATTTTCTCTAAGGCTTTATTAGCAGGAACTTCAAACAATTTTTTTTAAAACTGCCCCTCAAAATAAATATCGAATATTTAAATAAGTGGTAAGATGTTGTTGGACCCTAAAAGTAGATTTCTTAGTATAGGGAAGGCTTTGATATGCATTTGTGGATAGACCTTCAAGTAGCAGCAAAAGATCTTCAAGGACCACTGTACTTAAGCAACCACTATAAAATACTAGCATGAGTATTTATAGCAGTTTATGCTTTCCTAAGTGCATTTTGGATAATCATACCAAGAAACTGTGGCTCATCAATTGGTCTACATCTCTTCATTCTTTTTTGTGTGCTGTGGCTGCTGCAAAAGTCAGTGCCCAAATGTAATCAAATCTTGTGGATATGTGAAATGGTGATCCACCCTTAACACCTTGCTTGACTCCAGCAAATTGTAGCTCCATTCAGTGCTTGTGTGGGCACTCTGAGCATCCATCATCAAGGGCTTTCATAGCATCTAATCTCCCTAATCACATTGTATATGAACATGATGAAATATAACTTAAGCTGGCACCTGGAAGGTTCTTAGCTTAGTCATTTCAGTTCAACAATCTGCAGGGAGAAACTTGACTTCCACGGATGCTTTTAAAAAACTAGTCCAGTATTTAAAATAATCTCTGGCCCTGTTAATGTAAAGACTACCCAGTTTCTTGCTGAGCTTCACTCATAAAGAAGCCAGCATTCATTGCCCAAGATGGAGACAGTTCTCCAAGATGGCTATAGAGACCATGGAGGAAGACAAAGCAGCTACCTGTGGCTGAGCTCCAGGAAATATGAGGAGCTGAGTGACAAGCAAACAGAGATTTAGAGCAGTTGTGGGCAAATTGTGGCTCTGGAGAACATCCACCCCAAGGCTGTCCATTAAAGCAGAAGTCTTCCTCTGATAACTGACAGTTTTGTGTAGAGTTGTATTCAGTGTAGCAATGTTGATAATAGGCTGATCCACAAGGATCTTGCAAACCCATTCAGTATTGAGTCCAGTAGTTTAAGAAACACAGTTTTGGGATTTATTTCTGCAACAGGACTTTTTCCTGAAAGCAAGAGTGTGATATTCTATGTTTGCTTTCCCTCACCTGCTCTTGTAGTAGCAACTGTTGACACAAATTATCTCACCTTAATGCTACTGAACAATTTGAATTATTCATCTTTAAAGGTATGTGATTTATGACTTTACCACTCCCTACCATCAAAGGGCAGTGTAGGAAAGAAAGAAGGAAAGAAGGAAAGAAAGAAAGAAAAGGTAAAAAAAAAAAGAGAAGATATGAATTTTATGTCCTTTCCTTCCAGTACCAGGACAGGATTGTGCATGATTAAACTCATAAACCTTTTAGAGAATAGTGGCCAAAAAGAAGAATATGAGTGAAATAAGGATCTGAATGAAAGAAAATTGGCCGCAGCCCAAATCTTGCTAACATGGATTCAGTGATAGTTGACAGAGGAAATAATCAGAAGGATGAAAATTGCTTGACGTCAAGATTTTTGGTTGAAAATACGTGTTTCCATTCAGCATATGTGGATTTACTTTAAAAAAAAATGGAGCACTAGGCACCAGCTGCCTGTGGTCCAAGCAGGAGTGAGACATCAGCCCTCAATGGTGGGATAGTGCACCCCAGCTTTCTCGGACCATGTGCTGCCAAAAGCACTAGCCATATAGGTCAAAGAGGAATGATTAAGCCTGGCAAATCAGTATGTCAGGAAAACCGCACAGGCAGAAAAATGCATCTCAAAGGAGTGTTGAAACAATTATGATCTGGTTGACTATATAAATATGATTTTCATCAACCCCTTCCCCCCAAAGAGGCAGAATATAATGGAGAATATTTGTATCTCTTATCAAGTGTTCCACCCACAAGGCTGGGTATATTTCCCCCCCAACAATAGAGCAAGGAAGCAATAAATAATCTTTTGCATACTGGAATACAAAGCAAGATACTGTGTTCAGTCTGGAGTGTGGAAAGAGATTAGCATGGGGGAATGAAGTCAGAAAAGAAGGAAGGAGAGTGACAATAAAGGCTATTGAAGGGAGGGGGCTTATGAGAATTGGGTGTTACTATTCAGATTCTTACTACTGGGTAGTGTGGAATTGTATTACTGATGGGGACATCACCCCATCTGTTATTTGCATACCCTTTATAGTATGACCCAAACTTAGATTGTACGCATGGTGTGGCTGTACTGTGGTTGAGAATGAGTTTCAATTTGCAACAGTCATAATAATTTACAAGTCGCATGGCAAGCAATTTGTTGTCTAGCTTGTTTCCTTTAGGAATTAGTGTGCTCACCAAATTTCTTATTGCCTGGCTTTTAAATCTGAATTCCACTGGTTGTATTGTAATCTTAGTTGCTTATCAGACTAGTCAGTTGTTTGGGATCATGCCATTTGAAAACCACTTCTGTATTCAGAAAGGGGATATCATGCAAGTGCACTCTTTTACTGCATTGGTGCTTCAGTGGCATTACTTCCCATGTTCGCTTTCTTGCACATGAAATACAACAGTGCCATTTATACCACCTCAATTGCTCCATGATTGGTTTCTGTTTAAAATAAAACACAGCAGAGTATAATTGTGCAATCTCTGAAGCATTTTAAAAATATTTTCCCTCACAAACTAACATGTGCCTGTGTCTGTTCTGTGTATTATTCTTTACACATTTGTATATTTGCTTTTTATTTACTCATTAAACTTTTTCTGAACTCTCTCTGGACATTAATCCTTCTCAGGATAACACTGGAACTGTGCTACTGCACTTTGTTGTTGTGTGCCTTCAAGTCATTTCTGATTTATGGTTACTCTAGGTGAACTTATCATGGTTTTTTTTGGGGGGGGGCAAGATTTATTCAGAGGAGTATTTGCCTTTGCCTTATTCTGAGGCTGAGAGAGTGTGAACTGCCTGAGGTCACCCAGTAGGTTTCCATGGATGAGCAAGGATTCCAGCCTGGGTATCCAGAGTCCAATACTCAAATTGCCACACTACAGTGGATCTCACAATTACTGTGCTGTTGCAGTATTTTTTACCCTCCCTTTTAAAATAATATTTTAACAATTCTGCAGAACAGATAATAAATGTACTCCCAGCCCAACCACTGGAAGTAATCTGGTGTTTCCCTGCTGGAGGTCCTTGAGAAATCCTCAAGCGAAGAGCAATGAAATCACACCCACACCATGCCAACTATGCTCCTAATATCCCAACAAAGCAAAATGAGACATTCAATGCATAACCACAAAATATAGTGTACATGAGCCTCCAGAGTACAGTGAAGGTACTAGAGCAGGGGTAGGCAACCTTTCCCCTTTAAGGGCCGAGGGACTTCAGCTCCCAGAAGCCTCAGCCATGTTGGCCAATAGTCCCACGCTGGCCAATAGCTCCTGGGATTTTGGGAGCTGAAGTCCCTCGGCCCTTAAAGGGGAAAGGTTGCCTACCCCTGTACTAGAGGAAGGAACTGAATTTTCCCAGAAAAATGAGGCTTCCTGGATGTGAAATGTGTTTAGGTCACCTGCAGCCTTTTTGCAACCACTGTGCATATTTTCACACATGCAAACAACCTAAGACCTGTTGGTAATCTAACATTACTACTAAACCTATCTATTGGTAATTTAACATTGCTACTAAACCTACATTGCAACAGTAGGGTTCTGGTACCATGTGAAATGAGACCGCAAATGTTTTCTTTCCCTTTTTTAGTCCCCTCCTCAATTTAGTTTTATTACTACTGGCAAATCCTTCACTAAACATATTCCACATCTAAGCAATCTGTTTGTAATTGACTAGGAATTTCATGATGAAAATTGCATATGATGATATCCCAAAAGTTCCTGCTTTGACCACTCCTCCATAATTCTATGTGATTGTTCTTGAAGTGTGGGGATACAAATAAATGTTTAATCACAACTAAATTTTCTGGGTCAAAATTGTCTACAAAAGTATATGGACAACTGTTATTGAAGCCAGTGGTTTAAAACCAATTTTTCATAAGAAATGAATGTTTTCTAGCCCACAATCTTGTTGAAACCCAGTTGCCTTGGCCTTATCTGTCATCAGATTGAAAACCCATAGCACACTCATATGATGCATGCATTTTTTTTAAAAAAAGTAACAGTGCCTTAATATGGGGTGGGTGACTATCTGAAGTCTGGAGCTACAGACATCCTACACCGGGCCTCAGAGGGCTTCATGCCCTTTCTTCAACCTACACCTTCCAGATTTTAAAAGCTTTCAAGCCCTTTTAATAAAATTACTCAAAATGCTCTCCTGCAGCCCTCTGGAAGTCTGGAGGAGCTTGACTGGCACTGTCCAAGCTCCAGAATATGCCCACCCAATTTTAGAGGAAAGTGGGGGCATGCCTCTCCCCTGGTTCTTTTAGGACTGGGAGAGGCCTTTCTCAAGCCTCAAGTTCACTTAAAATTTTGAAAAAAAGCACCTCTCATCTTAAACACCCCCTGGAGAACAAAAACCAATTTTCACCACACTACCTAGTGGCTGTGGGGAGGCCATTTTTGAGTAAAAACATCCAATTGGAGTGGGGAGGGGGGCTTGGGAGCTTCAAAATGATTTAAGGGAGCCAGAAGAGCTTTTAGTTTTCTCATCCTTTTCCTGCTCTACAGTTCCTATATGTCTTTTCCTTCCCTTCTCTCTCTTTCCTCTTTTCTTTCTCCCCTCTTTTACCTCAAACCCCTCACTAAACATCTTTTCTTCCTATTTCCCCTTCTGTCCTGTTTACCTCTTCCAAGAACAGCACTGCAAAGGAGTAAGCGAAGGAGTAGTCAAGAGTCCATTCCAAAAGTCACACAAGAGTGCAGTACTTAATAGCAAAGGGAGAGGCAGAAGCATAGTCACAAGACAGTTCCAGAGGTCAGAAAACAGGAGTCCAATAGGAAAGAATAAGATACACAGCAACCAGGGAGGCTACAAGACTGATTGTCAGCTGCAGGGGATCATAGCATCTGAAGCCTTTTTAAAAGCCTCAGTATGCCTCAGCTGATCATGATTAGCTCTCCTTTTGGCTTCTAGACTAGATGAGCACCTCAAAGATTCCTTGGCTTGTCTTCATTCCTTTTGGCTTCCAGACTAGATGAACGCCTCAAAGATTCCTTGTCTTTGCTCTATAGGTCCTAGTTGGCAGCATAGAGGCTGTCTCTTGCTCTGCAGCCTCCTGCATCTCCTCTGAGACTACAGAGACTCCAGGTAACCCAAGATCTGTCTCCTCCTCAGGCTCAGAGTCTGCCCCTGCCTCTAAAGCAAAGTCAGTCCCTGGGGCTGGGCAGTCCATGACACCCTTTCTCCTTTTTTCTCTTCTCCTAATTGCATTTGTTTTCATTGTTCCCCCCCCCTCCAGATTCTCCCGGCTACAATGAAGATTATCACATGGGGAAAAGGAGGGGAGCAAAACGGATCACTCCCATCCTTATCATGCAATCACATGAAGATTATCAGACAATGACATGCTTTATTCCATCCTTATCATGCAAAGATTATCAGACGATGCTGCACTTATCCCATCCTTCTCCTGTCAGTGAAGTGGAATGGCCCCGTCACTTTGTATTAATAGAAACTCCCATTAATACAAAGTGATGGGGCCATTCCACTTCATGGATTGGAGAAAGATGGGATAAGCACAATGCGATAAGGATGAGATAAGATGGGAGTAGTCTGTTTCGCTCCCCTCCTTTTCCCCATGTGATAATCTCCAATTTCTTCTCCCCCATCCTCTTTCTCCCTGTACCCCCTCCCCATTTCATATGTTGTGGATGAAGGAGAATTCCACTACTTGCCTATAAAGGATAAGAATAAGAAGATGATGGCAATGATGAAGCACTACTAATACTAATATATCCCTGGAAGAGGAGGATCAGGAGGATCAGGATGCACCGACACCTCATGAAAAGTGCACTGGTTAAGGGGAGCAACCAATGAACAAAATGTTATAATATTATTTTATATGTTTCATTTCTTTTGATAGATTTATTTTAGCTATACATTTTATTTTCTGCTCTCAAAGGGGAAAGCAAAATCGTACATCATACATCCAAGAGTCAGGCAGCAAGGCTATAGGAGGATAGAACTTGTAACTGGAACAGCTTTGTTCCCAGATAAAGACAAGAGTCCAACTGGATTCAGTCCCTGCTGTTCATTTGTTTGAGATAGATATTCCACAGGAGAAAATAAAACCACATACCTAGGATGCCAGGAGGCCAAGATGACAATGGGCAAGGTTAGAAAGTAACTTGAACTAAGGGTGTCTACTCACAGAAAGAAACAGAAATGGGAGGGGGGCAACCAGGCAATTCTTGTTATTTGCTTGTTTATAAAACCATATATATGCTCCAAAAGGGAAAGGGAAAGTCACACACATGGAACCTAGACCTAGAGCTCACCAGAGCTTTGTGGCTGAGAGTTCAAAATACCCCTCCTCAAACTGCAAATCCTAGAATTCCACAGAATGCTACCATGGCTATGAAAGTGGAATATACCACTATAATTGTGTTGTGAGAAATGCCCCAAGCTGAGAATCCTTCTTTCCTTTGTTTATTTGTCACACAGATACACGGTTCCAAAGCAGTAACCAGTCATGTATCCAAAAACCGGGCTAGGCATGGGCAAAGTTAGGATGGAACTTGAATGGATGGAACAATGATGGAACTTGAATGAACAGGATCTTTTGCTGACAGGCACTAGTTGAAATCCTGTAACACAGATGTAGTTATGGATGCATAACTATATATCATTCTATGACCTGACTCCCCAAACCCACTTTAACAATCAGCAGCTGCACGAGCAACTGAAGTCTGTTCTTCTGGTGACTTGGATGCAGCATAATGACAGTTGTCACAGCAGGATTCCTTTTCACACCAGAGATTGCTGGTGGAAGGGAGCTGGAAAGATAAGCCAGCTGCATTCCAATCACCAAAGATGTGATCATCTCTTAACTAAGTGTCAAATTTCCCAGTGAACAACAACCAAAGAAGAAGTATCCAAGCTGATGGGGTAAGGGGGAAAGGTGGATCAAAAGCAGCCTGCCTAGCCCCAAATAAATACTGAAAGAAGAATGTTGCTGATAGTAAAGATGATTTTATTTTTGAAGTGGCTCCTCAAAACCTTAAAGGAAACATGTTATTCAAAAGCAAACATATGTTTCTATAGGTTTTTTTGTGGTTTTTTTGGGCTGTGAGGGTATATATATACTGTGAGACCCTGGGTAGGGTGTTTTGTTCTGTTGGTAATGGCAGGGCCTCAGGGTGAGAGGATATGCGAATGAGGATTATTGTCTGCTAATTGGTGATGATTGTCTACAGGGAAAGCCCCTGACCCTGGGTGGTTTCTCATTTGCATTTGCTGAGTGCTGATTTTTCTATTTAGCAGTAGCCAAACCTTGTTTACTTTAAGGATTTCTTCTTTCCTGTTGAAGTTGTCCATGTGTTTGTGGATTTTGATGGCTTCCCTGTGCATTCTGACCTGATAGTTGTTGGCATGGTCCAGAATTTCAGTGTTTTCAAACAGCATTTTATGCTCAGAATGGTTTATAATGTGTTCTGCTACTGCTGATTTTTCTGGCTGAAAGAAGAAACCCTTAAGGTAAACAAGATTTGGCTACCAGTCCTGCAAAATAGAAAAATCAGCACTCAGCAAATGCAAATGAGAGACCAGCCAGGGTCAGGGGCTTTCCCTGCAGACAATGATCACCAATTAGCAGATAATAATCCTCATTTGCATATCCTCTCACCCTGAGGCCCTGCCATCAACAACAGAACAATACACAATACACAGTTTTTTGTGTGGTTTTTTTTGTTTTGTTTGTGTGGCTATGTTCTAGAAGAGTTTCTTTCTGACGTTTTGCCAGCATCTGTGACTGGCATCTCTGAAAATGCCAGCCACAGATGCTGGTGAAATGTCAGAAAGAAATTCTTCTAGAACACAGCCACACAGCTTGAAAAATGCACACGCACACACACACACACACACACACAAACAATACACAGTTTACATGGGAATCACTCCACCCTACCCAGGGTCTCACTGTATATATATATCTTTCTTCCATTTCAGCATTCTCTGAAGATGCCAGCCACAGTTACTGGTGAAACATCAGAAAGAAACTCTTCTAGAACATGGCCACACAGCCTGGAAAACCCACAAAAAACTATGGATGCTGGCCATGAAAACCTTCGACTTCACACACACATATTTCCCTTCACTAAATGCCTGGAAAGTCAACAATCTATCTCACTTTCCCAGTTCTATTAGTTGGTTATTTGTTCACCCAAATGGTAGAATAAGCCAAAAATAAATAAAAGAATAGGAAGAAAAACTGTGACCCTCTCCTGTGTAAATTAACTTGTACTGAATTGGATTGGGCAGGGTAAACTGAATGAGGAAGAAGAAGGGGCAGGAAATCTTAGAAACACATACATTCCTATCAGACTGATGAAACAAATTTATTAAGTCTATAAAGAAGGACCTCCAGAAAAGTTAATTCAAATTATTTTAAAATAATTAAAAACATTCTTTCTTCATTCTTACAAGAAACAAATATAACACACCACCCAAACGTAGAACACCATATACCTGCTTTCTTGAATTAAATGATCTTTTAACAAATTTATAAATTTATTGTCTTTATTTTTAAAATAAAGGAGAAAGGAAAAATACTCATTACAACAAAATGTATAAACTACAATGTAGAGAAACAAGGAAATTACAATTAAATCCCACACAGTTCTCTCCCTCCCAAATCCTGCAATTGAACTATTATAGGAAACTTTGACCATTAATTGGAAGCTAAGGTCATCACTCAACTCCCCTTCAACTTCCCGCCCCCCAATTCGATACCACCATATTGTGGTACTGCATACAACAACACATCCTGCATTGGAAGTAGAGGGACACTTTTGGAGGCCTTTTTCTTGTTGTGGGGAGACATTTGTTATTCCTGAGGGTGGTTTGCTTCAGACAGAGCAATCTAGTCTGGAACTGAATCTCTGCAGCATGCTCTGATTCTGGACGAAAGCAAGTCAATTCACTGTGGAATTCAGGCTTTGTCCAAACTGTGAGCACAGCTTTGCTATCTACTACAAATGCACACAAAGACACACAAAGATCAAGCCATACAATGCACACAAAGAACAATCCAACTTATAATGGGAGGCAACAAGGGACCAGATCAAAATAAATCATGAAGAAACAAAACTGTGAGAGATAGGTTTGCTGGGCAGACAGCTCACCACTTATATCTTGTCTTGGTGCTTGTAGCTTTTTGTACTTTTTTGTCTTGGGAGATGAAGCACATAATGCTTCTATCATGTTCACATGAATTGTTACTGCTTGTTCCACATCTCTGCACTAAATGCCGACAAGTGGAGCATGTGCTTTTGACAGTGCATTTGCCATTACTAAATCATGTCCTGGCTGAGATTCAACTGTCTTGTGCCAAACACTCATCTAATATGAGGCAGAGTTCACACATGGCACTTAAAATGCTTTTGAGCCCCTCTGTCATTGTTGGTACATGTGTGCAGAAAAATTGCATTTATTTGTGCACAGATAAAAGCCCTGAAATACTTCCTGAAGGGAAAACAATCTCATGGCAGTTTGGTTTTTCTCAAGGGGGCTTCCCAAGTGCTTGGAACCCCCCCTTTCAAATGGGCAATAAAAGCTAACAAAAATATTCTTTCCAGGGATGGAAAGGCTAGCTCCCACTCTGTGCCCCCTCAAGTGGCAGGCAAAGACTGTGCTTTTTTTTTTTTTTTTAAATAGGACTTTGACATATAAACTGGGATACTGATGGAGGCATTCATCTGGTTGGGTGTTGTAATTTCTTTTTTACTGGTGCATTTTAAAGTCTGCTTATGATCTGTTTCTTTGGCAGAGCTATATTCATTTTTCATTTGAATGTTATTACTGTTAGACACCTTCAGTGCCAAATAAAGAAGAAGAATGTAGGATGGCATCCAGGGTGTGCAAATGAGTACAGTGTTTGGCACTGAAAGTAGGGAAAGCAGTAACGTCTGAGTGATCCTACAGTGCATGAAATGTAGGGGGAGAAGATTCCTGACTGACTGATCGTGAAAGCACTTAAAAGTATACACATGATGGGCCAGAGGCACAAGCTGCGTTCCAGGAAGCAATTAACTATATCAAGGAAGGATCACTGAATCCACTACACTGCCTGCTGAGCTTAATGATTTAAGTGGCAAATGTAGCTTGGAAACCATCCACAAGCATTTACAAAATGGGAATTGCCTAAAAATGGGGTGGTGCTTTTCCTCTTTTTACTTCACTGTCCTTGCTTGCTCCACATGGTAGAAGCACTTATTCTGTGACAAGGTGCTTTTAAGGTGAAATGTCTTAATGGGTCAAATAGCTGCCATGCTAATGAAGCGGTATATAAATGAAGCTGCTTTGCTTTGCTTTGCAAATCAAATGCGTGGGTGTGAGTCTTCAAACCCTTGAGTCCTACATTAGCATCCATGCCCATTCTGACTATTTAAGGAGCAACTCGTTTGCATGTTGCTTGAACTACTAATTGCTTATGAGTATGTCTAGTAGTTTTTGTACTCCTTAATCTTATGTTTTTGGCGTGTTCAGTATTGTCTGACTTTTAGATTAATCACCCTTTATGTCTGGTCTCTCTTAAGTGAGTTTGGGTTTTTGATCTTGTTTAGTTGAAATCCTGTTACCTCCTGTACTGGAAATAATACACTGTGAAGGATTGGTATTCAGCCATGGTGCCATCTCAGGTGACTATGATGATCACCAGGGCTATGTGCTGCTGAGATATGATACAAATTCCTCAGCCTAGGCTAGATTCATTTTTTTTTTGGACCTTCAGATGATTTAAACAAGTGTTTCTGAGGACCATCCATCCCTCTACCCCAATGTGCCAGGGACTAGTACCATATTTGTGTCCATTGGCTATGTACAATTGTTTCTTTCTTTCCTGAAAATTGTCAGGAAGTCAGTCAATGGCCCCGTGATCAACACTGGTCTAAGGGCCACCACTTTTAGACAACCACTCCCCATAATTATGAGGTATTTATCATGTTGGCTGGGGTGTCTGGAAACTGAAATCCAAAAGGTCTGGATTTCTAAGCCTCCCATGTCTCATTTAGGACAAATGATACAGGCCTGGGATGGTATATCCGTCCAGATATGTGACTACAAATCCCACAATTAGCTATGCTGGTTAGCCCTGATGTAGTACAATGGTTTCTGAAGGGCCTCAGTTCCCTACCCCAGAAATATAAATAGAATGACACTTTATGTATCCACGAAGATCTCTAAAACTCCATCCAAGTGGGCAGGCTGGAGACCTTCTTGATGCCATCTTGGTTCAACAAATGAAGATTTTGGGTTTGGCTGTAGTTCCTCTGAGCATTTTAGTAGCATTTCCAAAATTCTGGTAGTTTGCCATAAAAAAAAGAATATTATGGAAGAGCCCCTTTGCATGTAGTTACAACAGAAGAGTTAGCACAGTGTACCTATCTGTTGACTCAACCTTGTTTACTTTCCCATGAGTCAACACTGGCTCTTCCTATCATCAAATAAACCTCAGCTTTAAGAAGGGATGTTTTAAAAGTTGTTTATACACAGACCCATTAAAGAAATAAAGGGGAGGAGAATAAATGTCTGTTCTGGTCTTCAAAAGACTCCGATAAACACAAGATGACCTTTCCCTTGTTCTTTGCCTAACCTGGCTGAACTCTAGAAGACAGTAATAAATAGCCAGGGCAATTGGCGCCAATTCTAAGTATAACATCTCCACTTCCTCATACTAGATTTACTCAAGACTCAAAAGTTGGTGAGTTAGACAAACAAAACCCCCATACAGTGTATTTTTGAAGGCAAGAACACTAGAGTACTTCTCTGGCCTGGTCTACTGCTCAAGGCCAAGGCAGAGATGCTGCCAAAAATGGTCCTCCATTTGTTTGTTCCTGCATGGCCTGTAACTGTTAGAACAGGGGTGGGCAACCATAGCCCTCCAGATGTTTTTAGCAAATAATTCCTATGAAACCTGGCCATCATGATAGAGGTAGGAAATTGTCATTTTGGATTATCACTCCTAGAATCCCCCAGTCAGTAATCCCTTGCCATTCTGGGATTTATACAGCTGGTCCTTGTTATCCACTGGGATTTGGTTCCAGGATTCCCCACAGATACCAATATCAGTGGATGCTCAAGTCCCATCAAATACAATGGCATAGTAAAATGGTGTCCCTTATGTAAAATGTCAAAATCAATGTTTGCTTTTTGGAATTTATATATCTTCTGAATATTTTCAAGTCATAAATACTTGAATCCATGGATAAAGAATCCAGGGATACGGAGGACAACTATATTTCAGAAATGACACCATCAAGCTTTATTGAGGCAGTTCCCAGATGAAAAATCTAAATACCAGCTTAGGCTGTTTCCATTGCACTTAAAGCAGAATCATAATTGTGTAATGTGAAAGGGCCTCAGATCACCTAGATGCTAGTGAATCTTGTTGTAACAGTGCATAAGGCATGCTAAATGCAGTTGACAGTGCCCACAGCAACACAGCTACTCATATTACTTCACACATATGTCCTCCTTAGTCATAGATGAAGCAGTCAGGTAGGTGGTCACAACAATATATAACTTTTTAAAAAGTTTTTTTAAAGACTGAAAAAAGACTACTAATGTCTTTTAATTTTTCTATTTTTTATCTTTTTGTCATCCATTTGTTTTAAGAAATAACCTTTTTCATGATTAAATCTCATTTTGCCAACAGCACAGAACTACTATTTCTTATTACATATTTTATTTTCCTATTTGCACAAAATGTGTCCAGGTGCACATTAGAATATGAGAGCCAGCATGATGTAGTGGTTTGAATGTTGGACTTTGACTCTGAAGACCAGGGTTCAATTCCCAGCTCGGTCATGAAACCCACTGGGTGACTATGGGTATGCTCTCAGCCTCAGGGGAAGGCAAAGACAAGCCTCCTCTGAACAAATCTTGCCAAGAAAATCCCATGATAGAGTCGCCTTAGGGTTGCCATAAGTCAGAAACAGCTTGAAGGCACACAACAACAGCAAAACATGTTAGAATAACATCTGCCACCAAGAAGCCAATGATCTTGTCTTAAGTGGAAAAAGTGATTCTAAATAAAGATATAGGAAAAATTCATTTAGTCCAAATTTTTGTACAAACTTATCAGTTTTCAATTTGCTGAAAAATTTCTATAAGATATATAAGCAAAATCCATCTAAGTCACTTGTACACCAAAGTACTCTGTTTCCAGAATTTTGCAACCTTGCCCACAAATAAAAAAGTACCAAAATGCATGTGTAGTATTAGGAAAAAGTGTTGACAAAATGCATGTATGAGGGGAGGAAATGGGGGGAAATGCCTTGTAGGTATGGGATACTCCCAAAACATGGCACACTAAAAAAAGTGCATAAATATTCATGCAAAAATGCATTCAGTATTTGGACTAACTTATTTTTGGTGGTGGGGGCAGGGAGCAAAGTGTGCCATGTTTTCAAATGGATATGACTGTAGATGGAAATTAACTTGTCAGTAAAATGAGAAATTCATTAAAGCTGAAATCCATAGATATGCCTAACATTGATTCTAATTCTGAATCATTTGTCTTGAAACACCTGAGGGAGAAGGAAGTACTTTATAAGTGCCCATGTCCAAAGCAACAAGAAACAGTCTACAATTAAACTCAATCTAGCATTCTCCACTTTCCACAAAGTTAAATTGCACAGTAGTGAACAGAGCAAGATATTTGCATGGAAAACCTCACTGACTCAAGAAACAGGCACAACAATATATGTAGGATTGTGGGTGCCATTCAGGAAAACTGACTTACTTCAGCTTCAAGAAAAAGTGTGACAGTTCCAGGCTTGTCTAACCTGCCTGGAGGAGGACTTGGGGGACAAGCCAGAACCTCCTCTTGGATCTGAGCCTGCAGCTGTGGAGTTCTGCTTTACCAGCTCCAGCAGAGCCTGGGGTCTCCTAGGAGGCTCCTCAGCCAAGACACCTGGCAGCAGACCTTGACTGTGCCTACCTTCAGCCAGCATCAAGCAGAAAGGGCAGGCCTTTGCTGTTCGAGGATACTTTATGAAAAATGCCGGAGCAATCAGCCTCAGCTGAGCTCTTGCAGCTTGGTAATTTAAGCAGGTGCAGAAGGGCTGCCTCAGTGCCAAAGATTATCTGAGCTTCCTAGCAAAAGCCTCTGTCTCTCCTTGTTCCTTGGCCTGAAACCTTGACTCTCAGACTATGGACTTATCTTGAACTTCTGGAACCCTTGACCTTCAGACTGCCTTTCTATTCTGCCTCTCTGGAATCCTAGACCTTTGGACTGCTTGACCATTTGCTGGCTGGACCCTTGGATTGGTAATATGGACCTTTGTTTTCTTGCTCTGCATTAGCAAAATACTTTTGTTTGCCTTCCACCCTCACAAGAAGCTGCTATCAGCCCTCTTGGCGGCTTTCCTGGACAGAATAATCTCTGGCCTTCAATTAGGGGGGAAGCAGATGGCTAATTGAGCCATTTGGGGGGCAGGGAAGGGGAGGCGCAGCCGCACGATCGGCGCCCCAACCCCTTCCCCAGGTTGTCCTCGGAGCAGCTGTCCCTCCGCATGGCCGGTGCTCCGAGGAGGACCTCCCACCGCAGCGTTCGCACACGCTGTGGCGGAAGAGTCACCGAAGGTGCGCCGCAGCCTTTTGCAGCGCACCTTCAGCGACTTGTGAAAGGAGCGCCAATTTAGCGCTCTTTTCAGGGGTGGCGAAGCTGCGCCGTGGGGCCGAGGTGTGGGGATACCTCGGCCCCGCTGCGCTTCCCCCCTGTATTAGGCTGATTAGAGCATAATGGAAGGGAAACAAGCCTTGGATGAGCTGTTGTAAATAAATTTGCAGCTTTCTATCAGGTGCAGCAATTAACTCAGAGTGTGGCTACACTCCAGGGACAAATTAACCCTCCAGCTCCCGAACAACACTGGGAATGCTTTGCTTCCCTTCCAGATAAGTTCCAGGGAGACAGGACTGTGCTGGACAGTTTCATTGCTAATTGTAAGCTGCATTTTATGCTTTGAAGGGATGACTTTCCTGATGACTCCCATAAGGTAGCTTTTGTGATTAGCCTGCTCTCTGGGCCTGCCAGAAAATGAGATACCCCTACCTGAACCAGGATAACCCCCTCCTCAACAGCTTGCAGGGCTTTATTGAAGAAATGCGAGCCACCTGGGGGGATCCTGTAAAGGCTGAGATGGCAGAGAACCAAAATTGGACTCTCCAGCAAGGCAAGGGGACCCTAGCAGAGTACTCCACATCCTTCTGCCTGATAGCACAGGATTTGGAGTGGAACGATAGTGCCTTGCAAGTGCAATTCCATTACAGTATGTTGGACCTGGTACTGGATGAGTTGGTGCGCTTTGAGCCCCCCGCTTCTCTGGACTTGTTGATCACGCAGGCTACTCGACTAGACTGTCACCTCTCAGCACGCAGACAGGCTCAACAGAGCACCCTCCCACTGCTTCTAAGTCCTGCTTGACAGCTCCTGCAGCTCCACCTGTGGCTGTTCCTCCCCAGCCCAGAGAGGAACCTATGCAGCTGGGAGGGGCTTGGTCTCGGCTCACCGGTGTGAAGAAGGAACACAGGAGGAGGGAGGGCCTCTGCCTGTACTGCTGGCTTCAGGGACATTTTTCCTGAGAATGTCCTGCCAAGGGACGCTGGCCCACGCTGCAGAGAAACAGGTTCCCCCAGGTGTAGAGCGGGTTCACCACCTGGGAGATTCTCTTAAACCTGCTTCCTCCAGTTTGGCTCCCTGAAAGGACCCTTTACTGGTGGCTGCCAACCTCAGGCTCCCCACCACGGAGCTCCTTCCCATAGGAGCCATGATAAACTTGAGGGCCTCAAAAATTTTTATGGACTTGGGCTTTGTGAAGCACCACCAAATCCCTTTGGAGGCCCTGACTAAGCCCAGACCAGTGGAGACCATCGACGGATGGCTCCTTTGGTCTGGTCCTGTGATGCACAAGATGCCCATGCTTCACCTCGAGATCCAGGGCCACATGGAGGGGATAGTTTTTGCTAGCCACTGTACCTCACTTCCCCTTGGTCTTGGGGATTCCCTGGCTTTTGAAGCATGACCCGCACACCTCTTGGGCCCATCGGGAAGTCCTGTTCACCTTGGAGTACTGCCAGGAACATTGTTGGCCAAAGCCGATCCCAGTGGCAGTAGCAGCAGAGTCCCAGGACTGTCCGGTAATGGTGCCAGCAAAATACCAGGACTTTGCTGACATGTTGAACAAGAAGCAGGTGGACCAGCTACCACCATGCTGACCATATGACTGTGTCATTGACCTGGTGCCAGGGGCCCCTATTCCAACAGGATGCCCCTACTCCCTCTCGGATCAACCGGATCACCATCTGGAATTGGTATCTGTTGCCTTTGATCCCAGAGTTGCTGGAGCGGTTCCGCTATGCCAAGGTCTTCAACAAGCTGGAACTCTAGGGAGCCTACAACTTTATGAGGATTTGGGCAGGAGACAAATGGAAGACGGCATTCCAAACACGGTACAGACATTATGAGTATACCGTAATGCCCTTTGGACTGTGTAATGCCCCAGTCGTCTTTCAACATTTTATAAATGACGTTTTCCAGGACTATTTAGACCACTTTGACATCACTTATTTAGATGATTTTTTTATTTACTCCCCCAACCACGTGGCCCATGGTGCTCATGGTCCACGCTGTTCTCCAGAAGCTCCAGGATCACCAGCTCTATGCCAAGCTCGAGAATTGGGCTTTTGGCCTCCGAGAGGTGGCCTTCTTAGGCTACTGTGTTTCTACCCAAGCCGTGGCCATGGACACCCCTAAGGTGGAGGTGGTGCTGTCTTAGCAACCCCCTTGCAGCAGGAGGGATGTCCAGAGGTTTCTAGGGTTCACGAACTTCTACCAGAAGTTCATCGAGGACTACACAACCCTAGTGGACCCCATCTCCCAACTGTTGTGAGGGAAGGTGCGCTTTCAGTGGATGGCAGCGGCGCAGTAGTCCTTTGATGTTCTGAAGGCATACTTCACCTCGGCTCCAATCCTGCAGCAACCAGACCTGCGGATGTCCTTTGTCATTGAGGCGGATGCCTTGGACGTAGCCATCTGGTTGTGCTGCTCCAGTCGATGGGGCCCAAGTTGCATCTGTTGACTTGTGTTTTTTACTCCCAGCAGCTCACTTCTCTGGAGCGGAACTACACCATCTGGGAGAAGTAACTGTTGGTAATCAAGGCAGCCTTCGAGACCTGATGGCATCTCCTTGGGGGGGGGGGCTCACCTGGTCCAGGTGCACACAGATCCCTGGAAGTTGCAGATGGCACGGAAGCTCTCCCAGTAGCAGAACTTCCAGCTCCAGTATGTGCCCTGAGCCCAGAACTGGCAGGCCAACACCCTTTCCCAGGAGCCGGAGTATGCCACGGACCGAGAGGGGGAGCTCCAATCCACCATTCTGTGCCTGAAGAACTTTGCCACCTCCCTGAGGGATGCCACTTTGCTGGAGCAGATCCGTGACCTCCAGAGAGTTTCCTTCACATTTCATACCTTGAGTTCTACTTGGTGAATCTGAGCTAAAGCCAGTGTGGTGGAATGGTTAAGTGTTGGACTAGAACTTAAGAAATCCACATTTGAGTCCCCTACTGAGTCACAAAACTCTCCAGATGACCTTGAGCCTGACTTTCCTCACAGGGTTATTGTGAGAACAAAGAAGTTGGAGATCTGTTTCCCACCCTGACCTAAAGGAAGTAAAAGTGGTATAGAAATGTTACTAATACATACCAAATAAAGTAACACCTCGATGCCTAATCAAGGGCTGGCCACTTTCTTTTACCAAATTTCAAATGCAATGTGGTGTTCTTGGGATGTATACAACAATGTATACTACTCTGTGTGTATATATGTTGTCTTTTAAAATGTCATAGAATCATAGAGTTGGAAGAGACCCTGAAGGCCATCCAATCCAGCCCACTGCCATGCAGGAATACACAATCAAAGGACTCCTGACAGATGGCCATCCAGCCTCTATTTAAAAACCTCCAAAGAACAAGAGTCCACCATGCTCAAAAGGCAGTGTGTTACATTGTTGAACAGCTCTTAGAATCAAGAAGTTTTTCCTAATGTTTAGTTGGAATCTTTTTTCCTGTAAGCCTTCTTAAAATGAATGTGCTAGTAGGAATGGGAGGAAAGGTGGGCAAAAGAAAGGTCCCATACTCTTGCTCCTGGTTTTATTTGGTCCCTTTTCTTATTGCTTTTCCTCTCCTCCATATCCATCATTACACGATGCTGGGGCAGGGGTGACTCAAACCATACATACCTAGTCAGAGGACGTTTTCACACTGGGCTTTAAACGGAGGCAAACCTACCTCCGTCTGGCCCCACTCCGGCTCCAGAACCTAAAAGTTCAGACGACGTCGCAGCAAGCCCCTCCTCATCCTGCGCCATCCCTGCCTCACTCCGGGGTCTTGCTCGTCATGTTCAAACTACGTCGCAGCAAGCCCCGCCCCATCTTGCGCAATCCCTGCACCATCCCTGCCGCTAGCTGGCTTTAGCCCCATATTTCTAATTCCTTTTCTAAAAAGGAATTAGAGGGGCTGCTGCCGGAGGCAATCAGGAGCCCTTCCGGCGGCTGTTGTTTTCGCCGCCGGAGCGGCTCTTGATTGCTTCCAGGGGGCTTCCAGGCGGCTTTAGAGCCGCCTGTGTGAAAACGCCCAGAGTTTATGATTGTTTCTTTTGGGGAAAAAAAATTATTATAATTGTCCCTGAATGGCTGAGGGGGGGGGAGTTGTTGTAATCCAAAAAGTAAAGTTTCCAAACTCTGTTATTTAGCCAACATGGAGAACTCCATCCTGAAGGTCACTTTGGAATTGCAGATGTAAGGCAACTCTCCACCTAAAGCTTTCTGTCAAATTCTGCACACAGGAGTAATTAAAAATCTCCCAGTAATAAGCAGTTGAGGTCACTTCCCTGAGGAAATTCATGAAGTTACTCTCTGGACATAAAGCTCCCTGGTTTGTTTGCTGTCCCTGTCACTTAAACAAAGCAACAAAGTATGATAGGTATTTACAATCTTATCAAAGCCTTCAGGTACAGCTGTAAAATGCACACTCCAGCCAGTTTATTCTACTAGTCCAAATTGCTTCTAAATTTAAATCTGTCCCAATTAAATTTCAGTCCCCTGCCCCCACATTCCATGTTATCAGAGAGAATTGGGTATGTGTGTAAACTAATTTTCAAGTAGAATCCAATACAGAAATTGCTCACAATTGAGTGTGATATGAGCATAACCAGTGGGCTTGCCCAGGGGCTTAAAACAACTTGCACAATTCACTTTGCATTTACTTTGCAGAAAAGAATGTGTGTCCTCAGACATCCATGGATACAATCGCAGCTTCCCAGCAGCAATGATTATGGCCACTGAGATTATGGAAGCTGCTTTCAGGTAACTGTGGCAGTATTCATAAAGGGCGTGGATCATACATTACATTCCCAATGACAATGCATTCCAGTGTGTGGTTGGGTGCATTTCTGAATGTATGAGCTTACCAACTCTAGAGGCCCAATAAACTATATCGGAATGTTTATTGGAATTCCAAACCTCCCAAGAACGATCAAAGTGTATTTCTTGCCTATCCACAGAAAACCTCCAAGGAGATTTACAATCAAGATTAAGATTCTACATATGACATTATTAAATCTTTTAAAACTAATTATTAAATAAGCAAACTGGATACTTCTGTGTTTCATTGCAAAGAATCAGAGAATGGATTAATTCAAGCTTCCTATCTAGCCAGACATTCCTGGCAGCGTCTAAAAGATAATATAGATTTTATTTCTCTTGTCATTTGAACAGAATCTGTACATTTTGCAACATATCTGTAGATTCCAAGAAATGAGTGTGGGAACTTTTGATCTTTCACTTATTTTAGATTACAGTTTCCACAGTCCTTTTCTATTGACTATGCTGGGCTGATAAGACTTGTTAGCCCAACATTTAGATGGTTGAAGGCACCCACCCTAATTTAACAATCTCAATGCGCAAAGGAATGTGCATGTTATGATGTGCCTGTGATCCTTCTCCAGAGAGTCTTTTTTTCACCATGGTGAAATCACTATATAAAGCATATTAGATGGACATTTCATTAGCTCAGCTTCACTACTGAGGTCAAATCCATTAAGCCTAAATCCTACTGGTTGAACAACTGTAAACTTCTTCAATCTCTTGAATATTAAGGGGAAGAAGTATAATTGGGGTATTGAATGAAACCCTGCCAAGCAACCGCCTGGCTCTCCTAAAAGGGCTGGCATAACTATTGAAGTAAGCAGAGGTTGGAAATGTTATTTAGGATTGCAACTCCCAGCATCCTGAAAGCATCATGGCCACTGAAACAGATATTTTGCAGGAGGAGTGAGACAGATTAATTAGAAAGAATCCACCCCATCCCCTGTCTTAAGAAAAACATGTAGACTGGAATCCTGTTAATTATGTCTTAAGTTAGACAAACAACCCAGCAACTGTTTCTTACTCACATTTATGATCATGGTACCATTGTCATAAATGTCCTCTAAATCCATCTTAAAGTCCACCAGATACATTGAGAGAAATTGTTCTGTGGTGTTGGTGAATGGGGCACTGAAGTGAGGAGCAATATACCAAGAGCTGCAAGAGGACTGCATAGGGGTCTTTGCTTCTGGTCAGTTCACTATCACTCACTAGTGGAAGAGGGCTGGACACATCACCTTTCAGTATCCTGGTCACTGTCACTCACTAGTGGAAGAGGGCTGGACACATCACCCTTCATTATCCTGGTCAGCAGCACCACAGAACTGCTGGAGGTCACTGGTTTTTAAAGTGGGTTTTCAGGTCACCTTGGGAGATGGAGTGTAGCCATAACATTGTAGGATATAAATAAAACCAATAAAAATCAATAAATTATTTCACCGTGCAACACAGCCTGGGTAAAAGTTCCCTATGCTAACAGACTGTTTAGAACCAACAGGATTCCAGTCCCAAATCCAACCATACGTGAAAGTGTGAGACTGAGAGTGAAGACACACACACATTTTTCAAGAGAAGCAGCAGAGGAGAGAAAAGGTATTCCGTGGATGGAAGAAAATGATGCATGGAAAATCAGCAGACATCAACCAGTCATATAGTTGAGTCACTTACGGTGCAAAATAAGGATGTTTTTTCCTCCCTTACACATATACAAAACAATTTATGGTTCTGTCAGATGAATGTCTGGGCTCCTGATGAAACTTAATGAGCTAATGTCTGTAAGGTAGAGATGGGCAGTGCAAAGGAGTGGCCCCCATTACTTTGAAACTACAAAGTAGCTAGGTCCTTTTGAATGGGGTATTTTCTGCAACTATTCACTGCATTTCTGCTGAATGTTAAATACTCTGAATCCTTTGACTAAATTTTTCCTGTTGATTTAATTTCCTATTTAAAAGACATTCAAAGACTGTTTCTCTCTTACACATGAGCAAAACCAGTCCTGTTTCATAGACCTAATTTTTCCTCTAAGCACCACTAGCATGACTGGTGAAACCGCTTTAAAATGCTCACTTACACTTTTTCAATTCATGGATAGCTTGAAGAAAAGCAGAAGCTGGAAACACTGGGAACAAAGATACCACATGGGCTGTAAACACAGAATCATAGAATCATCGCGTTGAAGGGTATCTTGGAGAGGGTTGCCAAGTCAGTACGGTTCCAGGGCCTGAAATTTCAGAAGCAAAAACTGTGATTCAGGGATAATGCCTAATGATGTCATGTGTCAGGCTGTGGTGATGTTTTAGAAAAAAAAAGTCCCTGGTGATGTCATTAAGCAGTTAGTCAAGCATAATCACAGTTGCAAATTATTCAAGTATGAAACTATGAAGAAAATACATATAACATATGCCATTCAAGTTATTGCTCTCACCCTGAGAGTCCTCACCTAGGTCCAGGTTCTCAGATGGCAATTCTAATCTTGGAGGTCATCTATCCAAGCTCTTATTCAAGGGTACTCAGTACATCATACCCTCTAAGACTTGTCAGAAAATAAATGCTTTCCTGTGAAAATGTATTTACAGATATGTTTCCATGTGTTGTCAGGTTGAAAAGTCAGTTTCCACTTATACTACAGAATAGGGTGGACAACATCTGACCCCTTGGCTGATTGTATTGCCATTTTGGCGGCTCCTTGCATCTACTGCTGCTAAGACAGGCATATTGATGGAACTGCAAAAAAGTGGGCCCATTTCCCCCTTCCCTTCCCTTCCTTTCTTGAAAGGAAGGAGACACTCTACCATGTCTCTTTTCAGGGCTGTATGGTGCAGGGCGGTTCTCAGTTATTCCCCTGCATCAGAAAATCTCTGCAGTTATTGATAAGTTTTGGTAGCAGCTGAGACAGTCACATTCCTGATGGTGGTTGCTGAATCTCAGTGATTTTGGTGGTGGGACTAGCAATGTTGCCTTGGAGGGATAGGGTCAAATGCACCTTCTTCACACTGCGAGCTTGTCCCCACTGTCATAGGAAGGTACTTAAGCTGGGTACTTTTGAAAACTATTTCAGTTCAAGTGTGGTTTTCATGAACCTGGAGAAAATGTAAAGCAGGGGTAGGCAACCTTTCGCCTTTAAGGGCCAAGGGACTTCAGCTCCCAGAATCCCAGGAGCTATTGAACAACATGGGACTATTGGCCAACATGGCTGAGGCTTCTGGGGGCTGAAGTCCCTCGGCCCTTAAAGGGGAAAGGTTGCCTACCCCTGATGTAAAGCATGTTGGCAATTATGCAGTTTGTTGCCCTGCAGCACAGGATAGCTGAAAACACTGTTTTGGTAAGTTTGTTGCAGAAATGATCTGAATGAAAGTAGGTTCATGTCACACATGCAAAAAGGTATCACAGAATCAAACTATTACCCATCTCCACTAGCCAAGTTCAATAAATACAGTCATCCCTTCTGATTCATGGGGGATCCATTCCGGACACACACACATACACCCCACAAATTGGGGAAATCGGCAATATTTGAGTCTCATTTGTTTTAATGGCTGTGTGCTGCTTAATGCAGCACTGTGCATGCACCACAGACACACGCACCATTTTATCCCTCCCCACTTCTCATCCATGAATGGGTAAGGCCGTGGTCTCCAAGTCTGCAAATGGGGAGGGACGAGTGTACTTTTTTCCTAGCATGAAGTGGACCCAGGTTTGGTGCCACCTGATGTGTGTGGGGGCTGCTGGAGGGACTGCCTGCCCACCAAAGTAAAGGAGGGAAGGGGAGAGAAGAGGAGGGAAGGGAGGCCTTGTCCTCCACACAGTTTCCTCATGAGGAGGGAGCTGGGTGGAGGCAAAGCCAAGAGGATCAGGCTCACCCCTTTTCCTTTGTCTCCATGTGGCTTCCTAAATGCATGGAGGTGAAGTCAGAAGGGCCAGGCTTATGCTTTCTCCTCTTCTGCTGCCTAGGCATGACGAAAGCCACAGCAGCGAAGAAGGGGTGGGCACTGGCAGCGGCACTGTACACACACCCCACAGTGAAAGAAGGGTCCAATGGTATGTCACCTTTCTTCTGTGGTGTCACCTAGTGTGATCTGCACTCCCCAGACCCCCTTAGTGACATCACTGAGTGGACAGTATTGTATCTACATGCCACATAATTATTAAAGATGAGGAGCCTGGCAAAATAAGAAAAGGGGGGGGAAGCATTAGTAGCACTAATTCAACACTAGTAATGTGAATGTACATACAGGGATTCAAACCTAGACTTTTAGTGTTAGGACACAAAGCTCTCTGCCTCGATGTACAAATCTGTCAGTTTTGCTTTTTCCCACAGTCAATTTCTTTAAAAATTCATCCCTTATATTAAGAAATGTTTGGATATTGGTAAATATGAGTAAGCTGAAATTCTCACCCATCTCTAGTTTAAAGTAAGTTTTTATCTTAAACAAGAGATGGATGAAAATTTCATCTGAACCTGATTTCAGATATAATAAGGGTTCTTTTTAGTTTGGAAGTGGAAGGAGGAGAATCCAGTTTCATATTCCTGATCATGCCAGAGAACAAAAAGGGAGTAGAATGTGTGACCCTCCACATCATGCAGGTGATAGTAAACACAGTTTAACATCCTACCTGAAAAGTCCCACATGGATTCACATTTTTACATGTATTGGCACATCTTTTTAAACTATTGCCGATGCACGCAAAAATTGTGAAGAAAAATATAAGAAGAGCCATACTGAATCAGACTGAAGGCCTATTCCCCCCCCCCCCCCCCAAAAAAAATAAAAATAAAAATCTATTCACACACTGGCCAGTGAGGTGCCAAATGCAGAGCCTGGCACACAAGTGCTGTGCCCATACTGGCTGGGAGATTCTGAGACCATAGTCTAGAAACATAACTTTCTCAGCCTCTGCATATAACCAGGCTGCCCTGGCACACATAATTATTTTAAGTAGCCACCACATGCTTGACAACTCTATGAAATAGCTGAATTTACAGAAGTCAATGAAAGCAATTCTTTGACTTCATAGAGTGGCACTGTAATCCAAATACATTCAATTGCTTGCTAAGTCAGTCCCACTAAAAACAGTGGAAGCCTCATTGTATAAAATAGAAGTTGCTTCCATAGAAATGTGTTTGAAGACAGAGATGTCAGATTGCTTTGTGATCCAAGCTGAACTTCAGTCTTGACTGATTCTTCTTTAAGCAAATTAGTCAAACTAATTAAATACACAGATGCCCAAAGTTTAACTTTAATTAAAATGCAAAGTAAGCAAATCAATCTATGTTGAACATTTGCCTGTATTTTCAAAGAGGTGCAAATTTGATTGTGAGTATTCATCAAGGAAAATGAATGCAGTTTAACCTCATTCATTCAGACCTCCCATAGCCAGTCTTCTCTATACCAAATCTGTTTTATGACCTCCTTCATTCTAGAAACAAATTTCATGCCCTCCTGAAGTGCTATCACAAAAGAGCCTGTACTGTATTTGAAGTAGATTCATGAATTTCAACAGCCCTTTTAGTATCAAATCTGGCAGGAATAGTTTTGTGGTGATTTTCCAGTTTACAATTTACAATGTTGTGTCATTTTGCCCACTATTCTCTTTTTCTCAGGGGAATAAAATCTTTCTGCAACCATGTACTTGGCATTTCCTTTATTTTAAATCCATTTTAAATTCTTTTAAAAACTCTTAAAAAAAAAAACTTCAAAAGAAATACTTCCTTTTTATTATCCAAGATCTTATCATCATCCCAGATAAGGACCAAACTACACATGACATTAAATGCATAGTATTTGTTGTTGCACTGTGCCTTCAAGTTGATTCCAACTTATGGTGACCCTAAGGCAAACCTATTGTGGTTTTCTTGGCAAAATTTGTTAGTACATAGTTTTCACTTTTAAAATATCAGCTGCAGAATTGGGATCATGGCTCACAGAAAGGGTTTTTAACCATCCAACACCTACTATTGTTCCAAGGAAAATCTTTCTCCCTGGAAATTGCTATTTGGCCTAGCAAGGGAACTGCTTTTGGTCCAATGGAGATTATACAAATCACAGTGGGGAAGTGTATATTTTCAGGACAACAGCACGGGAGGAAAGGGTTGAATCCCCTTGCCTACTTATCATGGTTGTGACCCATGTAGGGAGCCCCACACTTACTCTTTTAATAGTAAAAAGCAATTCCTGCAATATCAAACTGCACTTACACTAATGTGTAGTTTGGCTTGAAGCAGCATGATTAAGAAGTTAAGAACACAAGAAAAGCCCCTTTGGACAGACCAAAGGCTTACCCACTGCTAACAAGAAGGACATGAATGCAAACGCTTGAATTATTTTGTGTGCACTTTATGTATCAAGCACCTAATACAGAAACATTATGTAGGAAATCACATAAATGTGAAGTCGTAGGCTTTCATGGCCGGCATCCATAGTTTTTTTGTGGGTTTTTTCGGGCTGTGTGGCCATGTTCTCAAAGCTCCAGCTCAATGGTTACTCCAGCTCAGACATCAGAAGAGCTACCAGACCCAGAAAAACCCAGAGGACTGAAGACAAGCAGCCACCCAAAGGGAAGGTATTTTTACCATATATCAAAGGAGTCACAGACAGAATTGGGAAAGTAGTGAGGAAACACAACCTCCAAATTGTTTACAAACCAACCAAGAAAATCCAACAAATGCTGCGCTCAGCGAAGGACAGAAGAGACCCTCTCACAGCTGCAGGAGTTTACCGCATACCATGCAGCTGCGGACAAGTCTACATAGGGACCACCAAACGCAGTGTCCAAACACGAATCAAGGAACATGAGAGACATTGCAGACTGGGCCAGCCAGAAAAATCAGCAGTAGCAGAACACATGATAAACCATCCTGGGCATAAAATGGTGTTTGAAAACACTGAAATTCTGGACCATGCCAACAGCTATCAGGTCAGAATGCACAGGGAAGCCATCGAAATCCATAAACACTTAGACAACTTCAACAGGAAAGAAGAAACTCTTAAAGTAAACAAGATATGGCTACCAGTCCTACAAAATAAGAAAATCTGCACTCAGCAAATGCAAAGGGAAGACCAACCAGGGTCAGCAGACAACAGCAGACAATCTCCTTGATTGCATTCCTCACCTGGAAGCCATGCCATTAACACCAGAACAACACCTATTCAACACAGAACAATACACAGTTTACATGGGAACAGCAGACATATCCTGGATTGCATAGCCTGAAGCGAAGCCATCAACACAGAACAATACCTATTCAACACAGAACAACACACAGTTCACCTGGGAACCACCCCTCCCTACCCAGGATCTCACAGTATATATACAACCAGGCTTTTCCATTTCAGTTTTCTCTGAAGATGCTAGCCACAGATGCTGGCGAAACGTCAGAAAGGAACTCTTTCAGAACATGGCCACACAGCCCGAAAAAACCCACAAAAAAATCACATAAATCCTTTCATGTTTCTTTGTATATGTATACAGAGAGAAGTCATCAGCAGCTTCTCTCTCTCTTTATGCATACACACAACAGACAATAATAGCCACCAACCAAAACAATTCTCGGGCTGCCTCATACAAAAGGATTTTATTGCATGGGATTGAGAGAAACAGGGAGGGGGGGAATATATAGCACAATGGTTAACAAATTTATTCCTCACATCTGATATGAAATCCATATAAGAAATTGCTCATGTAGGATTATTCTTTCAATTAGTGGATCATGCTGTCTGAACTGATCTCCAGAAGGTCTATTAAAAAGTCAGGTATTTCTGGATCAACTTTGTTGTTGTTAACTGCCCTTGAGTCAGCCTCCACTCATGGTGACCCTGTGGATGAGATATCTCCAAGACTTCCTGGCCTCCACTGCTCTGCTCAAGTCCTGCAGACTTATGCCCGTCATCTCCTTGATTGAGTCCATCCATCTGGCATGTGGTCTTCCTCTCTTTCTTCTGCCCTCAACCATTTCCAGCATTATTGTCTTCTCTAATGATTCATGCCTTCTATCATGTGGCGAAAGTATGACAATTTAGTCATCTTGGCTTCTAGGGGTATTTCAGGCTTGATCTATTCAAGGACCCATTTGTTTGTCATTTTGGCCATCCACAGCATCCTCAGCACTCTTCTCCAGCACCACATCGCAAATGAGTTGATTTTCATTTGATCCACTTTTTCACTGTTAAGCTCTCACATCCATACATAATGATTGTGAATACCATGGTTTGGACGATTCTAACTTTAGTGCTCATATATATATATATATATATATATATATATACTCTTTAGGATCTTCTCTAGCTCTTTCATTGAAAGCCTTCTCATTCCTAGTCTTCTACTCATCACTATTGCAGTCTCTGTTCTGAATGATGTTTGATCCCAGGTATGACAAATCTTTAACTATTTCAATTTATTCATTGTCTAATTTGAATGTATGTATGTCCTCTGTGGTAATTATTCTTGTTTTCTTTATGTTCAGCAGCATGCATGCCTTTGCACTTTCTACTTTGACCTTTTTTAGCAGGTGTTCCAAGTCTCTGATGTTTTGCACTTGTATTATTGCATCATCCACATATTTTAGGTTGTTGATATTCTTTCCTCCTATCTTCACTTCTCCTTCTTCTGAGTCTAGCCCTGCTCTTCATATGATGTTTTCAGCATATAAATTGAACAAGTTGGTGATAATATGCAGCCTTGCCTGGCTCCTTTGCCTATTGAGAACTATTCTGTTTCACCATATTCTGTTCTGACAGTGGCCTCTTGTCCCGAGTACAGCTTTCTCAACCGAACTATCAACAGAACTATCAACTATCAACTATCATGTTTATGAGAGCATTCCTTAGCTTTTCATGATTGATGTAATCAAAGGCTTTGCTATAGTCTATAAAGCACATGCTGATTTTCTTTTGGAATTCCTTAGTGCTCCATTAGCTGCCATACGTTTACAGTGTGGTCCCTAGTGCCTCTTCCTTTCCTGAACCCTCCTTGCACCTCTGGGATTTCTCTCTCCATGTGTGGTTGGAGTCTGTGTTGTAGTCTTTTGAGCATAATTTTGCTTGTGTGGGAAAGTACTGCTATGGTCCTATAGTTGCTCCAGTCTCTTGTGTCCCCGTTATTTTGTGGATGGGGATGTATATTGAGCATTTTCAGTCTGTTGGCCAGCGTTTGGTTTCCCATATCTGTTGGCATCACTAGAGTTGATTCTGTATGGGTGGATTGTAGCAATTCAATTGAATGCCATCTATTCCTGGTAATGTATCTGGATCAAGACAAAGTTCTAATTAACAATCAACAAAGAGCCTAATTTCCCTTGGTAAATTCCCAAATGCAGAAGTGTCTTAGCAAGACTATCAGTTAACATGACCAGATTTGTTTACATCCCTGTGTCATGTAAGTAATTAAGAGTAATTAAAATGTAAATAATTAAGTTAGAAAACTGGTGGAAACAAGTGGCTGTGACTCCTCTATATTGGGGAATAATGGGTTTGTTATAAAGGTAAAGGTAGTCCCTTGACATGAATGGGTAGTTGTAATCAACTGTAGGTGATTGTGCTCATCTCCATTACTAAGCCAAAGAGCCAGCATTGTCCAAGGACTGCTCTGGTGGTCATGTGGCCAGCATGACTACACTGAATGCTGTTACCTTCCCAGCAAAGTGGTACCTATTTCTCTACTTGCATTTGTATGCTTTCAAACTGCTAAACTGGCAGAAGCTGGGACTAGTGACAGGAGATCACCCCATCATGCAGCACTTGGGCCTCAAACTGCCAACCTGCTGATATTCCAATCATCAGAATTGGCATCTTAACCACTAAGCCACTGCATTGTCGCTGCCAATTCAAATACCTATTTCTCCCTCATTGTTTAGCCTTTTATACTCATTTATTTACAACTATATTTTGTCTCTCTTCCAGATACCTCAAGGGCATAAACATAGCTCTCCCTTTAGCTTGAATAAATTGCATTGTGGACTTCAGCTGCAGGATTCTGGGAGTCTTAATAGTCTAAAAAGTGACTCTTCCAAGCTGTAACTCATCCTCCCATATAATTCATGCAATACTCTTGTGAGGTAGGCTAGGCTGAGAGATGGTAGCTGATCCAAAGTTTCCTCATGGGCTTCATAGTTGGGTTAGTCTTTTCATTCCATTTCCAGTCTGACACTCTTAGTGACTACATAACATTTCATCGCCCATGCACTTTATTTTCCTCTTGAAGATTGATTTGGCTTGTAGCATCAGCAAAGACATACCTCTCCAAATACCCTTTTCATATGCAATTGTTCCTACAATTCTTTGGTCTTTTAAAATGGCTGCCATTTCTTCCTGTATGCTCCTTGCCAAGTTTTACCCTGGCCCCTACTTTGATGACCCAAAAGAAACATTAATAATTTCACCTCAAAGGGATGAGTTATCCAAACTGGATTCTCCCCAGCTTCTGTCAGCTTTCCCCCACACAATCAGTTTCAATGCTACTCTGTAGCCTTTTTGATGGTTCTTCATTTTTCATGTGTCTTGGCACATTCATTCCTGGCCTGTGGTTTCCACTCTTTATAATTAGAGACAAATGGATTTTGCCACACTTGAAACTGAAAACATTTCTTTCCCAGAACCTAGAATTGTTCTGTACTAACACTGTTATATGTATGGACCATTTCTCATTGCAGTGTCAATGTGGGACTGTGGGAATCTCCTGCTAGCAATTCCTGTGAATCCACATATATTAATTAAGGGTGCTATCTTTGTTGAACAATTGTCAGCAATTAATAAAAAGAGCAAGTTTTAAACATTACAGTACCTTCCACAGAAAAGCAGAAGATGCAACTTACCTCACTTCTTCAACATGACTTGTTTTTCTGCACACAGGAGGAGCAATATCTTCATCTGGTAAAGTGAGACATGTTTAATTTGTGCACTGAACATATCAAACATAAAACAGGATTAGACTGGGGGGAAGGAGGCATGGAAATTGGAGGAAGGAACATTAACAATTAAAGATATGCAGATGACACCATATGACAATACTAGCAGAAAATAGCAAAGACTTGGAATAATTATTGAAGAAAGTCAAGGAAGAAAACACAAAGGCAGGTTTACAGTTGAACATTAAGAAAACAAAAATAATAATCACAGATGATATACATAATTTTAAGGCAGATGATGAAGACTTTGAAATAGTTAAAGATTTTCCATATCTTGGCTCAATCATTAATTAGAATGGAGCCTAAGACTTGGAAGGGCAGTTATGAATGAACTAGACCAGTTCGTGAAGTGTAAAGATATATCACTGAATACTAAAGTTAGGATTGTCTTGTTGCTGTTAACTGCCCTTGAGTCAACCTTGACGCATGGCGACCCTGTGGATGAGACATCTCCAAGACTCCCTATCCTCCACTGATCTGCTTAGGTTCTGCAAATTCAGGCCTGTGACCTCCCTGATTGAGTCTAGCCATCTAGCATGCAGTCTTCCTCTTTTATTTTTACTGCCTTCTATCTTCCTATTATTATTGTATTTTCTACTGAGTCATGCTTTCTCATGATGTGGCCAAAGTATGACAGCCTCAATTTGATCACCTTGGCTTCCAAGGAGATTTCAGGCTTGATCTGTTCAAAGACCCATTTGTTTGTCTTTTTGGCTGTCCATGGTATCTGCAGCAATCTTCTCCAGCACCATATCTCAAATTCTTATCAGCTTTCTTCACCGTCCAGTTTTCACATCTGTATATGGTGATGGCTTGGAAGATTCCAACTTCAGTATTAGTTTGTATATCTTTACTCTTTAGGATTTTGTCTAATTCTTTCATAAATGCCCTTTACAATCCTACTCTTCTTATTATCTTTTGGCTGCAGTCTCCATTCTGATCAATGTTTTATCCAAGGTATGGGAACTTTGACTATTTTGATTCCTTGTTATTTAGGTTGAATTTATGTATTCTTCCAATTGTTCCAAGTCTGTAATGTTCTCTGCTAGTAGTATGGTGTCTGCATATCTTAGATTGTTGATGTTCCTTCTTCCTATCTTCTGTTATGATGATTGGTTTTGATATCAAGAATCCTTTTGGGTCCCTGTCATAGCCCTATGCTGAAAGAAGTCTTCATCGCCATGAGCTCAAAGGGTGAGCCTCACGTAGGGACTCCAGAGTTAAACCTTCATTTACAACCATTTGTAGATCAAAAAGGCCAGGCCTAGAAGCTGCAAAGCAGGACATTCACACCTAGATTTATGAGTGTCAGCCAGGATGTGTCTGGCTGAAGGTGAGCTAACATCAACATCCAATCTCCCCTCTTTTGAAAATTGTCTACTTCAAAGCATAGCAATCAGAATCCTTTAATATACAATAGCAACTCTTCACCTCAGCCTAGGCTTAAGGGTATAACTGATCCTCAAAATCTCAGGCACATGGGGGTCTGGATAGATTTCATGGTGAAACTGTGATCTATGACTAGAGTCCCCAGCTCTATTCGGTGCCCTTTCACTGTCATAATGATTGAGTCTACCTCTTCATTCATAGTTGAAACAGCCTCTTTTTAGGTAATTATCACCATTAGAAAGTCTTGTGTGTCCTATCCAAGCTAACTGCTTCACTCCTGAGTTCTTGTGTGTGTGCATGTATGTTAGGGTGTGTCTTAACCTTCCCTTATGATACTTTTTGCATGCAAGTTGAACAAATAGGGTGACAGAATGTATCTTTGCCTGATCCCTTTGCCGATTGGGCACATTCTATTCTAACAAGAGCCTTTTGTCCTAAGTATAGCTTTCTTGTCAGAACTATAAGATGTGGTGCCCCCCCTCATGTCCTTAAGAGCCATCCATAGCTTTTCATGATCTATTCTATGCAGTCAAATGCTTTTCTATATTCTATAAAGCAGATGCTGATACTCCCGTGAATCCCTGGTGGTGCAGTGGTTAAATGCCTGTACTGCAGCCACTCACTCATAAACCACAAGGTTGTGAGTTCAATACTAGCCAGGGCTCAGGCCTGCATCCTTTTGAGCTCGCTAAAATGAGTACCCAGCTATTGGGGGGAAATGAGCTTACAGTTGTAAACCGCTTAGACACTGCATAGCATGGTATGAAGGGGTATATAAATGAAGCTGCTTTGCTTTGCTTTGCTTTGCTTTGCTTTGCTTTGCTTTGCTTTACTTTGCTTTGCTTTGCTTTGCAGGCTCTATTGGCCATCAAATATTTGCAATGCGATCCCTAGTACCTCTTTTTTTTATTAAATATTTATTTATTTAAAAAAAAACAGTTACAAGTACACCCAATTACATAAAGGTTATACAATTTATATAGTTAGTATACGTTGCAGAATATGTAACTCTAAGTGTATAGATGACAAATATAAAGATGAAAAAAGAAAGAAAAAATATATAGAGAGAACAACAAATCTAAGAGAAGAAGAAAAGAAATAAATAAAAGAATTAGTAGTAGAATTAAAGAGAAGAAAAGAAAAATAGGAAAGTAAAGAAGAAAGGGAAGAAAAGGAGAAAAAAAAGAAGCAAAAAAGACAAAAATTCCATGACTTCCTGGAGCTGTCACCAAGGTATATAAATTCCTCTTATTTTTCCCGACCTTTTTCTTTAAATATAAATAACAACTGAAATTATTTATGTAACTTTTGTATCCCTTATTGGTGATAAGTACAATAATATATATTATAATCTCTTAGCTTCATATATTACTACTTATTTTGTACAGTCAATTCTCACATAACTTACTTTTTCTTGTTGTATATTATTCCTATTATTAATATAATTAACCAGTGGTTGCCATATTTTTTCATTTTCCCCCCAGTTTTGATCTCTTAACATAATAGTTAATTTATCAATTTGCATTAAATCTACCAGCTTCCTTAACCAGTTTTCATAGTGAGGAATTGATTAATTTTTCCAATGATAAGCATATACCATTCTGGCACTGGTTATCATATAATATAATAGTTTTCTATATTTCAACTCCAAACATTTGTCTGAAATAATGTTTAGTAGATATATTTTAGGATCAAAATCCATTTTAATTTTTAGAATATCTTTTATCTTATTATGAATATTCTTCCAGTATTTTTTCGCTTTTTTACAACCCCACCACATATGTAAGAGGGTTCCTTTTGTCCGTTTACACTTCCAACACTGGTTTGAGATTCCCTTGTAAATCTTAGCCAACTTGGCGGGGGTTAAGTACCACTGATAATGGATCTTAAAGAGATTTTCATTTAAATCATAACAAGCTGTATATTTTTGGCATTTTATCCACACTGCTTCTCATTTCTCTAATTCAATTGTTTGATTGAGGTCTTGTGCCCACCTCACCATAAAGTCTTTTACAACCTCTTCCTCTTGATTAATTCTTAATAGACATTTATAATATAAAGCAATTTTGGGGGGTTGTCTGAGTTCATGTATTCTTCAAATTCTGTTTGTTTTATTCTTATTCCATTTGTTTTAGAGTCTACTTTAAATTTTTCTTTCAGCTGATGGTATAAAAACCACCCAATGTCATATCCTTTTTCAATTATACTTTGAAATTCTATTTTCCCTTCTTGTGGGTCAATATTAATCAAATCATTATATTTTAGCCATTTGTCCTGCTTTAACGTCTCTCTACTATAGAAAGCTTCATGTGCTGAAACCCAAATTGGAATATCAGGGCAAATTCTTTCTTTATACTTATGCCATATTTTTTAAGATGGCCTTCCTTATGAAGTGATTTGTAAAATCTTTGTGGATTTTTTGTTTTTGATAGAAAAGATAGGTGTGCAACCCAAACCTTTGATCAATTCCTTCCAAAGTTAGGATTTTTTTTAATCTTCTAACTGTAACCATGGTGTTATCCAGTTTAAGCAATTTGCTTCGTAATACAGTTGTAAATTGGGTAGTGCTAATCCACCATTTTCCTTTCTATCCTGTAGAACTTTGAGCCTCACTCTAGGACCTCTTTTCTGAACTCTACTTGCAGGGCTGTTGATAATAAGGTACTTGGAGTGGGCATTGTAGTTCAAAATATCTGGAGACGTATGGTTGGTGCATGACAGGGGGTTGGACTCAATGGCCTTTGAGGTCTCTTCCAACTCTATGATTCTATTATTTTATTCTATGAAATAAAAGCACCAGAATCTAAAAAAACTGTCTTGCATTGATAAGAGGGGGTCATAAACATTAATATTACATGCACTGTCTTTTGCAATCTATTTTTTCTTGTCATATTATTTCTGCCTCTATGTCCATTTGGATGACAGAGCAAAAACATTCTTGTGCATGAAACCTTGAAGCAGTTCATTTAAAGCATTTTCTTCTGAGTCAGCCTGTCCTGATCAATAACTCCCAAAGTAACAGCAAAGAATTAGCTTGCTATCTTTTGGTTTACCAATGAAGAGACAGCTCCAATAAAATGTTCCTGTTGAAAAGTTTGTCCATTGCTGTAGCAAAGATGACACATTACATAACTTATTTCTTACTGTTGCTTTCTAAATGATTTTCCAGAGCCAGCACACTTTGAAAAGCCATGAAAAGTTCATGGGTTGTTTTGGGTTTTCTTTTATGTCAGCTAAAACATTTTTCAAAACCCTTATAATGTGTCCACATTTGTCTGCCATGGTTTACTGTGAAGTACAGGTTATCCAGGCACGGATGCCAATAGGTTCAGAAATCAGAAATTTGATGCCTGAGCCAGCCATCTCACTTTAGCAGCCTGGCTAAGTCAGACCATTGGTTCCTCTCTCCTAGCATTATCTTCTCTATACCTTTCAACATTTCTTTTTTAATTTTTTTTAATTTTATTATTCATTAAAAATAACATATTTAAAATATCTTATTCATACAATCATAATCATATACACTCACACACTTATCCACAAACATTGTTTCTCAATCATTTTTTCTTTTTGTATATTGGCAAAGATAACACTATCTATCCTTCTCTTCCATAATCCTTTCACATATACCATCCCTTCTCCCTTTCCTATCTCTAGTAATTACAACTATTTTACTACCCTTCCCTGCCTTCTTTCTTCTCCTTTCTTCCTTTCCTATCTTCTTCCTTCCTATTCTTCTAATTTTCTTGTTGTATTCTTGCTTTTCTTACTCTCTTATCTTTCCCTAACATCTATTCCTATTTGCTTACCATCAACTCACTTTCTTTTACCTTCCAACACTTTTTTTCTTCTTTCACAATCATTCCTTACTTCCTTTCCATCATCTGCCAATTTATCCTTGTCTCTACCATTGGCTTTCTAATGTTGGTATGTTGTTGTTTACAACATCTATTTAAGTTGTTGTGATCTTAATTCCCATTCTTATTAGGCTCGTTTGCATAATTTATTATCTTGCTTAGTATATATATATATATATATATATATATATATATACACACACACATATATACTTATAGTGTTAATTTTCTTAAAAGTTGTAATTCATTCTTCCTTTACTTATTTGAATTATTATACTACTTTTGAATGCCTAGTTACTTAAGTACATTTTACTTAGACATTGTTCCGTACTAATTTTCATCTTTTATATTTCTATATGGTCAAGCTGTGATTTGTGTTACTATTTTCAATATGTTTATCTGTCATTGCTCAGTTCCTCCAAAAACCAAAGAAAAATCTTCTGGTTGTTCTCTAATTTCCCCCCTCCCCCATGTTTAATTAATCCAGTAATTCCACTTTTTCTGTTTCTTTTATTTGTTTATATTTTCCATATTTTATTCATAAAGTTATGTACTAATTGCACTCATCTTTTACGTCATCTACCTGTTTACCCTGTATTGATTTTGTCAATTTGTTCATCTCCATTGCATCATATAATTTTAACAACCATTCCTCTTTTTCAGGGTTATATTCAGTTTTCCATTTTTGTGCCAAAGCTAATCGGGCCATGGTGATCATGTAAAAAAGTGTTTTTCCAAATTTGATTTCCAATTCTTTATCTATCATACTTAACAAATAAAATTCTGGTTTCATTTGCATATTTATTTTTAAGATATCATTTATTGTGTTGTTTACCATTATCCAATATTTCTTAACTTTTTCACAGGACCACCAAGAGTGATAGAAAGTTCATATTTCTTCCTTGCATTTGCAGCATAAATTCTTACTGTTTTTATATATTTTAGAAATTTTTGATGGCATTAGATACCACTGAAAAAACATTTTGTAATAGTTCTCCCTTAAATTTTGTGATAGTCTGTGTTTTAATACCTTTTGCCATACATTCTCCTATTTATTTAATTCCAATGGATATCCTATGTTCTTTGCCCACTGTATCATTCCTTCTTTTACTACTTCTTCTTTCATTTCGATTTTTAGTAAGGCATTATATGTTTTCCCTATCAACTTCTTTGGGTCCCCGTTTAGGATTTTGCTTATCTCACTTTCCTCAATTTCAAATCCCAATGTTTTACTATCCAGTTTGTATCTCTCCTTAAGTTTTCTGTATGGGAACCAATTTATACTATATCCTTCTTTTTCTAATTCTTCATGAGATTTTAGTCTAATTTCCCCTTCCTGTATTTTTAATATTTGTTTATATATTAACCAATTTCTATTATGTACCATTTCTCTTCTTTGAAAGGCTTCCTGCAGTGATAGCCATAGCGGAGTCTTATTTGTTATTCTGGCTTTATATTTTTTCCATGTTTTTAGCAATGCTCTTCTAATACCATGGTTATTAAAATCTTTATTACTTTTCTCTTTGTCATATCCTAAGTATCTGTGCCATCCAAACCTGAGGCCTTCACCTTCCAACTCTAATAGTTTATTGTCTTCTAGTTTCATCCAACTTCTTATCCAAACCAAACTACATGCTTCATGGTATAATTTTCAATTCGGTACACCTAATCCACCCCTATCTTTTGAATTCTGTAAAATTTTGAAACAAATTCTTGGTTTTTTGCCAGCCCAAATGAAGTTGGACAGGTCTTTATATCAAGATTTAAATATCTTTTCAGGTATTGTTACAGGTATCATTTGGAAGAGGAATAGCATTTTAGGAAGGGCTAACATTTTTACGGCTGAAATCCTACCTAATAGAGATAAGTTTGTTTTATTCCATCTAATTACGTCTTTTTTTTATTTCACTCCATATTTTTCTATAATTTTTTTCATAGATATTTATACTTTTATTCGGAATATTTATTCCTAAATATTTCACTGTTTTTTGAATTTTGATTTCTAGTTTTTCTCTATATTTTGTTCTTCTTTTTTTAGTATGTTTTTAGTAAGAATTGATGATTTTTCTTTATTGACTTTACATCCTGTAACTTTCCCAAATTTTTCCAATATGTATAGTAATGGTTTGAGACTTTCTAAAGGTTCATCAAAAATTATTATTAAATTGTCAGCGAAAGCTCTAATTTTAAAGTTGTATTTTTTTAATTTTTAGACCTTTTATTTGCTCATTCTTTTTGATTCTTTGAATCAAGCCTTCTATAATTATCAAAAATAAAAAGGGGGGGGATAGAGGACAACCCTGCCTCATTCCTCTACTTATGTTTATGCTTTTTGTTCTTTCTCCATTAATTAAGATTTTTACTTTTTGTTCTTTATAAATCTTGTTTATCGAATTACAATAATTTTGACCTAAATTCATTTCCTGTAATATTTTTAATGTAACCCAATTCACCGAATCAAATGCTTTTTCTAGATCAACGAAGACCAAATCTAGTCTTTTCTCTATATGTTTTTCATAATATTCCATTATATTCAAGACTATTCCCATATTTTCTCTCATATATCTTTCTGGAAGAAATCCTCTTTGGTCTTCATGAATCCAGAGTTGCAAATATGTTTTTAATCTTTCAGCTAAAATTGTTGTAAATATTTTATAGTCGTGGTTTAAGAGTGAAAATGGCCAATAGTTTTTGGTTCAGTATTATCTTTCCCTTCCTTAGGTAGAATCATGATATCTGTCTCTTTCCATGTATCTCGGATGCCCTCTTTTAATATTGCATTAAATGTTTGATAAAGGGGATTTATTAATTCTTCTATAAATATTTTGTAGTATCTAGATGTAAAACCATCCGGACCAGGTGCTTTTCCGTCTTTAGATTTTTTTAATTGCATCTCTTATTTGCTCCATTGTAATAGGCCCATTTAGTTTTTGATTTTGTTGTATATTTGGTGATGGGAGTTTTGTTTCTTTCAGATATTCATTTAGTTTTTCTAAATCTATTGGGCACTCTCCATACAAATCTGAATAGAACTCATAAAAGTTTCTTTGATATCTTCTTGCTTTGTTTGAATTTTATCCCCTTTTCAAATTTTTGTTATTGCTCTTTTTTCTTTTTCTTTCTTTAGTTTATATGCCAGCCATTTACCAGTCTTGTTTGAATGTTCAACAGGTTTTTGTTTGGCTGCTTTTAATTTCTTCTCGAATTTGATTGTCATCTCTGAGTCTATTTGTTTCTGTACTACCTTAATTACTTTTATTATTTCTTTATTATTTGGATTCTCTTTTAATTTTTTCTCCTTTTTTTGTAATAAATTGTTTAGATATACATTTTTCCCTCCTTTTCCTTTGAATTTCTATATTCTGTTTTATAAAAAATCCTCAAATTGCTGCCTTACTCGTGTCCCAAATTGTTGTAATCTTTAATTCATTATTCATATTTTCTCTAAAAAAATTAACTGTGGGCCTCGGCAGATGGCTTAAAAAGCCGTCCTGGAGGCAGGGAAGAGGAGGGGCAGCCGCACGCTTGGCGCCCCTTCCTCCTCCCGAAGTTGCCCTCAGAGCCGCCGGCCCTCCACACGGCCGGCGCTCTGAGGGCAACCTCCCGCCACAGCGTCCAGACACGCTGCGGCAGAAAAGTCAGTGAAAGTGCGCTGCAAGCTTTTGAGGCGCACTTTCACTGACTTGTGAAAGGAGTGCTATTTTAGGGACGGGAAAGGTGTGCCGCAGGATCGAGGCGTGGGGATGCCTCGGTCCCACAGCGCACCTTCCCAGGGTGGCCCCGTGCCACCAGTCTGCTTCCCCCCTATATTTTCTTTAGATTTATCAATTATAGTCTTATCTGTCAATAATTCATCATTTAGTTTCCATATATATTGTAATTTGCTCTCCTTCAGGGGAAGGATTACAGGATTGTGATCTGATAGTACTCTGGGTAATATTTCAACTCTTTGTACATCTTTCATTAATGTTTTTGAGATGAGAAATAGATCAATTCATCATAGAGAATGATGCCTCTCAGAGGAAAATGTATATTTTTTATCTTGTTTATTAAAATATCTCCAGCTATCTATCATTCCCAATTCTTCTGTCATTTCAAAAATAAAATAAAATAAAATAAACCCAAAATATTTTGGTAATTTTCCCTGGTTGAGTTTGACTTTTTTCTCTGATTTCCTATCAAATTGTGGATCTATAACACCATTGTAGTCTCCCATCATTATCACCTCATTATAATCAAATTCCATCACCTTTTTGTATAGTTTTTTGTAAAAATTTCCTTTATTTTTCTGGGGGCTATACCTTCCAACATTTCATAGATGAAAACTTGGACACATGTGGCCAAGCAACATCAGAGTGTGGCCAAGATTGTAAACTTTATTAATGAGGAACACACAAGCTAGGAGAGGCTGCAGCAGTTTGCTTTTGCCTGAGTCCACTGGAAGGGCAAGGTTCTTCCCCTCCCCTACATCCTGCTGAGTTAACTGAGGGCAAACTACTTCTGCACTTTGGACTCAATTTACAGCAATCAAAGTAAGATAAGAACAAAGGGTGAAGTGGGAGGAGGAGAAAGAAACTGGGATATAAAGAGGATGACAGAAGATTAATCAGGACTATCCTCACCAAATGGGATTGCTAGAGGTTAAGCTAATTTGTCTAGCAGCAGCTCTCTAATGTTTCAGACAGGATTTTTCCATAATGCTATATGGAGTACCAAGGATTGAATGTGGGACTTTATGCACACAAAGAAGTGCTGTCAGTGAGCTACAGCATTTTCCTCATGGATAGGACATGCCCTTATATTGAGTCACTTTGTTGGTCCCTCCAGCTTAGAGTTGATTACACTGGCTGGCAACAGCTTTCCATGATTTCAGACATTTGGTTCCTACCTCTTAGGCCCTGATCCCTCCTTTGTGTGCCTCAGGGCAAAGGAAGGAATCTCAGGGTGAGAACTCTGTCTTGAAAAGATTATTTTTTTACAGAGTGCTGTTGGCATCTGTTGCTGCTGGCTGATTTAGAGTGGATGTTCTATTCTCCAGAAGGTCCACCTGGTCATTTCCTCTTCTCCCTCCTCAAAGTTTCTCAAAGTGAATCCAACACCAATGCCCAGCTATAAGGAGAAGTTAGTGTAGAGAAACTCACCTAGTTAAGTATTAACTGCCCTGGTATTGCTGAATGTGATACTATAGGATCATTGCTTTGTGGCTTTTCTTGTCTTCTTGTTATTTTTCCAGTTCTGCTCCCACCTTCTTCAGTGACCTCAAATGGCTGAAACTACAGTACAGTTTCCTTTCTTGATCTGAGGTGCACATGGTTTGCACCATTGTTTGCAAAAAGCTTGGTACAAATGATTTTATTCTTCAGTTCTGCTTAGGTACCGGATTCCTTTCTTCTTAAATTCTTGTTTTCACTTCTCCCTCTTGTTACCTTTTCCCTCCTGCCCCCAACTGCTGTTGAATTTCTTCTCCTTTCCAAGTCTATTTCTTTCTCATTTCTCCTCTGCAACTCCTCCTGCCTACACTCATTTTCTCCTTCATTTGTAGTTCCTTTCCTCTCTCTTTCTTGTCTTCTTATCTTGTCTTCTTGCCCTCTGACAACTTTTGTCTAAATAGCTTTCCTTCCCCCTCCCTTCCTCTCTCAATCTCTGTTACCTTTATCCATCCCCACCTCCCATAATTGCTGGCTAAATGTCTTTTCTGTATCATCTTTCTCCTTTTTCTGATCCCCCAGTCTCATAGTTGTACTTATCTTCTCTCTCCTATGCAGAATGTATCATGCATAATGTCATCACTATCCCTAGGTCTCAGGTTTTGGCACTGAAATTTCAGGGACTGAGATGCTTCTGACCTGGCAATACTATATCAAAAAAGAATCTTCGAAATTGCTGATCCAGGAATAAGAGGCCTTTGTTGCCATGTTGTGTACTGCGGTCAGGGAGTAAGTCCCATTAAGTGGGTTTCAGTTTAGGATAAACACTACAAGATTGGACTATTACACCAGTTTTGTTTGCAGTGAAAGCAAAACTTGACATATACTCATGTTGCTCTGATATAAAGTCATGTTGCACTGATGTAATCACCATGGATGGGTTGTGAGCAGTGGAGCACTTCCCCACACGACTGTAAGGTAAGTCCACCCCTGGGTCATGGGTGCACCACCTCTTGTAATTACTATTTGCTTCCCTATTCTATTGGTTCATGCAGCATGTCATACAATGGGACCATTGTTAGGGTTAGAGAAAAAATAAATAATTGCATAGAAATTTCCTCATCTATAAGTTAGCTTGTCTGCCCACATTTTTATCCTGAGGCACTTCTCAGATGCTACCATGAAGCTTGGAGATTGGGGGGAGTTAAGTGATTATGTTTGGTCTGCCTGCATGTCTTCATATATAAGAAATCCCTTTTTAAAGAATTCCTATAAATGCTTATTTGTTGTTGTGTGCCTTCATATCATTTCTGACTTATAGTAACCTTAAAGGTATCATTGAGTTTTCTGGGGCTGAAAATGAAAATTCAAAGGAGATACTGTGCCTTTACAGACTGCCAGAAATAATGCAGCTTGAGTCCACTTTAACTGCCCTGGCTCAGTGCTAGGGAATCATGGGAACTCTAGTCTATTGTGGCACCAGAGCTCTCTGACAGAGAAGGCTCAATGCCTCAGAAAAAACTACAGTTCCCATGATTTCCTAGCATTGAGCCAGGGCAGTTAAAGTGGACTCAAGCTGCATTATTTCTGGTAGTCTGTAAAGGCCTGCTCTCAGCACAGCTGCTTGAAAGTTTTGTTGCCTTTTTGGTATCACACCAATCCCATTCTTTTAGCACCTACTTCCATGATTACAGCCTCCATACTAACTGACAAACAGCTGCTGCCCATGCTATGTTGAATGATACACCAGGTCATGGGGACGGTACCCTAGATTTATGGCAAGAAATGGAAATAATAGTGTGGGAAGGGAGTGGTAGACAAATTCTGTTCATCATCCGTAGTGCGGGCAATATTCCCATGCACAGTCCAATCACTGGGATCACATCTTGCCAAATCAGAACTAATGCTTTTTTCTATTGTCATTTTCTATGCCTACTGCTGCAAGTTTTGTGCTCAGAATCCCTTAGCAAGTATAACCAGCATGAACATGTTGGCTGGTGGGGGGTAGTGGTCTAGGAGTTGTAGCTCAACAAGTAAAATTCCCTGGCTCTGAACAATGTCCAGCCAACTGGACAAAATAACACGATAATTTCAAAGTACATGCATTTGTTCAACTGTAAATGCAAGATGTCCTGGCTGTTGCATTACTGACTGAAAAATGCATGGGTCTCTAGGAGGCACCACTTGCTTCTAAATTTAATTAATTGGTATTCTGGGAAGACCAATTCCAGCTTACTGGATCTGTCATGCTCTCCTTCTCCAGTATTTGGATGCTTCTCAGATGCAGCTGCCCGATTGCCACTCTGTGAAAGAGTTTGGCTGGAAGAGGAGTGGGCAGTAACTATACACCACACCTGAAGAGGCCTCCAACTCTACTTGCAATCCACAAAAACATTGCCCAAGTTACTAGCCAGCATCCGTGGCAGTTCATGGAGGACAAGTACATTCCACTCAGATTTCCTCAGCTCCGTAGCTGTCTTTTTTGGGAAGACACTTTCAACAAGCACATGCAATGGTCACTCAGTGCATGGGATGGCACCCAAGTTAGAACAAAGAAGTATACTAAGGCGAGCAACTTTCTCAGACCAATGGCTGGGAGATATCCAAGGAATGCAATGAGAATATGATTCTGCTGGGGTCCTGCCAGGGCCTTGGGGAATCTCATGCCCACATGATGCTTAATATGCTATGTGCTTCCTCTAGGCATCAGTTGCCAAGCTAGGCCTTAAGCTGGGAGTCTAACATTTTGAATTAGGAAAGATTCCAACAAAGAGAGCTGGAAGCAGTTTGATACGCCTTCCCATGGCAAGAGATAGATTTGGCTTATAGTGATATCTCTTCAGTCTCTCACCATAAATTGGCATGTGAAGGGCCATTTGGCCGTAGGTCCATAGCAAATGTGGCTACGGCTTTGCCCTGAATATTATTTGCTTGTTTATTTACAAGTCTCTCTCTCTCTCTCAATCTCTCTCTCTCTCTGATAGTGTGTGTATGGGTGTGTGCATGTGTGTCACAGAGAGAGAGAGTGTGTGAAAGAGAGAGTGAGCATGCACACAAGAGAATAAGAAAACTGGCTCCCTCGCTTTTGTTAGAAATGGTTAGCTAAATACTTTGCCAAAATTGGCATTCCCAGTGCAATTATCACATGCTCTCAGTAACTATTCAGGGTCAGCTGTGACTGTTTTTCATAAGAAAAGATAATTGCAATTTAAATATTTTCTCATTCCCCAATATACCCAATTCACTTCATCTTACTTCTTCCTCTATACACCAATATGCTTTCAGTTAGATATATACTGCCATGAGAAGTCAAGGGGACTATAAAGTGCTAAAAGCTTAGCAATGGAAGTCAAAAAGTTTTTTTAAAGCAAATATTTCACAGGGCTTTGCCAAATGTTCCACTCTTTAAAACTCCTTATCTCCACCTACAGTCCCACCACCATCATAGCAGTTCTGTCTCAGTTGGACAGTATTCTTCTAAACCTCTCAGCCAATAAGAATTTTAAAAAAATGTATAAATAACTTAATACAAAGATTTTATTACCACAAAAAATCATAGAGGCAAAGAGTAATATTTTTTAGAGTTTTAGGTTGTGGATATATATATAGCAGTTTCATACCACTTTTAATGGCCATAGGTCTATCCCATGGAATCCCAGGATTTGGAGTTTGGTAAAGAATATATAATTCTTTCCCAGGACATTCTAGTGCAGAGATTCAGGAGGAGCGCATTACAGTTAACAAGACCTTACCAAATTACAAATCCCAAGAATCTATAGGATAGACTTATAGTAGTTAGAATGGTACCAATGCACTATAACTATGCAATGTAAATGCAACACATGCTGAACATGAGTCCAGTGTGATGCGGCAGCTAAAAAAGCCAATGCAATTCCAAGCTATATCAATAACAATATAGCCTCTACATCGAGGGAAGTAATAGCACCACTTTATTCTGCTTTAGTCAGGCCTCATCTGGAATACTGTATCCAGTTCTGGGCAACACATTTCTAGAAGGATATTGATAAGCTGGAACATGCCCAGAGGATAGTAACCAAGATGATAAAAGGTCTGGAAATTAAACTTTATAAGGAATGGCTTAGAGAACTAGGTATGTTTAACTTGAAGAAGAGAAGGCTGAATGGTGACATGATAGCCATCTTTAAATACTTGAAGGGATACCATATGCAAGGTGTAATAAACTTGTTCTCTGCTGTTCCAGTTCCTATGAATCAATTGATTCAAATTGACAAGAAAAAAGTTTCTACCTAAACATAAGGAAGCACGTTCTGAGGGTGTGAGCTATTCAACAGCAGAATAGAAACCTTGGAGGGTGGAAAATTCTCCTTTAGTGGAAGTGTTGAAACACACGTTGGTCATCTTTCAGGAGCACTTTAGTTGTATGGCAGGAGATTGGATCAGATGACCCTTGTGGCCCCTTCCAACTCTATATTCTGTGATTCTATGAAGGATCTTCTTCAATCTTGACATATGTAAGCAACATTCAGGTAGCCTTTATTGTGCCAATATAGGAAGGGGGCTCTTTCATGAGACAATCTCATTCTCCAGAATGCTGCATCACTAGCCATTTAAGATTAAGTACAGTGATCCCTCCACATTTGCTAGGGTTAAGGTTGAAGGACCCCTGTGAATGTGGAAAAACCATAAATAAAAAAACCACAATTCTTTTTATTTAAGAGAACACCTCTCTAGGAATCTCCAGATCCTCCAGTGCAACTCTGTGGTAAACAACTGCCAGACATTAATCATAAAATCATGCTGGAGGACCTACAAATGCCTAGAGAAGTGTTTTCTCTAGGAGCATCTAGGTTCTCCAGCACTATGGTCAACTTCTGGTAGAGTTGCACTGGAGGACCTAGAGATTCCTAGAGAGAACATATTAATCAAAAATGCAATTAATCAAAGCCGCAAAAGTCAAAGTCACAAATGTGGAAGGTCAACTGTACTCCAAAAGAGAATTCTTGAATGCTGATGCAAAGTGAAGACTTCAAAGGGCTGATTCACACATCCATGTTCAAAGTACATTATCACACTGATAAATAACTCAACTGCTCCCCAATGGGATACAGTTGGATTGTGGGATGCAGGTGGGCATTATCACACCAAAGTTGCCATTGATTCTGTCGGGTGAGTGCAACCCAGCTGCTTCTCAGGTCCAGGTGTACTTCGGAGGCCGCTTGTCAAAGATAGCAAGCTCCTGGCCTCCGAAGCATGCCTGGGACCACAGATGCAGCTGGGTTGCACTTGCCCAGTGGAATCGTCAGAAACTTTGGTGTGATAATACCTGCCTGCATCCTGCAGCCTGACTGTATCCCGTTGGGGAGCAGTCAGGCTACTTGTCGGTGCAATAAGCCCCTAGCTTGGACTGTAAGATAAGCAAATTTGGGGAAGTTTTTTTGGAGGGAAAGTTCCTATTTCTCCTTTTATCCACCTGCATTCCCCTGCAAAATTTCTTCAGGTGATCTGGGGTCTGATGGAAACAATATGGGATTGGTCACAGGAGGCTATGAAGGGAGAGGAAATCAGGTGAAACTGGAGCAAGTTAGATTGTACCTGATCTAATTTTGCATATTTGATGCAAACAAAGAGATAGAACAGCCATGGTGTTGTGCAGAGGGATGCTCTTGGATGTCTTGGAAACCTCACCAATACAAACTATGGGGACTCGAATTTTGACTAGTAGTTCCAAGATTTATACATATCCTTAAGTAACTCTTGGTTGCTTGGTTCCTTCTGGGCTCAGTTTAACTGCCATGGTTCAGTGCTATGGCATTCTAGAAACTGTAGTTTTGTGATAAATTCAGCCTTCTCTGTCAGAGAGCTCTCATGGCATAACAAGCTACAATTCCCAGAATGCCATAGCATGGAGCCAGGGCAGTTGCAATGATGTCAACTTGGATGATTTCTGCAGTGCAGATACAGCCTAAAGTACTAAAGGGCATGAGATCCAAATACCTTAATCAGTGTCTCTTCCTCATATGAATCTGCCTGTGATTATGGTCTTGTGCAAAGGTCTTTCTCTAGATGTCTGCCTTATTGAGTGGTATGTTATTTAACAATTAAAAGGTTTTTCTTGGCAGAGTCCTTTCTAAGGAGGTTTACTAGCTGCCTATGCTATCTTTTTGGTGGCAGGCAGAAGTGTTTTTATATGATCAAGCATTTTAATCTGTTGTAAATTTTGATTGTTATTGCTTGTGATTGTTTTTTTTTTTTTAATTGTATTTGTTTAGCCATTTAATCTGGGTTATACAGCACTCAGATATCCTAACTCAGATAAATGGCAATATACATTTATTTCCCAGCAACTCAGAAAGCACATTGTATTTGTATGGATTCCATCTATAGGCTGGGGTCCCTGTCAGTGCTAAAGTTCTCCAATCATGAAAGAGATATTCATTAAGTTTGAATCTGAATGCAAAATTATGGGCTTTCAAACCAATACTTGGATGAATACTTATCCTTTGAAATTTGCACATGTTTGAATTTTGCAATGGAATTTTCCAGTCCAAAAAAAAAGCACACTAGAGGAAAGCACACAAAGAACTCATAAATTGGTGAAAATAATATTTAAAAACTCACAGTTGGAAAACTGATTATAAAATATGTGGACATTAGGTAAAACTGCTTGTAAAAATAAATGGTTTGTGTAAATGCTCACAGATTGGCACAGGTTGATACTCCTTCATACTTGGGACCAGAAGTGTTTTGGATTTTGGATTTCCCCCCCAGATTTTGGAATACCTGTATTTGCATTTACAAAATGAGATATCTTGGAGATGAGACCCAAGTCTATACATGAAATTCATTTATGTTTTGTATACATCTTATACATATAGCCTGAAGATAATTTTATACACAATATTTTTAATTTTGTTCACGAACCATCAGAAAGCAAAGATGTCTGTATCTCAGCCACCCGTGTGGATTTTGGAGCTCCTTTCAGAAGTCAGGGAAAGTGCACCCTAAACGCGTCGGGTGCACTTTCCCTGACTTTTATATATACATTTTCTTGTGGTGTTAAGAAAATCTTCACTAATTGGGGAACAAACAAACTTAATGAGCAAAAATGTTCATGATGAAACATATGTAATTCAAGAGAAATAAGTAACTACCAGAAACCAAAACTGAATTGACAGATAGGCACATCTTTTCACCTAGGAAAATCTCTTCAACTATAGTAGACTTTGGGGGGAAGCAGACCAGGGCGTCCGGGATGCCCTGGGACGGTGCGCCGCGGGACCACGGCAGCCGCACCGCGGCGCACCGGCGGCGTCCTTGAAAGGAGCGCTAAATTGGCGCTCCTTTCAGAAGTCAGGGAAAGTGCACCCTAAACGCGTCGGGCGCACTTTCCCTGACTTTTCCGCCGCAGCGTGTGAGGACGCTGCAGCGGGAGGTTGCCCTCGGTGCGCCAGCTGTGTGGAGGGCCGGCAGCTCTGAGGGCAACCTCGGGAGGAGGAAGGGGCGCCACCCGTGCGGCTGCCCCTCCTCTTCCTTGCCTCGGAGACAACCCTATTGGTCGTCTGCCAAGGCCCCTTCACATGCATGTAGACGCTGCTCCCATATCTCTATTCAGATGACCATGTGAATAGCATTCATGTGAATGAGGCTGTTGCTACTCTGCAGAATTAATGCAGTTTGATACCTCTTTAACTATCATGGCTCCATGCTGTAGAATCCTAGGTTTTGTTGTGGTGCCAGAGTTCTCTAAAAGAGAAGGCTAAATATCTCACAAAACTACACATTCCAGTATTCAATAGCATTGAACTGTGACAGTTAAAGTGATGTCAAACTGCATTAATTCTGCAGTGCAAATGCAGCCTGAGTTTACCCAGGAACATCTTTGCAAAGCCTTCTGAACTGGAGGGAAAAAGTAATGAAATGTTAGTAGCATTAGTCAAAAATTATATGGAAAACAGGGCCAAGCATTTATTTGCAAAATAAAGGACAACAGAGGTTGTGAAAGGTGTGGTGTTTAAAAATAGACATAGGAGTTCAAGTGAACTGCCTGACATTAATGGACTTCACTTCAGAGAAAACAACCTGATATCCCATTGCACAATAAATGGTTATGTTAAGTGAGGAGTTCTGTCATTCACCTGATAGAAGTGTATCTGGCATACAACAGCAGTGCTGAGAGAGAGAAAACAACGCTGCATAGACCTCTGTGTCACCCAGCTACCATGATGCTAGGATCAACTATAAAAAAAAGCACAACCTGGGCCCAGGTCAAGTCATTCAGTGTAACAAAAGGCTTTGACAAATAATACAATATGTACCAGAAAATGAGCAAGTTCTCTCAGGTCCAGGAGTATTATTACTGCATCTATGGATCTAGGCACTGAAGAGAAAATCCTTTCACAAAGCCAGTTGTGGGAGTAGAGGCTAGGGAAAAGTTCATGCAAGCTCTTGAAAGCAGGAAAATCACAGTTTAAGTAAACTTTAGAAAAACACGTTATTCAAAAGAGGTCAGAAAAAAGGAGGTCCTTCTTATGCTGAAGAGGATTTTTTAAACAAGAACACCAAAACAACACTTTGGGGCTAAACAGATGGCCCCTTAAGAGCAGTGTCCCTCTGACCGTTTCCTTGCCAGATCAGTCCCATGGCAACTGTATGCCATAGCCCCAATCTGGCACTTTGCCACTCTTTTTTAGAGCAGCAAAAAGCCACCCTTGCTGCTGTTGGTGGCAGCTTTTCCATGCTCCTTTGGCTCAGCGTGTCTGAACGCTGCGCCAAGGGAGCACCCTTCCCCTCCCCACTGTGTGGAGGGGCTCATGGCGTGACGGTGGCATTGGTGTGGTCAGGGTGACTGGTGTGTAGTCACCATGCCCTGATTCCACCCCCAGACCAGCCCTTTTGGCTGGTTTGTACAGGGGCTTCATTCTCTGAAAAATGCAATGCAGATTACAGTTGCACTGTTGGAAGATTTTTGCTTTCTCTTTCCCCCTCCTTAGATAGATAGGGATTTCCTTCATGCAGACTCCTCCCTCTCTCTCACACATTCAAACTAATCATATGACGTAGGTCACTCCTTCTTTGGGACTAACAGATTTTCTCTCTCATATTTTTCAACTGAGCTGTTTTCTTCTTTTAAGATTCCTTTTCTACCTGAACAATTCACTAGCTAGATTAAGATATAGCCTTTTATGTAAATATAGATTAAAGCCATTGTTTTAAACTACAAACGATGTCAGTATCCATTGTTAGGAAAGCATAGTTAGGCAAAGGCATGTTTCTGCTACTCTGCTAATTTAAAGCCGGAGTCTAACAGGCTTGGCTTTCATATTTTGATATTTAAATATTTTTGTTTCCTTGAAAAGGCTGAAGCCTTAGGAAACTTACCCCCCTAAGCAGACGGCTTAAAGGGCCGTCTTGGGGGCAGGGAAGGGGAGGGGTAGCCACACGATCGGCGCCCCAACCCCTTCCCCAGGTCGTCCTCGGAGCAGCCGGCCCTCCGCACAGCCAGCACTCCGAGGAGGACCTCCCGCCGCAGCATTTGCACGAGCTGCGGCAGAAGAGTCGGCGAAGGTATGCCGCAGCCTTTTGCGGCGCATCTTCATCGACTTGTGAAAGGAGCACCAATTTAGCGCTCCTTTCAGGGGCGGCGAAGCTGTGCCGCGGGACCGAGGCGTGGGGATGCCTTGGTCCCGCAGCACAGCTTCCTGGGGCGGCCCATGGCTGCCCGTCTGCTTCCCCTCTTAAATTACCCCACATGTCCTCATGTCCTGCTGGCAGCATTCCCACATTCAGCTGGTTGGCCACCATGTAAGCAAAATGTTTGACTGGAGATAGGACTTTGGCCCGATCCATGATGGATCCTCTTATGTTCATATCTATAGATGTAAAAACCATAGTCTCCTGTAACAAAAGTCTAATCTGCACTGCAGAAGCAATGCAGTTTGATTCCGTGTTAACTATCATGGCTCCATGCTATGGATTCCTGGGATTTGTAGTTTGTTGTGGCGCCAGTGCCCTCTGACAGAGAAGGCTAAATATCTCATAAGACTCCAATCCCATGGCACCAAGCCATGGCAATTAAAGCAGCATAAAACTGCATTATTTCTGCAGATTATAAACCAGATTATTAGGTGGCATTAATCCTTTTCAGTTGATCTTGCCCTACATAATATGGAGGTGGGCAGACACAGGGGTGCACATCCTGCCCCCCTTTGTGTTCCTGTTCCCTGGCTGTGCTTCCTTCATGTGTTAGATGAGGGCTAAGATCCTACACTGAATGGGCAGAGCATACCAGTCCACCCACACATTCCTGTGTCTTCCACTAGTAACTGTTAGTCCCCTGCTGCTGCTGACTTGTTTTACTGGGGAAACAATTCAAACTATGAAGAAGCAGTTGATCTCAGAGATTTCTAGAAAAAAAAGAGACTATCTTTTTGCACAGAAAATACCATTTTCTGTGCTAAAAACAGAGGATGGCAATGGCAAACCCGCTCCAAAGAAACTTGCCTTTAAAACCCTAAGATAGGTTTACCTTAAGGTCACCATAAATCAGAATCAACTTGAAGACAAACAACACACACACACCTGCATATTTGCTACATGATAATGGACTGTTACATGTTTGAATACATCTGCATGCAGACACATACTCCCACATGCACAACTTCATGGAGAATTTTATTCACATTCATCACACTTGCATATTGGTTCAAAGCAAAATCAGAATCAGGCAAGCTATTGGGATTGTGGGACCCACAAACCTATGGAAGCCCACCCCAAAATATCCATCACCAGATCAATGTCCGTCATTAAGCACTGCCAATTGGAAGGTTTCACTCCTGACCTTTCCTTTGCAAAAATCTATTCACCAAGCAGTAGGAGTATTATCAAGGTATCTTTTAGGGTGTGTTTGTCAGTCACAGCAGGCATTAATAGCACTCTAAAAGCATATGCCCAGTGGGAGGTATGCACAGTAACATGGCACATTTATGCAGTAAAGGGTAAAAGGTGAGCCTGTGTTTCCTCTCACCAAAGTGCAAAGAGATGAAAAATGAACAAGTGCAGTGACCAAAGAATGCTTGTGGTACATCAAGACAGGGTGGTTTAAGAAATATCGTAAGTAATTGGATACATGAGGATCAAACAGGATTTCTCCCAACACGTAATATGAAGGAAAATATAAGAAATCTCCTGAATCTGATCGAATATCATTCTAAAAATATAGACAAAAAACTAGCTTTACTCTTTATCAATGAGAAAGCGTTTGATAAAGTTAATTGGAAGTTCATGTTTAAAATATTGGAAAAAATGAATATGGGAGAAAATTTTATAAAATGGATTCAATATATATATATATAATAACCAAGAAGCAGTCCTAGTAATTAATGGAGAAAATACAAAAAAGTATAAGATACAAAGAGGGGTTAGACAAGGCTGTCCTTTGTCACCCCTACTATTTATAATTACCCTAGAGATATTAAACAATGCAATTAGGAGAAACGCCAAAATAGGAGTCAAAATTAAGAATAAAGAATTTAAATTACGTGCTTTTGCCAATAGCCTATTGATTTCTTTAGCAAATCTGGTAGAAAATACAGAAGAATTATTCAAAACTACAGTGTTGTCTCTGGATTATCAATAAATAAAGAAAAAACAAATATGTTAACTTTGAATGTATCCGAAGAAGAAAAACAAATATTGAAAACAAAGGTACATTTTCAATGTGTATAGAAAACATAATATCTGGGGATATATATTACAACGAAGAACTCAGATTTATTCAAAAATAATTATGAGTCAAAATGGAAAGAAATAAAGATCTAGAAAAATGGACAAGATTTGGGTTATCATGGATGGGGAAAATTTCGGCCATCAAAATGAATATACTATCGAAAATGTTTTTTTTTTTTTGTATCAGAATTTACCTATTATTATGAATGATAGACCTTTTCAAAATTGGAACAAAGATATATCTAAAATCCTCTGGTCTAGTAAAAGACCTAGAGTAAAATTCAAACTACTTCATGATGAAATAAATAGAGGGGGTTTAGCATTACCAAATTTTAAAGTTTACTACTATGCATGCACAATGGATTGGATAATGGATTGGCTGAAATTGAAAAATAGAAAGTTATTACAATTGAAAGGGGCAGATCTCAAATTTGGGTGGCATGGATACCTTTTTTTTTTAAATAAATTGGAAGCTAACAATGATTTCAATGATCATTACATCAGAAAATCTTTCTTACATATCTGGTTAAAACTTAAACCAAAACTGAGTATAGGAGTTCCGAAATGGGCTTCTATAAATGAAGGCTTTTTCAGGATGACATCTTTAAAAGATTCAAAGTGAGTGACATGAAAACTTATTAAGAAAAAATGAACTGAAATTGAAAACATTAGAAAAATTACATGAAAAAGGATTTTGGTGTACTTGGTTTACATATTTTCAAATTAGAGAAACATTTCTGTTAGATTTAAAATTAAATAATATTAAAGAAGCTGACCCAAGATTTGTAAAAATAATAGAATCAGAAAATGAACATAGAAATAAGAAACTATACAAACTCCTATTGGTTTGGATATGGAAGAAGAGCAGATAAAACACCAAATGATTAAGTGGGCCCAGAACATTGGATATTCAATAAGTTTAGCACAATGGGAGAAGACATGGTCTAAAAGACTAAAATATACAGTCAATTATAATCTAAAAGAAAATTGCTATAAAATGTTATATAGATGGCACTTAATGCCATTTAAATTGTCCAAAATTTATAAAATTTTGGTGTTTCTCACTTAAGTGGAAAAAAACTGAAGTTACTGGTATTAAGTGTGCAGTGGATTGGTATATAGCTTTGCATGGGGGTGTACCCAAATACTTTGGAGGATAGGATTGCTTTCACTCAGGAAGTCTTATGTTGGTTTTTGTTTGTTTATGTTTCTTTTTTGTTTTGTTGTTGTTGTTGTTGTTGTTGTTCTACTACTCTTTTTTATCTTTTTTTTCCCTATGTGATGTTATGAGGGGAGCTATATGTTTTACGAGGGAAGTTATGTATCTCCTTTAATATATTTATATTTGTAAATTTATTAGTTCCTTGATATGCGTGGTTATTTATCTATTTCAATGTCTGCTTATAGTTTTTGGGGTTTTTTTGTCTTTGTCAATTGAATATTTGTACAGTTTAATAAACTTTAAAAAAATTATAAAAAGGAAAAAAATGTTGGAAGTGTGAGAAAGAGCTGGGTACATTTTACCACATTTGGTGGGAGTGTAAATGTGCAAAATCCTTTTGGAACGAAATACATGGTGAAATGGAAAAGATAATGGAATTAACCTTATCGAAATATCCTCAGAGATACTTACTCTGTATAAACCAAGAAGAAAACCTGGAAAAAGATTATGGTAGACTTATATTTTATATGACAACAGCAGCCAGGATAATCTATGCTTCTAAATGGCAACAAAAAATTATTCCAGGAATAGATGAAGGGATTTGGAAATTATATGAGTTAATGGAAAATGATAGTTTAACACAAATTGTACAGAAAAAACACTTAAGAAGTTTGCAAATGTATGGGGTCCCTTTATTAAATATATGAAACAGAAATGGGATTAGAAAATGAAAAGTAAATATAAGAACTAAAAATTAGAAAGAGCTGTTGTCGAAGATGCGGTAATCCCAATGAGGACAAATTGTCATTAGATTTGCAACCATTGTCTATATGAATAATATCACATGATATTAAATATTAATGAAAGAATAAGAGAAAATATTATATAAAAGGTAAATAAGAATCAGTAGAATGAATTTAGGAAGTTAATCTTTGTTGTTTTAAATGTGATTGATGTTTGTATGTGGTCGTATTGTTGATGTATTGTGATATGTTTAAATTGTCTTGTCTATTGATATGTTTTTTAAACTAATAACATTTATTAAAATAAATAAAAAAGACAGAGTGGTGATGTATGCTTGCCTTAGAACAAGAAGTTAAGCCAGTTGCTACTGTAAGCCATTGAGTTTTCCAAGCTCAGCATACACGTCTTCCTTTATATTCCATTAATTTGGAGTGCCAAAGAAAGTGTGTGGATTGATTTCTTAGTCCTGGTTGTGGACCAACTGGTTGGCTTCTTGATTTAAAGAGAGCTAGAAGACTTCAATCAACTCTCAAAACAGTGCTAACATTTTGCACATCTACTCAAGCCTGCCCCTTCCATGAAGGAGCCATTAAAAATGATTTGTTCTGTTCTTTCTGTCCTGTCATGCTGTGTTTTACATTCCAAAGAGGTTGCCAACATTTTGCTAATGAAGTTTTCCCGGCATGGAGATAAATGGGTGGGAATATACTTCCTCTGTTCAAATGCTGCCTTTCAGGCTGTTGTTAAAGGAATAGAAGTAAGGACTGTTAAAAAACATTTACAACTCCATAAGGCAATCTGCCCATCAGCCAATCTCTCAGCTATCTTCAAGACAAAGTATATGCAGCTGGGAAACCTGCAGCCTTCCTTCCTGATGTTGGTGGACTCCAACTATCATCAATCTTGACCATTATGGCCAGTTGTGAAGAATATGGGAACTGTGGTCTAATATAACCTGGAGGCTACATGTTTTCTATAAACAAACAAACAAACAAACAAACAGGTCTATGGAAAAGTTGAGTTTTTTTAAAATGTGCTACTCACTTGTTTAAAGCTGACCTTATGATTGAATGTGCAGACATTTTTCTGCATATTTATGGTTGGCTACTTTTAAAAAAAAATGACACAAAGCCATTACAAATGGGCAATTTTGTGTATATGTGTGTGTGTGTTTTCAGTTATAACCATCTGTTCTCTAGGCCTCAGCATAACACCAACCTACCGATCCCCAGTGGTGATTCACCACACTTACCCGATGCTATATAAGGGTTTCAGCTACAAAATAAGAAACCGTTTGCCTTAAATAGCAGTCGCTCCATTTCAGAAAGGCAGATGAAAGTGGTTTTCAACTTTTGGAAACATTGGTTGACAGTTACATCTCTCCTTAAATGGGCACTGCTTGACCTTACTTGAGCTGGTCACAAACAAAGGGAAGCCATTCTAGTAGTTTCTGAAAATAAATACATTGACTTTGAGTGTATATTTACATACTCATATTCACTGCAATTTTATGTGTCTAAGAAGCTGCGCCTTAGCTCATACTCAACAGCTGAATTCACAGTTCTATTTTAATCTATTTTGTTGCTGCATTTGGTTCTAAGGAAATCAGAGGCTAACTTGGAATATAGCAGCTTCATTTATATGTCAGTTGCCCCTTCTAGAATAGATAGTAAATCCTATAGGGTCACCTCCTCCCATATAATTTGCCCCATACACTCTGGTGGATGTTTACTCCAGTCAGCCATGACGACTAGGTTGGCAACTGTTAGCCAGAGGACTTTTTCTTCAGATGTCCCTAGACTGTGGAACGACCTGCCAGAAGAGACTCGACAGCTGAATATGCTGTCCGAATTTAAAAGAGCATTAAAGACGTCTCTTCGGGCAGGCTTATCTAGATTATTTTTAAATTGTGAATTTTTAATGATGAATGTTAAATGAAGATTGCTTAAATATGAGTATATTTTCTTTGTCCTTTCAAATTGATGTGTGTTTTCACTGACCTTGTGTATTTACTAATTGTTGTTGTTACCTAAATGGATCCATGGGGAGATGGGTAAGAAATAATAATAACAATAATAATAATAATAATAATCAACCATGATCAAGGCTATTTTGCTACTTGAGGTGTAGGACAAAATGGCATTCACCCCATCATTCCATGTACAAAAGCCAATGAACTAGCAATTTCATCTTGCTTCAACAGTGGCAATAGGACTGAATCTCTGAGGTAGCAAGCTAAGGGGGGAAGCAGACGGGCGGCCGTGGGCTGCCCCGGGAAGCTGCGCCACGGGGCCGAGGTATCCCCACACCTCAGCCCCGCGGCGCAACTTCGCCGCCCCTGGAAGGAGTGCTAAATTAGCGTTCCTTCCACAAGTCGCCAAAGGTGCGCCGCAAAAGGTTGTATGGATGCTGCAGCGGGAGGTCATCCTCGGAGCGCCGGCCGTGTGGAGGCCCGGCTGCTCCGAGGATGACTTGGGGAAGGGGTTGGGGCGCCCACCGTGTGGCTGCCCCTCCCCTTCCCTGCCCCCAAAACGGCACTTTTAGCCGTCTGCTTCCCCTCTAACTTAGGGGAGAGAAATATGCCAGACACACCTCTGCTTAATTACTTTCATTCCTTATCCACTGCTTGAGGCAAATGCATCAGTGAACCTGATGGTAGGGTTGACCATCTCTGGAAGCAGAGGGTGGCATTTTTGCACACATTAATAGTATTATAAAGGCATTAGTAGCTCTGATTTATTTTTTCTCCTTCATGTTTCTAGGTTACATTTGGCAGAAGATCCTCACTCCCCAGATCTCTCATCTATTCTTGGGCTATAACTAGTATCCCCACCCCTATGTTGTGTCTTTGCCTCTGTGTATGTACTGTCATTCCTTACTCCCTGTTATTACTGTGCAACATATGCATGTCTCCAAAGGGATGCTGAATACTTCCTGATCCTCATGGTTCTCTGCCCAGTGTTGATTGTTGCATGCTAAGATGCTGGCTGATGTTGACTGCTACTGCACACCACTTGGCAGACATTGTCAATGTTGACTGTAGGCCTGCTGTGTATCAGTCACTGTGCAAACGCTGAGTGCAGCTACAAACCACTGAAGTTAAAAAGGCAATATCAAAGATTTTCATCTAGAGAACAACCAATATCAAAATATATTTCAGAGAACTGGAGAGGGAAATTAATTTCAGTGCTAAATACATACAGCATTTATTATGATGGCTTGTGAATAAGTTGTCTGCCAGGGACAAGAAGGACAGCAATTTCTGGGCAGCCATTTTGAATGGGTGAGTGTTTAAATTTTTTAAAAACACTTGGGAGAGTGTGTTTGTTGTTGAGGGGGTGGGGCTTCTGTGAGTCACATCTGTGAGTCATTAGGGGGTGGAGTTAGCCACCTAGTTCTACATAACTCCTCCTAGAGGTTTTCCAGGCCAGTCTCTGCCAGGGAGAAGAAACTCTTATCAGAGGCGCGAGCCGAATGGCACACAAATTTTTCACAAGACAAGGGAAGGCACAGCACAGGAAGAAGACAGCCTGGGAACTTTGTTTTAGTGGTTCTCCTTAAAAAATTTAAAAAAAAAATTATAGGGCTTTGGAGGGTTTTTGCTCAGAGGAAGAGTCAGAGATTTGCCTTCAGAATAAGGTAGCATCCAAGAGCTCTCTATTGAGTTATAAACCCAGTTGATTGAGATCGCTGACAGAGCCTGATGAAAAGGCCAAGCCAACAGGGGCCCATTATGTGGGTCTTTACTGGGGGACTTTTTGAGGGAGAAGCCCACAGTCCTGTTTCAGTGCTTACTTAAGATTTCTCAATATTCCATTCCATCCAGTGTCATCTGAGGGAGAGACACTAGGCCCAGCACCTTCGGGCCTAGAGTAAGAAGAAGAGCCCTCCCTCCATTCCATCCAGTGTCATCTGAGGGAGAGACACTAGGCCCAGCACCTTCGGGCCTAGAGTAAGAAGAAGAGCCCTCCCTCCATTCCATCCAGTGTCATCTGAGGGAGAGACACTAGGCCCAGCACCTTCGGGCCTAGTGTAAGAAGAAGAGACCTCCCTCCATTCCATCCAGTGTCATCTGAGGGAGAGACACTAGGCCCAGCACCTTTGGGCCTAGTGTAAGAAGAAGAGCCCTCCCTCCATTCCATCCAGTGTCATCTGAGGGAGAGACACTAGGCCCAGCACCATCGGGCCTAGTGTAAGAAGAAGAGACCTCCCTCCATTCCATCCAGTGTCATCTGAGGGAGAGACACTAGGCCCAGCACCTTCGGACCTAGAGTAAGAAGAAGAGCCCTCCCTCCATTCCATCCAGTGTCATCTGAGGGAGAGACACATGGCCCAGCACCTTTGGGCCTAGTGTAAGAAGAAGAGACCTCCCTCCACTCCATCCAGTGTCATCTGAGGGAGAGACACTAGGCCCAGCACCTTTGGGCCTAGTGTAAGAAGAAGAGACCTCCCTCCATTCCATCCAGTGTCATCTGAGGGAGAGACACTAGGCCCAGCACCATCAGGCCTAGTGTAAGAAGAGCCCTCCCTCCATTCCATCCAGTGTCATCTGAGGGAGAGACACCAGGCCCAGCACCATCGGGCCTAGAGTAAGAAGAAGAGACCTCCCTCCATTCCATCCAGTGTCATTTGAGGGAGAGACACTAGGCCCAGCACCATCGGGCCTAGTGTAAGAAGAAGAGCCCTCCCTCCATTCCATCCAGTGTCATCTGGGGGAGAGGACACTAGGCCCAGCACCATCGGGCCTGGAATAAGAAGAAGAGCCCTCCCTCCATTACCATCTGATGTCATCTGGGGGAGAGACACTAGGCCAAGCACCACCCAGCCTAGAATAGGAAAGAGGGATGAGATTCGAATGTATCTGCTTTAATGTTTGTTTTGATGTTTTGAAATGCTGTACGCCGCCCCGATTGCCTAGCAGAGGGGCGGGATATAAATAAAAATTATTATTATTATTATTATTAATATGGACACTGAGGGAGCTGCTGCAATCACCTGCAACACTTGTGGAATGTTTCTCTTCTTGCCAAGAGATGTGGGGAACTTCACCTGCACCAAGTGCATGTTGGTAGCTCTCCTGGAAGAAAAAGTCCAGCAGCTGGAGGCCCAGGTAGCTACACTTCATCATATTAGGGAACAAGAGGTTTTCCTGGACAGAGCAGAATGAATGGTCTTGGATGGGGACCACACAGAGGAAGTTGTTGGAGAGGAGGTCACTTAACGCACACAGGAGGTACACCACTGGAAGAATGTCACACACAGAAGTAGGGAAACCAGGGATCGTTCTGGGAGCTTGCAGCTACAGAATCGATTTGAAGCGCTCTCTCTTATCAAGAATGAAGGGGCAGAGCAGCAGGGACAGTCCTCAGGGACAGTACAGGGGATCCTGAGAGTACCACCACAGGGAATAGCCACTGCTAAGCCTCAGAGGAGGCATGTGGTGGTGGTTGGGGACTCCTTGTTGAGGGGTACAGAAGCAGTTGTTTGTCAGCCTGACAAGATGTCCTGGGAGGTGTGTTGTCTCCCTGGGGCAAAAATCCGTGATGTGACAGCAAGGCTGACAAGACGTGTCAAAGATACTCACCATTACCCCTTCCTCTTGGTCCAAGTGGGAACCAATGATACTGCAAGGCATAGCTTTCAGAATATCACAAGGGATTATGAGGCTTTGGGTAGGAAGTTGAAAGAGTTGGATGCACAGGTTGTTATCTCATCTCTTCTCCTAGTTGAAGGGCACGGCTCAGGAAGGGAGAGGAAAATAGCAGATGTGAATAACTGGCTCCGTAGATGATGCTGCCAAGAACAATTTGAATTCTTGGCTCATAAGCTGCAGTTCCATGAGACTGGACTTCTTGCAAGAGATGGGTTGCACCTCACACCAGTTGGCAGAAACATTTTGCCAATAGTCTCAAATATTTGATCAGGAGGGCTTTAAACTGAGTCATGTGGGAGAGGGAGACAGTACCTTGGAAGGTATCTTGGAAGGCAGGAGTATATCATGGGCTGGAGATAATAGTCAAAGTGTTATAGAGTGAACAAGGGAAATGATGCAAGGGCCCAACAATGAGAGGCAAAAACCCTCACACAGGCAGCAAGTGGGGAGCACATATGCTCTTAGACAGGGGTAGGCAACCTTTCCCCTTTAAGGGCTGAGGGACTTCAGCTCCCAGAAGCCTCAGCCATGTTGGCCAATAGTCCCATGTTGGCCAATAGCTCCTGGGATTCTGGGAGCTGAAGTCCCTCGGCCCTTAAAGGGGAAAGGTTGCCTACCCCTGCTCTTAGATGTCTCTAAATTAATGCACAGAGCATGGGAAATAAACAAGATGAACTTGAACTCCTAGCACAACAAAGCAAATATGATATAATAGGCATCACTGAAATCTGGTGGGGTGAGTCTCATGATTGGAATGTAGAAATAGAAGGATATAACCTTTTTAAGAGAAATAGGCCAAACAAGAAAGGAGGAGGAATAGCATTATATGTCAGGGATTTTTATACCTGTGAAGAGACCCAGGACTTAAATCCTGGAAATCAAGCGGAGAGCATCTGGATAAAAATTAAAGGGGAAGGAAACAACAGGGATGTTATAGTGGAAGTCTACTACAGACCCCCAAGTCAAACTAAGGAAATAGATGATGCCTTTCTAGAACAGATGACCACACACTCAGAAAGGAGAGATGTAGTAGAGATGGGTGACTTCAACTATCCTGATATTTGCTGGAAGTCAAACTCAGCCAATACTCCAAGGTCTAGCAAATTCCTCACTTGCCTTGAAGGCAATTTCTTTGTCCAAAGGTGGAAGAGGCAACAAGGGGATCAGCTATTTTAGATCTGATCCTAACCAACAGGGATGACCTGGTAAATGGGGTGCAAGTGGTGGGATCCTTAGGTGGGAGTGATCATGTTCTCCTGGAGTTTCTTATACAGTGGAAAGGAGAAGCTAGGCATGGTCAAACACTCATTCTAGACTTTAGAAGAGCTGATTTCAAGAAGCTTAGGGAAACACTGGGAGTGATCCCGTGGTCAGGAATACTAAAGGAGAAGGGAGTTCAGGATGGATGGGAGTTTCTCAAATGGGCACAATCTCAAACTGTTCCAATGAGAAGGAAAAATAGGAGGTGTCTCAAGAGGCCGGGTTGGATGACAAAAGAACTTTCAACTGAACTACATTTTAAACGGGAGATCTATAAGAAATGGAAAAAGGGCAAAATCACTAAAGAGGAATTCAAACAAATAGCTAGCATGTGTAGGGGTAAAGTCAGGAAAGCCAAAGCACAGGATGAGCTCAGGCTTGCTAGAGGGGTTAAGAACAATAAAAAGGGACTTTTTTGGGTATGTCCATGGCAAAAGAAAGAAGAAGGAAATGGTAGAGCGGTGAAGAAATTCTAATAGGGGACAGAGAAAAGTCAGAACTACTCAACACCTTCTTTGCCTCAGTCTTCTCACAAAAGAAAAAGAGTGCTCAACCTGAGGAAAATGGAGCAGAGGACAGAATAGGGGAAATGCAGCACAGAATAAGTAAAGAGGTAGTACAGGAATACGTGGTTAATCTAAATGAATTTAAATCTCCAGGACCAGATGAACTACATCCAAGGATATTAAAAGAACTGGCTAATGTAATCTCAGAGCCACTGGCAATAATCTTTGAGAACTCCTGGAGAACAGGAGAAGTCCTAGCAGACTGGAGGAGGGCAAACATTGAGCCGTTGCAGATCGGCCCAAAGGGCTGGCCTGGGGGTGAAGTTAGGGTAGAGCAGCCACACGGCGCATGCCAGCTGCCCCAACCCCACCCTGATGCTGTCCTGACACCACACGCTGTGGCTGCACCAAAAGGGCATGAAAGAGCTGCAGCTTCGGCTCTTAGGGTGGCCTTTTGCTGCCCCTAAAAGGAGCAGCATTTTGCTGCTCTTTTAGGGGTGGCAAAAGAAGGATCAGGGCCACGACTTGGGCTTGCTACGGCCCTGATCCGCCACTCCCCGGGGCGGCTCTATGCTGCCCCAAACGGGCCGTGTTCATCAGCCCAAAGTTATCAAAGTGTAGTCAGTCCATGGTCAAAGAGGCATGGGAGGCAGAGTTCCATCAGTCACTCAGTTAAAATGGTTGAGAACAATGAAAACATGGCTGAACTGCTGAGCAATCTATGGCCAGCTATCTCAACAACACCTGGGGGCTAATTAATTAGTGTTTCTGGTTTAACAGCCTTTGGGATCAACACTCCTCACTTTGTCATTCATAAAGGATAGGCGTGTGTCATTTTCAGGAGCTTCTGCCAGCTTTTGCAAGGCCCTCCACTGCCTCAGCCCCCAGTTCATAGAATCATAGAATCATAGAGTTGGAAGCGACCACAAGGGCCATCCAGTCCAACCCCCTGCTATGCAGGAACTCAAAGTCAAACCATCCCCAACAGATGGCCATCCAGCCTCTGTTTAAAGACCTCCAAAGAAGGAGACTCCACCACACTCTGAAGGAGTGTGTTCCACTGTCAAACAGCTCTCACTATTAGGAAGTTCCTCCTAATATTGAGGTGGAATCTCTTTTCCTGTAGATTGCATCCATTGTTCCAGGTCCTGTTCTCTGGGGCAGCAGAAAACAAGCTAGCTCCCTCCTCAATATGACATCCCTTCAAATTTTTAAAGAGAGCTATCATATCCCCTCTTAACCGTCTCTTCTCTAGGCTAAACATACTCATTTCCCTAAGTCGTTCCTCGTAGGGCATGGTTTCCAGACCCTTCACCATTTTAGTCACCCTCCTCTGGACATGCTCCAGTTTTTCAACATCCTTTTTGAATTGTGGTGCCCAGTACTGGACACAGTATTCCAGATGGGGCCTGACCAAAGCAGAATACAGTGGCACTATTACTTCCCTTGATCTAGATACTATACTTCTACTAATGCAGCCTAAAATTGCATTGGCCTTTTTAGCTGGGGCATCACACTGTTGACCCATGTTCAACTTGTGGTCCACTAGGACTCCTAGATCCCTTTCACACATAGTCTCGTTAACCCAGGTGTCCCCCATCTTATATCTATGCATTTCATTATTATTTTTTTGCCCTAAGTGCAGTACCTTACATTTCTCTGTGTTGACGTTAATTTTGTGAACTTTGGCCCAGCTTTCTAATCTATTAAGATCATTTTGAATTTTCACCCTGTCCTCTGAGGTATTAGCTGTTCCTCCTAATTTGGTGTCATCTGCAAATTTGAGAAGCATGCCCCCTATTCCTTCATCCAAATCGTTGATAAAGATGCTGAAAAGCACTGGTTACTTGGTTTCAGAAAGAGGTCAATTATCAGGAGGTGCAGGTTCCTGACAATTTGCCGCCTCCTCTCCCTCTGAATTGTTGGATTCTAGAGGGTGAGTTATGACACTTACCAGTTCTTAGGGTTTCTTGGGAAGACAGCATCATTGTTAACACTGTGCATAAATGGACCCTAGAATAAAATTGTTGTGTATCCTCATCTTCTACTGGGTGCCCTTGTTCAAAGTAGTAGCCTGTCACCCATTCCCTTGTCCCACATATTCCATTTCTTCTTTTCTATTTTCTGATCATGTTTTCTGTTTTCTGTTCTACACTGTGGAAATAATAGTTTGACACCACTCGCTGCAATAGCGCCACCCTACAGAATCCTGGGATTTGTAGCTTTGTGAGGAACCAGCAGTCTTTGGCAGAGGAGGCTAAAGATCTTCTAAAACTACAAACCTCAGGATTCCATAGGAATCCAGCTTCATAGGTCTCTAACTAGATGACTTAAAGTCATGGCAAACTGCATCATTTCTACAGTGTAGATACACCCTATATCTCAACATTCTGTAGTTATTGAATATATTCAGTCCACATTTGTCTGCCTTTGGGATTATTTGTGACACTTAATTATTTTTTATTAAATGTTCTGCAAATGTTGGTGTTTCCCCTGAACATGCGAATCAACCTCTTGTTTACAAGGATTTCTCTTCAAATCTCCAATAGGATGTAAATTTTGACCAACATAGTCCTTGCATGATCATTTCTCCTGCTATGGGAGAGAACTAAGATTTCTGCATAGGATCATGTCAGTATTCATACCATGTGCTGTCAAAAGAACACATAAATGACTCCTAGAGCAAATCAAGCTTGAATTCTCATTAGGAGCCAAAATGACTAAGCTGAGAGTATCTTATTTTGGACATATAATGGGATAACATGATTCATTAGAAAAGTTGAAAAAATGCGAGGGAGTAGGAAAAGAGGAAGATGACATTATAGATGGATGGACCTGGTCATGAGAGCCACAGCCATGAGTTTGCAAGAATGGAGCAGAACTGTTCATAACAGAATCTCCAGCAGGTTTCTCATTCATAACATCACCAAAAGTAAAAAAAAACAAAAAAAAAAAACAACAACCCCAAAAACAAAAAAACAACCAGATGGCAAATAACAACAAATTCTCACTCTGTGAAGTGCTCTGCCCAGAAAAACATTTTGCGTTTGTGCAGAAAGCATGTTTTAGGCACAAAAAACAATGTATTTTGTGCAAAGCTTAAAAATATTTATATGCTGAATAATCCCTAGAATGCGAAGCACAAATACTATGAAAAAAATTTCACTGCTACATTGTTCTTCCAGTGAAGGTTTCCCAAATGTCAAGAAACAAGATTCTTTTTAGGCATATGAATAAATGTCAATATTGTGTCCATCTCTAGTCTCCATCTGGTTGGCAGTACAATTAATACTCAAGTTTACTTTCAACAAATAGAATATGCCCATAATATTTCTCTTCAAATGCTGTATTGAAGTGTATCTGTACATTTAATTCTGTGTCTCAGACCTGAGCGACAAACAAAGACCTTATGAACTCAGTTTGCAAATGACTCAGGTTTCATAACCTTTCATTTTGACTATAGTGTTCAAGAGGGTAGCAATGAGTTGTTACACTTTTGAACAATATTCTGTTTTAATGATCTCTCTCCAGAATCTTCTCCTTTAATGGGCTGCATCAGTGAGGTAAATAGAATATTTTCACATAATTAATGGGTGATTTCCAGATAGATAGGAAGACTTTTAAGCCACTGTTGTCAAGTGCTGGTGGCAATTAAATGCTGGGGAAAGGACCAGAATGGATTGGGGTTAATAGAATGTACCCAAGGATGTATGTGAAATCCAAAACCAGTGGGTTTTAGGGCTCCATCTTAGAACTGAGACATATGTGCACAGTGACCCTGAATAGACCCAGCTCCCAGCTGTTGATAAACGATGAATTTCTGTTTATTTATTTTTCATGCCTGTTGCAATATTGGCCAAGGAAACCTGTCCCACCAGTGCTGGAGTTCCAATTTCTCATTTATCCTCTGTTTCCCAGCCTCTCAGGAAAGTCAATAGAAGTCAGTGGAACAATAATGGGAGAGGAGGACCTGGATTAGTGGTGGAGCTTGTCTCTCACCAAGAGACATGTGACTCTAGGGCTGAGTGCTGGTTTCTAATTATTATTAACAAAAGCAAAGGGGAGGGTGGAAAGAAATGTGATCTTCCTGTAGTGTGGTTTGCAAATACTATTCTTGAACACACGTACAGAAGTATAACTCTTTAAGGGGTTGGAAAAGAATGCAACACCCCATTTTCACACCAGGTTTCATTTTAGTAATTTTAACAAATGGCAGACTGTCCGCTATGAGAAAGTTTTCCATTTTACTTGCTGTTTATACCAAATTAGGGTGAGTTTGGCACATGAATTTGGGAAAAACTGGTGATATCAAGAAAGTATGGTGGAAGAATAGTATGCCAAAGGGCCATTCCATACATGATTACATTGATACAAAACTATATTTGCCATGGAGTGCTGGGCAGGGAGCAGTTGTGGATTTTCCTAAAGCCCAATGAGTATACTAGCATAGGTTTGCAAAAATGTGTTTGTTGAATTCATTGTCTACATCTTTAACCCCATCTTTCCACAGGGACTCAAAAGACTTTTTGCATGCATGCCCTTGTGCCTTCTGCACTGGGCTAAATATGTGGGCTGGGCTATACATGTATATTTTGGGCTACTATGTATGTACTCTGCTTATTAAGGACTTTAAAGAAACACTCTCACAAATGGTTACATAAAAAGTATTTGGTTAATATTTCTGATTTGCAAATGGGGACTTGGGGCTAAGGGAGAGCATGTAGTCCAAAGCCAGAGCACATCTATTGTTAAAGAGCCATGTGCAAAAGCTTTTCCAAGGGGTCATTCCCACTTACATTTACATCGGTTTGCGAATTGTGTTGATACTGGGTGACTGAATTGATCTAAGCTGATGCTTAGTTCCCACTATGGAAGTGAATTTTGACTTTAGACTATGTATGATTGCCAAGGGTATAAGGTGGGGTATAAGAAATAATAATAATAATAATAATAATAATAATAATAATAATAATAATATAATTTCCTACTAGTTTCTTTGCACTGCAGCTGGGGGGGCAGGTTTGCTGGGCTTGTAGATCCTGCAGCCACCCTCCAGATGTGGTTGAATCCCATGTCCCATCAAAGAGGGGCTTCAGGGGTGCAGAACCTGGGGAGGGGGGAAAGGAGTGGTCAAAAGGACCCCTTGGCTCAGGGGGAAGTCCTCCACTGGATTCTGCCCTGAAGGCCATGGGGGGCTCTTCTGGGGCCCCAATCCCACATGGCCAGAACTGGGAGGCACCTAAGGCAGAGGCAGAAGCAGCCATGCCAGAAAGGAAGGAGGGAGGGAAGCGGTATCCAGCCCGGGCCAAGTTGCAGAAAGGCTCCCATGGCTGTCTGCCAGGCACTGGCTGAGCCCCTGAGAGAGAGAAGGAGGGTCCCCCATCTCAGCGACCCTTCCTGTGCACTCATCTGGTTGGCAAAGTCCTCAGCGGAGCTAATGAAGTTGCTCTGCCCCAGGCTGAAATGGTTGCAGACATGGCTGGGCAGGCGAGCATTTGGTCAGTGGGGTGCACAATCTCCTGCTGGGGGCAGTGGTAGGGAAGGACGATGGAGAGGTGACTTTCCCAAAGTAACTGAAGCCAGCTCCCAGTGAGTGCAACTTTGGTAGGATGCTATTCAGATCCATCATTTACATTTGTTGAACACACTTCTGAATCACTTCTTTTCAAAAGAACCGCCAAAAAACTAGTGTTTGGAAATAACATGGTTTTTTGTTTTTGTGGTTTTTTTTTTTTTTTTGCATTTGTCTTGCTTCCAAGTGATTCAGAATGATCACAGTTGCACCTGAAACCATTTCCAATGGGGACTAGGCACATATACAGCAATCAGCAATTCGCTTTAAATCACAGTGGGAATGAGCCCCAAGATGAAATGCAATGTACTTGCCAAGATTCTTATCAGCAGTCTCTCTGTTGGTTTAAACTGTTGTCAATTCCTTTGATTTCAAATAAGCCAATAATGCAGGAAACAACTAGGAAGAAAGGTCATCCACATTAAGGACATTAGAACATAAGAAGATGCATTCTGCATCAAGCCAAAGCCTAGACACTTCTTGTTCTAGTAGTCAATCAGCTGTCTATGGACAGCCTACAGTAAGGACACAATTGAAAAGAACTTCCTTGTACTTTCTGGCTAACAGTATGCAGCATAAGAATGAACAGCACTGTGTACATAATAACCAAAATATATTTTACTAGTTCATAGAGTTAAAAAAAAAACTTTGAATGTATGCCATCTTAAATGTCAACTTCCTTGATGAACTGTGACTATTTAGAGCAACCAAGAATCTGTTCAAGAGTTCATTGACCTCACCAAAGACCATATGCCCAATACAAGGAAGAAAAAGATCCTCATCCCTTCAGTGCTTGAGAATGTAATATAGTTTAATGAGATAACAATTTGTGATAACAATTTCATGATAACAATTTTTTGCCCATATGTAACTCCTGGTAACCAGGAGTTACCACCAGTCTATGCATATCCCTTGTCCTTCATACTCCCCAGAGTGTGACAATGGTTATGTTGACTGTGGCTGCTGTGACCGGCAGTCCTGTTACATCTGAAGGACTTTATGATTTCCACCTCTACTCCAGAATCTGGTTTTTGGCATTCCTATGGCACACATGCACCCAAGCAGACAGACTTGACCAGTCACATAAATCTGTTTAAATACCACCAAGAGTTGAGCTAAGAAGCAACAGGATACAGTGCTCATGTTCAGATGGTACTTTCCAAGATATTTGTTTTATGGCCACAGAAAAAAAGAAGAAAGAGTTACTGCTCTTCTGCACTACAGTACCCCTATGTTTCTCATCCTTTGCTTACATAGGATACTGTCCAGAGGAAGGGTCTGGCTGAATTTCATCTTTTTCCATTCCTTTGTGCAAAATGGGCTGATTGGACACTCAAAATTACCTGATTGTGTCAGCACATTGCTATTTATTATAAGTATGTGAGAACATTGTAGAAATCAGACTTACCAAAAGCAGACAAAAACTGTAATAATCCTTGGTATACTTAGGGCCTAAGCAGACTGCCAGAAATAGTGCACATTAAATTGAGGCACTGCCCTGGCTCAGTGCTAGGGAGTCATGGGAACTGTAATTTATTGTGGCACCAGAGCTCTCTGACAGAGAAGGCTCAATATCTAAGAAAAAAATACAATTCCCATGATTCCCTAGCACTGAGCCAGGGCAGTGCCTCAATTTAATGTGCACTATTTCTGGCAGTCTGCTTAGGCCTTTACTTGGGATTGAGCCCCGTTAACACAATGGGATTTTGTTGTTGTGTGCCTTTAAGTCAATTCCAACTGATGACAATTCTATGGTGTCCCTATTACAGTTTGTACAGAGCGGGTTTGCCTTTTTCTTCCTCTGAGGTTGAGAGAAGGTGACTTACCCAAGGTCACCCAGTGGGTTTCCATGGCTGAGAAGAGATTTGAACCCTTGACCAGGAGCTGACCAAGAGCTCCAGAGTTGTAGTCCAGTGCTCAAATTACTACATATACTGGCTCAGTGGGATTTACATACATGCTTAAGATTGAGCTGCAAGGGTTAACGTTTCTTGGATGTACACATGCATTCCTTTATTAGGCAAATTAAAAATCAAATTTTGTAGTAAGGTGAAGGGCTCTAACAAAGTATATAATCACATGAAGAATGTAAATGAAGTGAAAGAGGTTGTTAAGGGAACTGAAACACAGATGACAGTACAAAGGATGAGACAAAGGAAAAGGTGGAGGTGGAATTTAACAAGGTTGGAAATTCAAAGGCAAGATAGCAGGCCATCCCCTGCTCTATATATACCCTTTTGGTCTCATGCAATAAAGGCTAAAAATAAAATAAAATACATTGATGTATAAATAAACCACAATTTTGTCTACTGTTTTTTAATCTACTATTTAAAATGGAGGATTACAAAAATAAAATGAAAATCATAATTTTCTTTTGCCAAAATCAATACAATTAGAGATTGGCTGAACTATTTTTAAAACAATAAATAAATAGCCTCTTTGCTAGAGTCTTCCCTGTGTTTCATTCCAGGGCCTTTGTCCTTACTGGTCTGAGTTTTGATCCAAAAATATACAAGGATATGCCAAACCACTAAATGCAACTGACACAGAGTCAAATGGCAACTCAGCTGAGTGAATTTGTGGGTGAGAGCAGTATGATTTTATGCTTGCTTAGATCAGATCACAAATAAGACAGTTTGTTTTATAGGGGTAAGAAGTAATATTTAAACACTTACATTTATATCACAGGCGGTTTAGATGGGATCGTCCCAGTTTATCCCAATAATACTTTAAGGTTGTGATTTGTTCAAGACTACCCAGTGAGAGCTTCCTGGCTCAGCATGAATTTGAACCTAGGTCCACAAACAACTTCATCCATATTACTGCAGTAGTTCTCCAGTATTACCTAGCATGCAGGATGCATTTATGCAAAAGCTAAAATATCTAATTCTTGTCATTATAAAAATGCTTCCATATGTCTTCCATGATGATTAGAACTACTATACATCAGTTGTCGTTGCTGTGTACCTTGATGTTGTCAGGCAACACAGGGTTTTCTTGGCAAGATTTGTTCAGAATTTGCCTTTGCTTCCCAGAAGGTGACTTGCCCAAGGTCACCCAGTGGGTTTCCATGACTGAACTGGGAATCAAACCCTGGTCTCCAGAGTTGTAGTCCAGCACTCAAACTACTAAACATAATTAGCTCTCCTTGGACAAAGTACTACAGAAAGTACTGCACTTGGATTCTTCTCACTGAAGAGCTACAGAACTTGATGGAAGCCCCACTAGGTTAGAAGAACTTAAAACATGTTCCCACTACAAAAGGGGCACTGGCACAAATATGACAGGAGGTCATCTTTGCAATTATTCCTCCAGCAAATATATCCTGGTGGAACCACCAAAATGGGTTACACATTTCCTATTCTCCTTTAGATCTCAGCCACCAGCTGTCCCTGCTGTTGTTGAAACTATACACCAGTGCAAAGAATTTTCATTTCATGGACTTCATCATGAGTGGGTATTAAAAATAGGGCCCTGCTATGTTGACAATCATCCCAGTGTAGGAGAGCCAAGAATGTAATAAAACTCAGCACCAGAGCTTGGAAAGAAGTTAAAGAAATACCATAACCTGTAACTATTTACTCTCAACTTCCTATTCTCAACCTCTCTCCTCATGTCCTGCAGATTTGCAGACTGCTAGAAATAGTGCAAATTGAGTCCACTTTAAGGGTTAGGGTTAGGGAATCATGGGAACTGTATTTTATTGTGGCACCAGAGCTCTCTGACAGAGAGGGCTCAATGTCTCAGGAAAAAAACAATTCCCATGACTCCCTAGCACTAACCCTAACCCTTAAAGTGGACTCAGTTTGCACTATTTCTGGCAGTCTGTTGCAAGTCTGTGATGCTTTCTGCTAGTAGTATGGTGTCATCTGCAGACTGTTGATTATCCTTTCTCCTATTTTCACTCCTCCTTCTTCTGAGTCTAACCCTGCTATATGTATGATATTTTCTGCAAACAAGTTGAACAAATAGGGTAATAGAATGCAGCTTTTTCTTATGCCTTTGACATTTGGGAACCATTCTGTTTCTCCATATTCTGTTCTAACAGTAGCCTCTTGTCCTAAGTACAGATTGCTCATCAAGACTATGAAATGTAGTGGCATTCCCAATTTTTTAAGACCATCCCATAGCTTTTCATGATCTATGTGGTCAAAGGCTTTGCTATAATCTATAAAGCACAAGCTGATTTTCTTCTGAAATTCTTTGATTCACTCCATTATCCACCATATGTTTGTGATGTGGTTCCTAGTGCCTCTTCCTTTCCTGAGCCCTGCTTGCACTTCTGGGATTTCTTTCCCCCATATATGATTGGAATCTATGCTGCAAAATTTTGAGCATAATTTTGCTTGCATGGGGAATTGTTGCTATAGTCCTGTACTTGCTGCAGTATTTTGTTTCTCTTTTTTTGTGGATGGATATGTATATTGAATCTGTTGGCCACTGTTTTGTTTTCCATATTGCTGACATATTTTAATTAACACTAGAGTTGCTTCTGTCTGTGTGCACTATAGCAGTTCAACTGGAATATTGTCTATTCCTGGTGATACAGTCTTCTCAGTTTTTCTGAGTGCAGCTTCCACCTCACTTTCTAAAATGTGGGCTTCAACTTCATATGATCCTTCATTCCATGGGCCTTTCATTGTTTTAATCTCTTTTTTATAGCTTTTCTGTGTATTGCTTCCATCATTTTTTAAAAAAAATTGTTTAGTTTGTGTAGTATGTTCTTCTGATAGTCTAGCATTCCCACCCATGGTTTGAATTTCCCTTTAACTTCAGGGATCTTGTGGAAGAGGTCTCTTGTTCTTCCTTTTTTGTTGTTGGCATCTATTTCTCTGCCTTGATCAGTATACGAGAGGGTATCGTAAAGTTTTAATTATCACATTTTAAAAAATTGACAGAAATTTTGTTTTGATTTGTAGTTGTTAACTTATCTCTATGTAGTCACCATCCAGTTTACACATTTTCCCCAGAGTTTCTTGACCCTCTGAATACTGTACTGTTACTGTAGAAGTCCGCAGATTATGCCTTACAAGGATTTTACACTTTAGTCACTTCTGGCACAACCTGTCACAAAACTAAAGGACACAATGAGCTGATTTTCTCAACATCATGCACTCAGGGACCAATGATGACACTAATAAAATTTCATCAATATACCTTAATAACTTCTGGGTGATAATTATTATTTTACAATACTCCCTCATAGTAATTCTCTTTATCCTTGCTCACTAGTCATTGAATAGTTGCATTCATAATTTCAGTTCTGTTCCTATCTCCTTTCTCTTTTGCTTCTCATCTTTCTTTTACTGCTTGCAGCATTTCTTCTCTTATCCATTGTTTCTTCTCTTTCTTTTCGACCATACATAGTGTCTTTCAGCATTCTTCACTTACTATGTTCCTTGCTGTCCATAGTTCTTCTGATTCCATGTCAATAATGCCTAATAAAGCAAATTTATTTTTCACATTGTGTGTAAATTGATGTTAAAGTGATGGAGATCATGTTGCCCAAAAGAAACAGTTTTTTTGTACAAAATGGCCTATTTTTGGAACACTAATTGGAACAGTAATCTCTACAAGGAGAGCTTGGGCAAATTGGGGGGCAGTACCTGATGGCTTCAGAACCTGATGTGCTTACTCAGGTTCCCTGTATTGTAAAAGGGCAAGGTTCTCAAAACATGCAGATTAAGAAAATGAAACACATACATGGATATTTACATAAACTATCTATATACTGTTCCCTGGTCACCAATCCAATGTCAGCCAAACTATAAGAAAAGAAAGGCAAATCAAATACACTGCCAATAATTTCATGAATCAAAGAGATTATGGGATAACGAACAAGCACAGATATCAATGTTTTACCACCCCTACCATCCCTAGTCAATGTATTCACACAATCATAGAATATTAGAGATGGAATGGGCTGCAAGGGCCATCAAGTCCAATCCCCTGCCATGAAGGAATACACAACTAAAAACTTTCCTGGAAGATGCCCATCTGAACTCTGTTTAAAGATCTCCAAAGAAGAAGAGTTCCTCATCCTATTCCACTGTTAAACAGTTCTTTATTTTGTTGTTAACTGCCCTTGAGTCGATCTCGACCCATAGCGACCCTATGGATGAGACATCTCCAAGACTCACTATCTTCCACTGCTCTGGTTAAATCTTGCAAACCCATATCCATGATCTCCTTAATATAGTCCATCCATTTGGCATGTGGGCTTCATCTCTTCCTACTTCCCTCCACCTTTCCCAGCATTATTGTCTTTTCTAATGAGTCTTCTCTTCTCATGATGTATCCGAAGTACGACAGCCTCAGTTTAGTCATCTTGGCTTCCAGGGAGGTTTCCTGCTTGATCTGCACTAGGACTCATTTGTTTGTCTTTTGGCTGTCCACAGGATCCTCAACACTTCTCTAGCACCACGTCTCAGATGAATTAATTTATCATCTTTCTTAACTGTCCAGCTTTCACATCCATACATTATAATAGGGAATACAATGGCTTATATGAGCCTAACTTTTGTGCTCAGTTGTATATTTTTGAATTTTAGAATCTTTTCTTGTTCTTTCATAGCCACCCTCCACATTCTTAATCTTCTTCTGATTTCCTGACTGCAGACCTTATTTCTATCAATGTTTGATCCCAGGTATGAGAATTCTTTTACTATTTCTATTTCTTCATTGTCTAGGTTGAACTTGTAAAGGTCCTCAGTGGTCATTATTTTTGTTTTCTTTATGTTCAACATCAAGCCTGCCTTTGCACTTTCTTCTTTGATCTTCCTTAGTAGTTGTTCCCGGTTTTCTGCTAGTATTATGGTGTCATCTGCATATCATAAATTGTTGATATTCCTTCCTCCTATTTTCACTCCTCCTTCTTCTGTATCCAAGTCTGCTTTTCTTATAATATGTTCTGCATACAAGTTGAACAGATAAGGTGAAGGGATGCAGCCTTGTCTGACCCCTTTGCCAATTGGGAACCATTCGGTTTCTCCGTGTTCTGTTCTGACAGTAGCCTCTTGTCCTGAGTACAGATTCCTCATCAGAACTATCAGATGTATTGGCACTCCCATGTCTTTAAGGGCATTCCATAGCCTTTCATGATCTATACCAGGGGTAGGCAACCTTTCCCCTTTAAGGGCCGAGGGACTTCAGCTCCCAGAAGCCTCAGCCATGTTGGCCAATAGTCCCATGTTGGCCAATAGCTCCTGGGATTCTGGGAGCTGAAGTCCCTCGGCCCTTAAAGGGGAAAGGTTGCCTACCCCTGATCTATACAGTCAAAGGCTTTGCTATAGTCTATAAAGCACATGCTGATTTTCTGTTGGAATTCCCTGGTGCGCTCCATTAGCCATCATATGTTTGCAATGTGATCCCTAATGCCTCTTCCTTTCCAGAACCCTGCTTGGACCTCTGGGATTTTTCTCTCCATGTATGGTTGGAGTTTATGTTGCAGAATTTTGACCATAATTTAGCTTTCATGAGAGATCAGTGCTATGGTCCTGTAGTTGCTGAAGTTTTTTGTATCTCCTTTTTTGTGAATGGCGATGTATATTGACCACTTCCAATCTGTTGGCCATCGTTTTGTTTTCCATATCTGTTCACAAATGTTGCTTAGCACTTGAGTTGACTCTGTCAATGTGGATTGCAGAAGTTCGATTGGAATATTGTCTGTTCCTGGTGATTTGTTTTTCTCTATTTCTCTTACTGCAGTTTCCATCTCTTTATTAAATTACTTATTAAACAGAAGTTCAAAATATTTAGGAAAAATTTATTTTCTTGTAATTTGCATCCATTGGTTCTCATTCAGTCAGGATGATGAAAAGAATAATATATATGTGTGCATTAATGATTGAGTCGTGTTAAATAAATTAAATTTACAATTAAACAAAACACAGTGTGCATTAAGAATCTCAAATTTTATCTACAGAACATTGTCAGAAAATTTGAGATTTGAAATAAACAAAACAAACACTAGGTTATCGATGGCAATGGTGTGTAGCGCTGCTTAAAGCAGTAGGATGAAAGCACAAGTGAATAATACTTTTCACAAGTACTGAATGCTTGGCATTCTATGTTTACCATGATAGTGAGAAATGATCCAATTTTATTACAATTCACAAAGTCTCAGAGGAGAGATCAGGCAACAAAAAGTACCCCACTGTATCAGGTGGGGCCAACTTCCTTTCCAAAACTGACTTTCTAGTAGTCATCCCACATGGTCGTTAAAAAATTAGTTCTATCATTTGCAAGGAACATCACCCAAATTTGCTTACCGTCTTCATTTCCTATTCTTTTTTCCCTTCCAGTTTTATCCAAGAGAGGGTAGGCTAGCACACTAGCACTATCCTTTTTGTTTAACTTCTGAGAAAACGGCTAGCATTTTATAATTAATGCAAGTAACAAAATAATTTCAGCAACAGATTTGCCAAGCATGGCACAAGGAGAAATGTAAGGAAACATTGGAAATAGCATATTTGTCGTTGTGTGCCTTCAGGTTGTTTTCAGTGACCCAAAGGCACTATCATGGGGTTTTCTTGGCAAGATTTGTTCAGAGGTTTACCACTGCCTTCCCCTGAGGCTGAGAGCATGTGATTTGTTCAAGGTCACCCAGTGGGTTTCATGGCTGAGCTGGGAATCAATCCCAGGTTTCCAGAGCCTTAGCCCAGCACTCAAACAAGTAAAAATACTATCTGAAACTTTGCTTTATGAGGTCAAGAAGTAATAATGGGTAACACTGGTACATTCTGCATGTAATATGTAATAATAATAATAATAATAATAATAATAATAAAATTTATTTCTATCCCACCCCTCTACCTTTGCAATCGGGGCAGCTTACAACAATAAAATCTCACAATAAACCCTCCTAAACCCAAACCCACCCTCCCATTAAAACAGTATTAAACATCTTAAAATTAAAACAATTAACAACCATAAAACAATTATAATAATTTGCAGCATTAACTGTTAAAACTGGTCTAATAGGCAGCCTGCATGCACTGAATAGTGTGGCAAGATTTGGCAGCAGGTGGGGAAAATTTTGCTTACTCCTTGGCTGGGAATTTAATCAGGAAAGGCCTGCCGGAAGAGATCCATCTTGACAGCATTTTTAAAGCTGTCTAGGTTGGTAATTTGACAGATCTCGTCCGGCAGGCCATTCCATAATCTGGGAGCGGTTTCTGAAAAAGCCCTCTGGGAGGTTGTTGTCAGTCTAGACCTAACAGGTTGAAGCAAATTCCTCCCAGAGGACCGGAGTGCGTGGGTGGGATTATACGGAAGGAGATGGTTCCGAAGATAGGATGGACCCAAGCCATGTAGGGCTTTAAAGGTGATAACCAACACCTTGTACTGGGCCCAGAAACTGATCGGCAGCCAGTGTAGCCTTTTCAAGACTGGTGTAATATGGTCTCTCCTAGATGTACTGGAGACCAGCCTGGCTGCCATATTCTGGACTAATTGAAGTTTCCGGACCAAGCACGAGGGTAGCCCCAATGTAGAGCGCATTACAGAAGTCTAGACAGGAAGTTACCAGAGCATGTACCACAGTTTCAAGGTCCCTTACTTCCAGGAAAGGGCGCAGCTGGCGTATCAGCCAAAGCTGATAACAGGCATTCCTGACCATCACATTCACCTGATTAATCATGTAAAGTGACAAGTCTAGGAACACCCCCAGACTGCAAACACAGTCCTTCACGGTAAGTGTAATCCTGTCCAGGACTGGAGGTTGCATCCCAATGCCTGGTTTCGGGGTCGCTACTGTAAGTACCTCCATTTTGTCTGGATTCAGCTTCAATCTGCTTTTCCTCATCCAGTCCATTATTGCCCTAAGACAGTCGTTAAGAGGAGAGACGCCATCAGAAGTCGAGGCTGACAACTGGGACATGGAGAAATATACATGGGTGTCATCAGCGTACTGATAACACCCAGCCCCATGTCTCCGAATAATCTCTCCCAGCGGCTTCATATAGATATTGAATAACATCGGGGACAGTATGGCGCCTTGTGGGACGCCACATTCAAGCTCCTTTCTAGCAGAGCTACTGTCCCTGAGCAGCACCCTCTGGGATCTGCCCGAGTGGAAGGAACAGAACCACTGCAAAGCAGTGCCTCTGATTCTCAACCCCCTCAGGCGATCCAAGAGGATGCTGTGATCGATTCTAACCCCAGAGCAAGCTATCCATGGTGGCATCAAAAAGGCTGGGTGGCACATTGGGATGCATCTCAAACAGCTGCCCAGGGTTGGAACAGAGGGCTCTGGATCCTCCAGGAAACTCTGAAACAAACAGGAAGATATTTTAATACATTTAAGAGGGGTATACCCTGGTTCCAGTGCTGTACAGGTCAGATATCATCTGGTCTGTCTGCACCACAACTAAGGTTTGGACTGTGTTTCATCCAGTCTCCCCACTAAAAGGACGGGGGGAGGGATGCCATTTTATTTGGGCCCCATAGACAGGGCCTAAGATGGAACAATTCAAGGGATTATTATCCTGCCAGAAGAAGCATTCATGTGTTGGATTGTATGGTCAGCTCCTCATGTAAACGGAACTGTATTTGTCCCAGAATTATTGTAGGGATTTTGTGACACTCCTTCAGTTCTCATTCCCATGAGTATCATATATGATGTGGCAAAATCAGAACTCAGTATTCAGCTTTGCATTATGAAATCAAGTAAAGTATCTTGCATTTCTGAGAATTCAAGCCAAGACACCCGCTTCTGATGAAGTCATATACATTAGTATGTTGCCTCTACAACAACCTCAAGAGCTTCTGAATGACAGACAGTATTTCATCCTGTATTTCAAAGTTATTTTTCTCCTGCCTTTCAGTAGTACATGAACTCATTTTGACTGAACACAGAAATCATGTATTAGCTAATGAGCCACTTTGGTGAGAAAACAAAAACACAGTCCTTGCCCTGAAGTCTCATGTACTTTAGTTGAAATCATAATAGTGAAGAGTTTGGAATGAGTCTTTCAAGAATATTCAAAGTTGGTCCAATATCCAATATATCTTTAGCTACCTATGCAACTAAGCAGTTCCTTGTACCTGATGGCAGGGACATCAGACTTTAGTGATGGGAAAAATAATTATCTTCCCTTTGATTAAAATTTAGTTTAGTTTTTGGCCCAATGGTTGTTACAAACTTTGATGAATGGAGCAACTGACCAATTAGTTGGGCAGAACAAGGAACTTCAAGAATCTTCTAAGGCTTAAGCAATGGTTTTAAAAAACCTTTTTGGACTATGAAGCTTGAGTCTTTCTTTTGTGTCTTGGTACTGTTTGCCTGAGGTAGATGACCCAGATGCTGGCTGAGCTGGGCAATGGAGTCCAGGCTCCCAGCATCCAGAAACATCAAGGACTACAAATCCCATCTGAGTTGTAAGTAGGATTAGGAATGTACTAGCTAGTGGCATTAGATCTTCTGGTTATTTTATTGACTTGGCTGAAATAACTGTATTCTGTAACTTACATTTCTTTGCCTGCAAGAAAAGGAGGTCTTGTATGTAATGATACCTTACCTAGTTGCATCGGGGGCTCTGAGCTGCAGAAAATCATAACATGGTTGGCAGTGGTGTTGAACCTTGGAGTGGGTTGGCTTTGTACAGATAAAGACAGTTAGTAGGTTATTTTCTTTCTTTCTCTCTCTCTCTCTCTTACCTACTTAGGGGCAGGGTTGGAAGGGAAAGTGTACAGTTTGTTAGTTTCCCCAATGTTTCCTTTTGGCTTATAATATTGGTGAACATATATTATAGACTGGCACCCTCCTTCTTTTCTTTCCACAGGCAGGTGAAAGCTTTTCACGTTTCTGTTTCAGCAGCCTTGGAGAACTGACTGCTCACAAGGAACAGATCTTGCATAATGTGCTGTAATGTCTATTTGTTGTTTTCTTTCTAATGGTTATACTTTTCATTGCTTTAAAGTTTTTATTGGTTTAATTACATTTTATGAGGTAAATTTTAGCTATGTATGTTGAGCCCTGGGCTGGGAAGGAGGTGGGAGATAACGATGATAATAATGATACAGGTTGAGAATCCCCTATCTAAAAATCCAAAATCTGAAATGATCCAAAATCCAAAGTGCAGACACAATACTTCTAGGTTTCAGTTTTGGAATATTTTGGATTTGGATTTTGGAATACAAGTAACATAGCATGTACTTTATTTGCAAGGCTGGAGAGAGACACTAGGGACATGACACTGGTGAGAGACACAGCTGGAAAGAGATATGAGGATCTGTGATATGGTGGGAGGCATGGATTCACACCAAGTACTATGCTTGGATTCCCACCATTTCACAGATCCTCATATTTCTCTCCAGCTGCATCTCTCTTCAGCCTTGCATCTCTCACATCTGTCTCCAGACTCGCATTTCCCTCCAGCCTAGAAAATACATTTCATAATATGCTACTTAAATTCCAAAAATCCAAAATATTCCAAAATCCCCAAAAATCCCAACTTCTGGTCCCAAGCATTTTGAATAAGGGATACTCAACCTGTAATGATAATGATAATAATAATAATGCACACATGCCATTTACTATATTATCAATGAAAACCGTACATCCAAGCACCTACCATAGCAGCAAGATGTTTAGAACTTCAAATACCTGCTTTTCTGAAATAAACATACCCAAGAAAGAAAACATATCCACTATTTGCAGCAAGTAAGACACTCATCAAAAAATGTCTGCTTTTCTGCTCCAAACCCTATATCCACTTACCAGAGGTGACCTAGACATGTGTAGGTTTGTGCAGTGACTGGGTGCTTTGGTCACACAGCTCACACCAATAATTGAGTTCAATAGGTAAAATTAAAGACTGTGATCCAGATCCAATTACTAGTCTCAATTGGAATTTTCTCATTGAAAAAAGTAAGTCAACGCATATGTAAATACCATTGATTAATGTGTCTATTCTACTTTGGAATAACAATTTAGATTTAGGCCTATAATTCCTCCAAGTGCCTGGCTTTGTAGATTGCAGTTTCAGAGAAAGAATACGAGATTTTACATTACAGAACTTTTCCTCATGTGGCTATAAAACAGCAGGGTTTGGGAACCAGTTCTGCTATGTTCTTATTGTGCATGCAGAGAATCTTGCAAGCCCTTCATTCATATTTAAAGTTGGAAAACATTCTTTGGGAAATAACGACACTTGTTTAATAAAAAAATACAACATTGATCATTTGATGAGTTTGCATTTTGGTTCATGTAATTACAATTTACATGATCACAAAAACCTTCTTCCAAGTCAAAACCTGCTCTTTATATGATATTTTTTTGTGTTCAATGTGAATAAGTAGGGTAATAGAATGCAGCCTTGCCTAACACCTTTGCCAATTGAGAACCATTCAGTTTCTCCATATTCTGTCCTAATAGTAGCCTCTTTTCCTAAGTACTGATTCCTCATCAGGACTATCAAATGTAGTGGCACTCCCATTTCTTTAAGAGTATTTCTAGCCTTTAATGATCTATGCCAGGGGTAGGCAACCTTTCCCCTTTAAGGGCCGAGGGACTTCAGCTCCCAGAAGCCTCAGCCATGTTGGCCAATAGTCCCATGTTGGCCAATAGCTCTTGGGATTCTGGGAGCTGAAGTCCCTCGACCCTTAAAGGGGAAAGGTTGCCTACCCCTGATCTATGCAGTCAAAGGCCTTGCTATCGTGCATAAAGCACATGCAGATTTTGTTTTTGTTTTTTTGAATTCCTTGGTGTGCTCCTTTAATAATCACATGTTTGCAATATGGTTCCTAGTGCCTCTTCGTTTTCCAAATGCCCCCCTCTGCATCTCTGAGATTTCTGTCTCCATGTATGATTGGAGTCTGTGCTGCATAATTTTGAGCATAATTTTGCTTGTGTGTGAAAGTAATGCTATGATTGTGTGGGAATGTATATTGATTATCCCCAGTCTGTTGGCTATCATTTTGTTTTCCATATTTGTTGGCATATTATAGTTAACACTAGAATTGCTTCTGTGTGTGCATGGTAGCAGTTCAATTGGTATCATATGTCCCTGGTGATTTATTCTTCCCTGTTGGTTGTTCATCTTTGTATGTTTCTTTATTCCAAATGTATTTCATTTTTTCATCTCTTCTGTATAGCTCTTTATGTATTGCTTCCATCATCTTTTTATTTCTTCTTGATTTTGTAGTATGTTCCTCTTCTGTTCAGTGAGTTGTTATATATAATGTATATAGCATTATAACGATGTGTATCATTGCTCTAACCTGGCCTGTGCACCATTGGAGGTAGCAAGAAGCAAAACTGGCAGTGAACTTTGTTCAAACTTGGATAGAAGCATGCACAGTAGGTGGTACTAAATATCCAACTGGGTTTTACTTGTCTTGAATTCATTACATCAGAGATAGTTTTCACCTACCTGAAGGCGTCAAAGTTAGTGCCAGGTCCTATGCTCTCATTAAGGGAATAAACCCAGAGGGAAAGGATTAGAAACAAAAAGGGTGGTTGTCAATGACACTCATGCATAATAGATTCTGGATGTATCTCCACCCATCTATCGTCATGGGATTTAATGGTAATTCTGAGTGCCTCAATTTGTGCATAATCACCAAATGCTAGTAGAATAGCTTCAGTCTCCCCATTTGCCCTTAAATTTCCATAATTAGTACAAGATCCTTATTTACAGAAGCAGAATTAGAGCAGATTTGCAGAAGAAAAAAAACTCCAAATTCAGTCTTGATTTTCTAGACTGGATTCAATTAAAACATAGGGTTGGGTTTTTGGGTTTTTTTGTTGTTTTGACATCCCATAAATTCTTGAGCACATTGGACAGTTTTTTTTGTTTTTTTTTACATGGGTAGATGTTTATGCTAGGTCTACAACAAAATGAAGTCATGTTTGTACACTTTGCCACAAAATAGACTGAGTAATAGTCCAGATAAGTTCTATGTGCCTGTAAGGAACCAGTTCGCCATAATGAAATTACAGGTTGCTTATCTCAAGGAACACTTCTCTTGATAGGATCCTGTTTGCCTGATATTCATGTGGCTATGCTCCAGACTAGTGCTTCCCAAACACCCAGATGTTTTTGACTTCAGCTCCCAGAATTCCTGACAGTTGGCCAAACTGGCTGGGGTTTCTGGGAGCTGAAGTCCAAAACATTTGGAGGACCAAAGTTTGGGAACCACTGTTCTAGATCTTTTTCAACCTATTTTAGCAGGTTTTAGATAAGGTTTTCTTTTTCACAGTAGCAACTGCGCATTGCCAGAGGGTAATCTAGATCAGTGTCACTCAATCTGATGATCCCTATACCAATCCTGAACCCTGAGCCATTGGCTGCTCATCCCTGACATGTATTGAGGAAAGAAAGAAGCTATTGGTCCCAATGGGTACAAATTTAGTGTCAGCCCCTGGCATTTTGGAGGAGGAAAAGCTGGTTCCTCACATTAGCCTGAGAACCACTGGTTTAGGTTACCCTTTGGATTCCTTCCAGTTCTGCAATTCTATAATTTTACTGAGTGTTATGGCATTTCATGTAAGCTCCATTTCATATAAGGATTCAAAAGGCAATGGAAGAGACTTTACTAGACAGCCAGCACAGTACAATGATTTGAGTGCTGAACTATGACTCTGGAGAACAGAGTTCAAATCCCCATGAATATTTACTGGATGATCTTGGGAAAGTTACATTCTCTCAGCTTTGGAGGAAGGCAAAGGCAAACCCCCTCTGAAAAAATCTTGCCAGGAAAACCTTGTAATAAGTTCATCTTAGGGTTGCCATAAGTCATAAATGACTTGAAGGCACTTAACAACAAAAGAATGATTGCATTGGCTGTGTAGTAGTAACAGCTGATTGTCTGGATTTAATTTCTGATTTTCTAAAATGTTGTTAGCTACTTAGGTTCTATAGGAGAAGAGAAGAATATAGATCTTCTATCAGTAAATGAATAGACAAAAATACCCAGGAGTCCTCTAATTTAATATAAACCTGTCATTTTAATTAATAATAATAATAAAAAAAACAACAACAAACTAATTTTTTTCCTCTGATTAGTCGTAATTTATATTGTAGGGACTGGGAATATGAAAACAGTATTGTAATGACAATTTTTCTCCTGACCTTCAGTCTCTCTGATGCTGGCTTTCAAAGGCCAAGTCATTTCCCATTCAATTTTTGTCTCTTTGGAGATTAGGTGGGATGCAAACATGCAATTGGCTTTACTAACTGCTGTGCAGTGACATAATAGATGCCTCCCCTTGTGCATGCAGAAAACAGTTGAGTTCTTTCCTCAACTACATCCATCATTTGCTAATGACAGAGTGACAGAGAACATACCCCCCAGGAAGAAAGCCCACATATTGTTTGTGTCTAGCAAACAATTGAAATTAGCAGTCAGAAATGTGCATCCTTTATGAGTACAGTCAGACTAGCATTTTAGGAGTAGGTTCAACTGTGCTTTTTACTTGTGATAGACACTTGTCTTTATAATTTGTTGTACAGAAGCATAGTACTAGCAATATGACATGAGATTTTTTTTTTTTTTGTAACAATGAGGTTTATCAGGCCTCAGATATTCCCCATACATCAAAAAGGCAGGCTGCCTGATTTACTTCTAGAGTCTGGAAGTAACCAGTTACAAATAAGTACTCATGTACATTTTTTTTTTTTTGCAATAACTACAGCACAATTAAGTTACATTATGATTGTAACTTAACAATATCACTCCTTTGGTGGCATAAATGTTGACTTTTTGTTGCTTTTATATTTCTGGTGTATGCCTTCATTGAAGAGTATAGAACAGATTTCTCATGCTTCAAGTGTTGGCTTGTGATGTGTCACTGATCATCATGCTGTGACATTGTGCTCTCTTATGGGTACTGAGCTGATGATGTGGACAGGAGAAGTATGGGCTTTGTACTGAAGACTAGAAACCTGTGCCATTTAATTATTTTTAAAGTTACTTTTGAGAAACAGAAATGTAAACAGTTGGTTTATAGAAAATGTAGTCATAATGTAACTAACTACCATTTGGATCATGAAACTATAACAATATTTTGTTTCAAAAGCAACTTTCTTAGCTCTAAGTAGAACATAAATACAGTTTGAGTATCCCTATTCAGAATTCTGTAATTCAAAATATCCCAAAACACAATTGTATATATGGGTGGCTGAGATACTAACACCTTTGCTCTCTGACAGTTCAGAATACACAAACTTTGTTTCATGCACAAAATTATAAAAAGATTATATACAAAATTAACTTCAGGCTATGTTTATAAGGAGTATATAAAATATAAATGAATGTCATATTTTGTGAAATTTCATGCTTAGACTTGTATCTAGGATTGCTGTATGTCCTGGAAAATTGAGACAATCCTGGAGTGGAGGGTCTAATGTTCCAGTCCAGCTGGGCATTTTAGACCCTCCAATCCTGGATTCCTACCTTGTTCCAGGCCACATTTTGTCAATCTCCAGTCGGACTGGAGATTGACAAAATGTACCTGCAACAAAACAGGAATAGTCAGCTGAGCTCGTCTCCACCACCTTCCCTCCTCATGTGACATAAGTCACTTCTTCACTATGCAGATCCAGGCTGGGAAGCGCTGCCAGTGGCTGCTGGCCCTGAGCACTACACCACGCAGAGCTAGGCCACAAGGAGGAAGCCACTGCCCGCTTCCAGGTAGGTATGGGATGCTGCTCCTCCTCCAGCAGGCAGAAGGCTGGCAGGGGAAGCCCAGGGTCAGGAAGGTACTAGGGAGGGAGGGATGAGGCTGTGCGGGGCCTCAGCTGAACACCGAGGAGAACTGGCATGGCAAGGGCCCCATCCTCCCTTTCCACCCTCTCTGGTAAGCAGGCCTTTGGTCCTTCTGACCCCTTTGAGGGGGACTGAATTGGGGGGAGGTTCTCTCTCTCCCCCTCCCTCCCTCCCTGGAGAACCTTTTCCAGCACCCTCCATTCCTTGAAGAGCATTTGTACCTCTGTCCTTTGATTCCACCCCAAATAACCCCACAGACGGCGCCCTTCCCTCCCTCCCAAAGGCAGGGCTAACCTTCTCCCTCATTCACCACCCGGCCCTTGCTGTCCTTTTCCCATCCATCATGGGGGGCTGTTTTGGGGGGGGAGGGAGGGAAGTAGAGTCTCCTTTCATCCCAAAGGGGGTGGAAGGAAGCAAGACCCCCCATCTCTCTCCAACTGGGAGACTGGCAAGCACTCCTCCTCATCCCCAAAAAGCCCCATTTAGGGTGCCCCCTCCATTACCTCCTCCTCCCTCCTCCCTTTCCCTGCAGGGACCTTTCCTAATATCTCCTGCCTGAGTTCTCCACTCTCTCCCTCCTTGGAGAATGACTCTCTAGGAATCTGAGCGTTTTCGCTCCCTTGAACCCTGGTTGACAGGGAGGAGGAGGAAAAGGTATGGTGGGAGGAGTATTTGGGAAGGAGGGGAGGCTCTGAGTGGCTGAGGCAGGAAACAAGGAGGTATGGGGGGCACCCTGGGGGGGAGGGAGAGAAGAGGGACCCCTAAACCATGCATTGTGTACCTGTGGGGTGCCCCAGTTCCTTCCCCCTTCCCTCTTCCCCCCACCAGCCACCCAGGCTCTCCTTCCACCACCAAAAGGGGGGAGGGAAAGAGGGAGGGGGAGAGGGAGTCCAAAGCAGTGGCCAAGGGGGCGTCTACACTGTAGAAATAAGGCCACTTTTAAGGCTTCCCGGACCCTGGGTGAAGTGTAGCCATACGGGGCCTTGGCCAAGAGCTGAGGAGATTCAGTGCTGCAAGGCCTCCCTCCAGCTCCCCCTGGGCCCTGGTGCATGAATGTATATATGCATAAATTTATATATATATATTTAATTTTAGTAATGTTTTTGGTTTTTAGTTGGTTGTGTCCTCCATTTTTCTCGAATGCCCTACATTTTGTCCCACTTTTCTGAAAGAGAATTATGGCAACCCTACTTGGATCCCATCTCCAAGATATCTCACAATTCCAAAATATGAAAAAAAAAATCCAAAATCCAAAATGCTTCTGATCCCCAGCATTTTGGATAAGGGAGACTCAACCTGTATTTATTCATACACTTGTGACCAACACACACACACATATATTCACATTTGATATTATTCATTCCTCACCTTTACACCACAACCTCCAAAACATTTTAATAGTGTTTGTGAAGTTTCTACAAGGAGGGAATGGGGATTGCTTCATGGGTGCTAGCTACTTACCACAGTTGTTCTCAGCTATTCCTACTTTGAAATAAACCACACTCAAAAATCTGCAGATTTTCCTCTGGGCTTCTCTCAGGTCACAAATATATATATAGCTTTTGAGGACAGCAATATCTTTCTCATACCACCTCCCATAATGTTGCTGTCAGTATTTACCCTATGACTGCATCTCTTTACAGGAGGAAAATAAGCATATTAAAAAGCCATGCTGCTAGGACCATTATTTCAAATTAAAAACTTCTGTTTTCAAGCACCTTGTGATGAATGTTTGCAAAAGCCAATGGAAAGAATGGGATAGTGTATTTTTCGTCCACAAATTAGATCCCCAGTATGAAGTTCCAAGAGGCCATGGATGGGGTGAAAAGAAACAATAGAAATATATTTGTTTTAAGATCAGCCATCTTCTTATTTAGCCACATTCTGATTTTTGAGTAAAATGCATTTATGTTTTTTTTTTTGGGGGGGTATTCTTGTTTGCAATTCCCCTTCTCTCTCTTCTCCCCCCCCCCCACTCTCCCCTTTCTTCTCTCTGTCTCACATACACACATCCAAAGTTTATCAGCTACCTTGAAGATTTTTAAAAATAAACTCTGAAAGGTCACACACACATAAACAAGATAAAAGGAGGCACAAGTAAAATGAATCCTATAACCACAAGTATTTTTTTAAAAAATGAAAGCAGCTCTCTGTTACCCAATCTAATGTTATTTTGTTACCTGAAAGGTGTCTGAACTAAATTCATTTTTAAAGGGATAGGAGTGAGGAGAGAATTGTGTGCTTCACTAAAGCAAACAAAAAGAATTGCTTGGTTTGGCAAGAGTATTCTAAGAGTAGGATAGCACCACCAAAAAGAGAAAAGAAAGACAGTTGGAGCTGATCCCATCTCAACCTTCAATTTCCCTTGTCCTGAGGGTCCTGGAATGTGTTGAGAAGAGGTATCCAGTACCCACACAGCCTGACACTCACAACCAAAGCATTCTGTGTGGCGCCAGTATTCACTTGGAGCTGATCCTTTTTTCGGGCTGTCCTTGCCACTTCCAACTGCTGCTGTTCCCACAACTGTCAAGCATAGTGCTTTGGCTTGCTTGTCACTGCTCCAGCCATAATGTCTGATTTCAGTGCGGAGAGTTACACATATCTTGCAAATATCTGTTTGGAGGGATATGAGTCAACAAGGTGCAAATGGCTAGTCAATTGTTCTGTATTTTATGACTCAGGACTACTGGTGTCACTAGGGGAGTGCAGGGGGTTTGGACTGTACCAGATGACATCCTAAGGAGGGTGACACCACTGCTCCTCAAACATCTGCTTTTTGGCAGTAATGGGCTGTGGTGTTTGCCTGTGTCATATTATGATGCTGAAGAGATGGAGTGAGTGGGGTGAGGCTCAGTGGAAGGAGAAAGGAGAAGTCCAAGATTTTGTTTGTTTTTTAAATTATTTTTTTAAAATTTAAAATGTTATTCTTTTCAAATTTTCTTTAAAAACATCATCCTTTACCAAATTTTCATTTCAACCACATGAACATATGTATATGTAAATGCACTGAGACTGTGCATATGATACTGTATTATAAAAGTATAATTTTAATTTTGCTGGTTTTTATGCCACAACTATTACCATGACATTCCGTGATATGCAGGAATTATGAGTTACATTAGTACAAAAAACGTTACTAATGATTTTGTATGGTGTAGGATGGGAGGAGGTCAATGGGAGGATGACACCATGAGTTACCGCACTGGGTGACACCACCCCTAGTGACGCCACTGCTCAGGACTATCAGGCAACACAGTAAATCATGATTAAAGCAAGATATTAGTTATTTGACCAGTACTTATCACACAATGTTGTATCTATTCAGTTGCTTCTTTGAATTTCTGAAGGACACTTTTTCACTGATGGGGAAAACCCATCAATAGGCTCCTAATGTCGCTCATAGTTGCCAATCACACTGCTGTTGCATTAGTAATCTTGTACGAAAAGCTTCCTGTAGCATTTCCAGGATTTGGGAGTCACATGGTCTTTGTCTCTTCCTCTCTCCCCTTCCCCCTTGCTAGTCTCAAGCAGCCTGGTTTTCTCCTTTTTGCACTATCTTTTCTTTTCTCCCTCTGCCAACTAAATCACATTGCCATAGTTGCCAAATTGTGTTAAAAAGAGAAATATAAATAAAAATTAAAACAAAAAACATGCTGGGCAGAGCAATAGGGCAAGGAGGTGGAGTTAAGGCGTGGTCTGGGAAAAGGAGTGCAGGACCATTGATGGCAGCAAGCCTCAATCCTGCAATTGCAGACACATGTGATAAGGACTGCTCCCAAACTAGTATGCATCCGGTTCCTTTCATCAACATAATTGTGGTGACAACAGGGCTTGTGCAATAATTTCCATAGATGTGTAGACTGTAGTCAGGAGGCCCAGACATTCCTAGACATTTTTTTAAAGAAAAGGATAAGACTTTCCACATTCCCACATCCGCTTCCATGATCAGAAATTGTCCAGATTGGCAGCTGAATCCTATTTCAACATAAGCAACAGGAAAGAGTCCTCCATCACATGTGAAGACAGCAGGTTTATGCGGGGACCCAAGACAGCGGGTCTGATGCTGATGCACACACACCACCCCCCAGTCCTCAGCATCTACAATCTCAGAGGCCTTACTTAACCTAACTATAGGTTTGTCCAGAGGCCTTGGGAGACCAGGAGCTGACGAACCTTCATTGTTTTCCTAATTGGGATCACTCTCTTCCTTTGAAAATAATCTTTCTGGCTGAGGTGCTGGAGTAGGTTGCTGTTGTTCTTTGCATTATGTGTCTTCAGGTTGTTTCCCCTAATGCAAGCTTATGATGGGTTTTATTGGCAAGGTTTGTTCAGAGGAGGTTTGCCATTGCCTTCCCCTGAGGCTGAGAGCATATGACTTGCCCAAGGTCACTCAGTGGGCTTTATGACCAAGTCGGGAATTGAACCCTGGTCTCCAGAGTCATAGTCCAACACTCAAACCACTATACTATGCTGTCTCTCTCTGGAGTAGAACAGTCAATACATTTATCAATAATGTAGTAATACAAAGTATTCAAAACCATGATGAAGGATTTTAAAAAAGAGAGGGATACTTGTTTTTATAGCTGGAGAGAATATAAAAAGGAAACTTTTAATGAAAAATCTGGAGCACCATTTCAGGAGTCATAACTTTTTCTGTGTTCCAGGTGACACGTTCCTCAGGAATAAAGTCTGTATCATGGGACCATTTACAATTAGATGTTTTCCTTTTTCTATATTATTATTTAATTTCTCCTGGCCCAGGAGCCCAAAAGGTTTGTGTGTGTGTGCATGTGTGCACATGCCTTCAAGTCATCTATCAACTTATGGCAACCTTATAAATCTCACTGGGTTTTCTTAGGCAAGTGGTGGTTCTGCCAGTTCCTTCTTCTGAAATATAGCCACAGTACCTGGTATTCGTTGGTGGTCTGCCATACAAGTTCTAACCAGAACTGACCCTGTTTAGCTTCCAAGATCAGGCAGGTTCTGGTGCCTTTAGGTTATTACTGAGGCTTACAACAAATTAAAACAACCTTTTAAAAGCTTGTTAATATTTTTTTTAAATAATTCTATTAAAAGCACAAAGTTAAAAGAGTTTAAAACACATTCAAAATAAAACAAAACAGATAAAAGCCCAACACACCCCAATTTTGTCCCATGAATTAAGAGCCAGAGGCCTGCCTAAATAAAAAGGTCTTTGTCAATAGAGTGCACAGGGAGTTCCAGATAACCTCCCATGATAGCAAAAATCTAGCACCCGGAGAGCATTTAAATTTAAATATTTAAATATCAGAATACATCTGCACTATGCAAGTGTGCTGTAGGGGATGGGTTCACACATCCCTGGCTCTGCATCTTTCCCCAGAGCCATGGATGATTGTCCATACCTATGGATGTGTTTTCCCCTTCCACCCCATTTTAACTGTCACATAGAACATACTTTTCCAGGGGACTTATAGCCAAAAAGAGATGGCTGGGCCTCTCCTCCCCATATGCTACAGTGCCCACTCCTATCCCCCTGTGCATGGCAATTAAACTGGAGGGAGAAGGATCCTTCAATTGGTGCCAAGGAGAAGATTACCAAGTTATTATGGGGGTGGGTGGTGGGTGAGGAGAGTTCCTGGAGGCCACAGTTCTGGAAGGGAAAGTTAACCCTTTTGGCACATGGTGCCCCCCAATTCCCCCTCCCCATGGATGCTCCTTTGCCCCATCAGCAGCTCTCCTGCTTCTTCCTAACCAGTATTTTGATCTCCCCCCCAACCCAATGCTTTATTTTTTTTTTAAATGTAATTCATTCAGAACTGCTTTATTTTATTTTTGAATGTAATTTGAGGAAGTAAGAATGATGATTGATGAATGGAATAATTAACTGTTGAGAAATGGGTTATATGTTGGGGCAGGACAGAGGTGAGAAATGGGAAATTAATTGGGGTCAACCTTGTGATATTTACAGGGCTTACTTTTGAATTAGCACTCTATCAAATTTTCAAAACTCCAATTTGGTGCAAAAATTACCATATTCCTACCAGCTTTTGCATATTTCCACTGCTAATTAATTGTAATTAAACAGGAACTACTAGACTGAGATGATCCAGAAAGGGTGCAAAGGAGCCAAGATATTTATTTTACTGGAAGCAACATGGATGAGAAATTAACTTTCTTGCTTTGCCTTTTGCAAAATTTAAATATATCCCAACAATTGTTTCTAAATGTGCAGAGACAGATATACACTAGCATATGTATATTTTATACTGTCCTACACCCCTGGACCCAAATATTTTCGGTTTCTAGCAAGGACTTAAAGTAAGCATATTATTTATGCTAATGTATACATTTTGTAGCTTTGAAAAGGTTACCAACCAACTTATGATAACATACCATGTAGACATTTTAAAAAGACCACAACAAATGTTCTTAGCATATATTGGATAAGTTTGGTTTGCTTTTTGAAATTTAATCCTTAATATAATCTATGAATGGCCTGTAAATCTTACAGGGAGGAGAAACTTCAGGAAGAAGAATCTTATACCCCAAATCATTCCCCCTCTACCATTACTGGAATCTATAATGGAGCTCCTATAGTAAATTCAGAAGCAATCCTCCTGTTTCACATAGTTGGTTTCAGAATACAGTTCACACAACTAAAGAGTTACTTAGGGTAGAGAGTTGCACTGGGATTTGGGAGATTCCAGTATGATGTTATTGTTGTGTGTCTTCAAGTCAAACCTATCACAGGATTTGCTTGGCAAGATTTGTTCAAATAGGGTTTGCCTTTGCCTTTGTCTGAGGCTGAGAAAATGTGACTTGTCCAAGGCCACTCAGTGGGTTCCCATGGTTGAGAGAGGATTTGAATCCTGGTCTCCAAAATTGTAGTCCGATGCTCAAACCAGTACACCATGCTGGCTCAATTACTAGTCCTTACCAAACCATGAAATTCATTGACTGACTTTGGATCAGTCATTCCATCACAGCCTCACCTATCTCACAAGGGTCTTATGAGGAAAAAGCAAGGAGAGAGGAATTCTATGTATCTTACTTTGATCTCAGTCAGTATAACTGCAGTTTAGCATAGTGCACTCAGACCATTCAGACGCAAGGTTTAGATAAGAATTGTAAGGAGAAAACTCCCCTTCCATGTGTGTCAAAACAGCAACAGAAAATATTGTATTCAATTCAGCGCTCCTCCTGATGGGAGAAATGTGGTATCCATTGCTCAGGTTCTTATAAAGAATATTGAAATGAAATTTCTGTTATCCTAGACTATTTTCTGGTAATTCCTGGCACCAACAAGGATATTTTATCCCCATCTATTAGTGATTTTCTTTACATTTCCAAAACTTATCAGACCAAAAAGTATTCTTCTTCTTTCTTTGTTTTTTCATTTCCCCCTCCCCCCTTGGAATTATAGTACATAAATGAATAAGTGAAATGGCATTTTTGCATTCTGCTTAAGAAGTTTTTTAAAAAATGAAAGGGGACCAAATTTGGCTTTCAAACTGTAAGACCACCTCAGCAAACCATTCCCCAGTTTTTTTAACTACAAAAGAAAACTTTGAAACCATCTTAATGCAGATCCACTAGAAGAGGAACCCCAGAAGAGTGGAATAAGTGGACTGAGACAGAGACAGTTGGCAAAACCTAAGGAATTATAAAGTGAGAATTCACATTTTTAAAGACCAATCTGGAAGAGCCTATAATTTATATAAAGATAACTGCTAGAGAACAAAGTGGAGCCCAGAATTTGATTCATCCCATAATTGCATTAAGATCACCAAGGAAGATATAATAAGGCATAGTAACATTCTGCACCCAGGAAGAATAGGTCACAGCTAGTTTGTTTATTTTATTTTCTCAGTGTTACATCATTTTCTCAGTGTTAAATCATTTTCTGTCATGCATTTTTTCCCCTCTCCCTGCTCAAGAATAAGAAAGTTTATTTAAATTAAAGTGGTAAAGCATGCTAATGATTCTTGAAAGATCTGGTCTTAGAGAAGTTCCTGTGTTAGAAACATATACTGTGATCAGAAAGCTCAACTAATAATAAATGGCGAAAAGACAGAGGAGATCACAATCCAATGAGGGGTAAGACAGGGATGCCCACTGTCTCCACTATTATTCATTACCACCCTGGAAGTATTTAACAACAAGATTAGGCAAGAGGCTTCTATAAAGGGTATCAAAATTAGAGGTTCTGAAATTAAACTCAGGGTGGACAATCTAGTGATGTTTCTAGAAAATCCACTAGAAGGCATTGAGAAATTGATGGAAATCATTAACAAATTAGGAAACCTAACTGGATTCAATATGAATACACCAAAGTCAAATATAATAACCAAAAACATGTCTCCTGAGGAAAAGAGGGCAATACATGAGAAAACATAGTGTAAAATGATAAAGAAAGTAAAATATCTAGGCATCTGTATAACTAAAAGAAACACTGACTTGTTTGACAATAACTATGATATGATCTGTAAAGAAATCAAAAAAGTTTTGACAATTTGGTCAAGACTCAAACTATCCTTCTCTGGCAGAATTGCAGTGGTCAAAATGTCAGTCCTTCCCAGATTTAACTTCTTATTTGCAAATCTACTTATTATAACCAACAAAAAAACATTTGAAATCTGGAATAAGAAATGTATCTGGGAAGGGAAAAGACCTAGAATCAAATGGAAAAAGCTGATTGACCTCAAAGAAAATGGTGGTTGTGGTTTTCCAGATTTAGAATTATACTCCCAATACCCTAATCTGGTTAAAAGATTGGATAAATCTTAAAAACAAAAGGCTATTAAATCTGGAAGGATTTAACCTCAGATTCGGGGAGCACGGGTACCTATGGTGCGATAATGTGAAGGTACATAGAGACTTTAAACACCATTTCATGAGAAAAGCTATACTAAAATATTGGGTAAAAACAAAAGCAGACTTTTATAGGGGAATTCCTGGTTGGGTCTCACCACAGGAAGCCTTGTTAAGCAGATTCAAAGTGACTAAAAATTGGTTAAATATGTTGATATTGTAAATGTGAGGGCGGGCAATGGAACATAAGAAATAAAAGACATAAAAGATATTCAGGGCCTGAACAAAATTCACAGTGGCTATTATACCGACAACTAAAAGAAAGACTCAAATTATAGCAATAGCAGCTTCATTTATATATTGCTTCATACTGCACTATACAGTCTCTAAGAAGTTTACAACTGTAAGCTAATTGCCCCCAACAAGCTGGGTACTCATTTTAGTGACCTCAGAAGGATGCAAGCCTGAGTCGAGCATGAGCCCCTGGCTGGTATTGACCTTATGGTTCATAAGTGAGTGGCTGCAGTATAGGCATTTAACCACTGCACCACCAGGGCTCCTGGATTAGACCAGAAACAACAGAGAGTATTCATGGAAGGGAACAAAATTGACAATATACTGATGGAAAATAAGCTGAAACAAACATCTAAACTATATAAGTTACCCCTAGAAAGAAAATTAGAATAAGAGTTGATTAAGGGTCATATGCGCAGATGGGCAAAGGATATTGGAAAGAAAATACATTTGGAAAAAAAGATGGTCTAAGGCAAGACAGCACATGCACAAATTTAGAAAGTGCCAAAACATCAGGAAAAATTACTACAAGATGGAGATCAGATGGCATTTAACTTCAGCAAAATTAGCTAAAATTTACAAAAATCATCATCTGACTTGCTGGAAATGCCAGAGAGGCATAAGGTCATGCTTCCACATGTGGTGGACAATTCTTGAAGCAACTTCACAATACAATATGCACAATTCTTAAAATATCTTACAAATTTGCTCCGGAGATATACTTACTTAATATGATTTATAAAATACAAACAAAAGTCAGAAATAAGTACTGGAGATTAATCTTATATATGATTTCTTTAGCTAGAATACCTCTGGCTCAAAAGTGGAAAACTGCAGAAGTCCCCTCAATTGAACTCTGGATGCTAAAAATTATGGAAGTGCAATTGACGGAGATTTATTCAAAACACATAGACAGGGGTGGCAGATTTTTATAAATTACTATGAAGACATCTGGAGTTGTGAGAATCAAAATAAATAGGTTTAGAATATAAAAATAAAACACAGGTCATTCAATAACTTCTTAAGAGAACACCAGAAAATTTGAAGAAACATTAGATCAGGGGTAGGCAACCTTTCCCCTTTAAGGGCCGAGGGACTTCAGCTCCCAGAAGCCTCAGCCATGTTGGCCAATAGTCCCATGTTGGCCAATAGCTCCTGGGATTCTGGGAGCTGAAGTCCCTCGGCCCTTAAAGGGGAAAGGTTGCCTACCCCTGCATTAGATCATAATTAGAGAGGTAGAAAATAGTAAAGAAATATTTTGCACCAAATAGATAGAGTAAGGGGAAGAAAAAAGAAAACTAATTAATCCACTAGGATTTGTAAGACAACTATGGAAACTAAATAAGGCATATATTTAAATATTGTTATACATAGTAGCTTATGTGGGGTAAGGAAGATGGTTGGGGGAGGGGAATGGGAAAATATGAATGTAATTAACTGAATTCTTTACAATTTTTCATCTTTTATCATTTTTTTAAAAAATATATATGCTTGGTGCAGTATGTGGGTACATTAGTTGCCAGTGTGAGGTTCACATCTAACAAAAGGATTTACTTCCCCCACCCCTTTGAAATATTTGTCTTGCCTCAAAATGGTGTGGAATAGAGTTGCATTCTTGTTATACCCATGGTTTTGTGGTTCTGAATGTAAGCCTGACATGTATATACAATTTGAAGTACCCAGCACTAGTCCCTGTACCCACAGGGCGATCTGATTATTCTGCCCTATACCCTTTATCTTTCCTTCAAGGTATTGCATCATGCTCTCTGCCTTCTGATTTTATGCTTATGTAAAAACAGAATCACTGCTAAATTGGCCAGATAATTGAATTCCATACATTTCTCCTCCTGCCACCTCATTCACATTGACTAATTATGTTCTGAGTTGGTATGTCTTGGTTCAACAGCCAGCAAACCACATAAAGCCAAAGAAAACAAAAGAGAGGTATAAATCGGGCTAGTGAACATAGAGACAAATTTTCCTCACACACACACAATGTTTTAACTCAATATATTCATCCTATTGGATCAGATGGGGCAGCCTTAGCAGAGATATGTGAACTGACATTGCTCATTGGCTCAACACAGTTCTTTTTCTGAAATCCTTGGTATCTTTTGTGGCAATAGAAAATCAAGAAACATCTATAACTTTTTAAAAAACAAAAATTAGAATTTGGAATATAGTTTGCAGGTATATCTGCTTCTGAGAAGATTGCATCTGTAAAATTTCAAGAAATAGGTTCCATTTTGCTGTATGCCTTTAAATAAGGGGGAAATAAAGAAATACCAGTACTTTTAAAAAGAGGTGGATTTTTTTTATAATTTGATTAAATTTATAATTGTAGTTGCTCTTTCTAAGAGAATGACATTTGCCAAATTAGAGAACCATACATGTTTAACCCCAAATATTTTATGTCGGCTTCCGGTATGATCAGAACCTTTTTCTACAAGCTATTCAGGTCAGTTTAAAACCAGAAAGAACAGGAACAAAAACAGGGAGTTTTCAAGCAGTCTGGATGCACCCTAGGTCAGTATAAATCAGAAAGCGCAACAACAAAATCTGGGACTGGATGCACCTTAATACAAATATTTTATTAATTTTTTAATAGTGTGATTATCAACTTTTCCCTCTGTCTCAAAAGCTTGATTATCAAGATCTTTTGTCTCTGGTGTATCCAGCACTGGAACACATAATAGTAGAGGGAAATATGACAATAATTTCTTATAGGACAACTACTGAAAATGTTAGATGTTGTCTCCTTTCATTAAAGTCAATGTACTTTGCTAATACAAGTAGAGAAGAATCCAAATTTTGTTAATGAATCAGTTTGAATCATATTTGGTAATAGGCATTTGAGTTTACAGTGATAATTCTGACTCCTGAAGAGAATTCCAGAAAAAGTTTTTATTGAGCCATGGCTATGTCTTTTCCATAGGATTTTACAGAAGGTCTAGATAATCACATCTTCCATCTATAATTAACTTGTGTTTTTCCATCACTTCTGCTGTTTTGATTTCTTACCACACAAAACCTTTAATGAAGGAAAGACAGAGTGGTTCCTCCATGTCTTTCAAATCAAAATACTGAGCTCTTAAAGACATGGGCATGCCACTACATTTGATAGTCCTGATGAGAAATCTATACTTACAACAACACACCACTGTTAGAACAAGATTTGGGGAAACAGAATGGTTCCCAACTGACAAGGGGGTCAGACAAGTCTGCATTTTATCACCCTACTTGTTCAACCTGCAACATCATGCAGAAAACATCATACAAAATGATGCGGTTTAGACTTAGAAGAAGGAAGTGTGAACATAGGAGGAAAGGACATCAACAATCTAAAATATGTGGACAACACCAGACTACCAGTGGAAAACATCACAGATTTGGACAAACTATTAAGGAGGGTCCAAGAAGAAAGTGCAAAGGCACGGTTGCTGCTGAAAGTAAAGAAAACAAAAATAATGACCATGGAGGATCTATGTAAATTCATCCTAGATAATGAGGAAATCAAAACAATTAGATTTCTCATACTTTGGCTCAAACATTGATCAGAATGGAGACTGCAGTCAAGAAATAGGAAGAAGACTAGGAATGGGAAGGACAGTGATGAAAGAACTAGAAAAGATCATAAAGAACAGTTATACAACTGAATGCTGAAAGTGAGGAGAGTTCAAGCCATTGTATTCTCCATCACCATGTATGGATGTGAGAACTGGAGAGTGAGCTGGACAGTGAAGAAAGCAGATTTAAAAAATCAACTCATTTGAAATATGGTGCTGAAGAAGAGTGCTGAGGATACTGTGGACAGCCAAAAGACAAACAATTGAACAGATTAAGGCTGAACTTTCCCTGGAAGCCAAAATGATTAAATTGTTGTTGTTGTTGTTGTTGTTGTTGTTGTACTTTGGCCACATCAGGAGAAGGCAAGACTCATTAGAAGGTAGTAAAAAGAAAAGAAGACCACATGCCAGATGGTTAGACTCAATCAGGGAGGACATGGGCTTGAATTTACAGGACCTAAACAGAGCAGTTGATGATAGGGGGGGCATGGAAGTTGTCAACAACTTCACTATGCGTTCAGGTCGACTCAAGGGCAATTAACAACAAACAACAAGGGATGTAAAGAATATTTGTGGTTTTTCCTCATCCTTGATAAGGAAGAGTCTCCAAATAACTGAGATACCTCTTTGAAAATATTATTCACTACCATGAGATTTTTTATCTCCCTAAATAGGGACCACATTGCAAACATATGATGGCTAATGGAGCACAGAAGGGAATTTCAAAAGAACATCACCATGTGCTTTATAGACTATAGCAAAGCCTTTGACTGTATAGATCATGAAAGGTTATGGAATGCCCTTAAAGACATGGGAGTGCCAACACATCTGATAGCCCTGATGAGGAATCTGTACTCAGGACAAGAAGCTCCTGTCAGAACAGAACAAATGGTTCCCAATTGGCAAAGGGGCCAGAGAAGGCAGCATTTTATCACACTACTTGTTCAACTTATATGCAGAATACATTGTAAGAAAAGCAATATTGAACAAAGAAGAAGGAGGAGTGAAAATAGGAGGAAGGATCATCAGCAGTATAAGATATGCAGATAACACCATAATATTAGCAGAAAACCTCCCAGACCTGGAACTACTACTAAGAAAGATCAAGGATGAAAGTGCAAAATCAGGCTTACTGTTGAAGATAAAACAAAAAATAATGACCATGGAGAATCTAGACAAATTCAACCAAAACAATGAAGAAATAGAAATAGTGAAAGAGTTCTCATACCTGGGATCAAACATTGAAAGAAACAGGGACTGTAATGGGGAGGGTGGTTATGAAAGAACTGGTAAAGATCTTAAAATGCAAAGATATACTGAGCACAAAAGCTAGGCTCATAAAAGCCCTTGTATTCCCTATTATCATGTATAGATGTGAGAGCTGGACAGTGAAGAAACAAGATAGGAAGAAATAAATGCATTTGAGATCTGGCACTAGGGAAGAGTGCTGGGGATACCATGGACAACCAAAAAGACAAACAAATGAGTCCTAGAGCAGATCAAGCCAGAAATTTCCCTTGAAGCCACGATGACAAAACTTAGGCTGTTGTACTTCAGACACATCATGATTAGGCACAACTCACTGGAAAAAACAATAATGCTAAGAAAGGTTGAGGGAAGTAGAAAGAGAGGAAGGCTGCATGCCAGATAGATGGAGGCACTGTGTTCACTGAGGAAGACTTCCAATGATTTGAGAGGGAGTGTTTGGGGGAGCTGGAGCAGTCTGACCAAGGAGACTGTCTGTTTCTCATTATTTATAAGAAAACATCAGTGAGAATGCATCCTTTCTTTGGGAATCATGTTTACTTGGGGAGGATGCTCTTGCTCTGCCCCAGAGTGCCTATTGTTTTAATTGTTTTAATTTTACCTATTGTTTTCAATTTTTGCTTATTGTTTTAATTTAGGTTTTAATTGAGACTTGTATTTAATGTATTTTAATGTTTTTTTTAAAAAAAATGTTTGTTTACATTGTTTAGCTGTTTATTGTCGGGGGTTGTACTTGATTTTAGATGTAAGCCACCTTGATGGCTATGGCAAAAGGCGGGGTATAAATAAAATTATTATTATTATTATTATTATTATTATTATTATCTATTAAGGAGATCATGGGTAGGAATGTGCAGGAACTAAGCAGAGCAGTGGAGGACAGAGGGTCTTGGAGATGTTTCATCCACAGGGTTGCCATGGATCAAGATCGACTTGAGGGCAGTTAACAACAAACTAATAATAATAATAATAATAATAATAATAGGTTTTATTTCTAACCCGCCCCTCTGCAACGCAATCGGGGCGGCTTACAACAGTAAAATAGTACAATTAAAACAATCCAATATCCCAATCCCACCTCCCATGTCCCACCCACCCCTTAAAACAAGATTAAACTAAGAATATATTAAAACACATAATAAAATGCAACAATACAACAAACAACTAAACAGCAGCGGGAGGTTTGAGGGAAGGAGAGATAGTGTTCGTCCTCTGAGGAGGGTTATTCCGGGAAGGCCTGCCGGAAGAGATCCGTCTTAACTGCTTTCTTAAAGGCAGTAACTGTTGTGATAAGACGGATCTCGTCCGACAGGCCATTCCATAATTTAGGGGCGATGGCCGAGAATGCTCTCTGCGAGGTATGTACAAACCTCGACTTTGGTTGATTTAATAGATTCTTTCCCGCTGACCGAAGGGCACGGGGGGGCTCATATGGGGAGAGGCGGTCCCTGAGATAAGCTGGACCCAGGCCATGTAGGGCTTTAAAGGTCAAAACCAACACCTTGTACTGTGCCCGGAAACTGATTGGCAGCCAGTGGAGGGACTTAAGCACTGGTGTTATATGCTCCCTCCTGGATGTTCCGGTGATTAATCTGGCTGCCATATTTTGCACCAATTGAAGTTTCCGGGTTAAGCACAAGGGTAGCCCCATGTAGAGTGCATTGCAGTAATCCAAACGTGAGGTTACCAGCGCGTGCACAACGGTTTCCAGGTCTTTCTTATCCAGGAATGGGCGCAGCTGGCGTATCAGCCGAAGCTGATAACAGGCACTCCTGACTGTCGCATTCACTTGGTTGGTCATGTGAAGCGACGAGTCAAGGAGTACCCCCAAGCTGCGCACACAGTCCTTGGAGGAGAGTGTGACCCCATCCAGGACAGGGGGCTGTAATCCCGGACCCGGCTTCGGACCGGCAACCGTGAGCACCTCCGTTTTGTCTGGATTCAATTTCAATTTATTTTTCCTCATCCAATCCATTACCGCTCCAAGGCAGTCATTGAGAGGAGAGATGCCATCAGCAGTCTGAGACGATGATTTGGTCATGGAGAAATAAATCTGGGTGTCATCAGCGTACTGAAGACACCGCCCTCCATGCCTCCGAATGATCTCTCCCAGCGGTTTCATATAAATGTTAAATAACATCGGAGACAGGATGGCGCCCTGAGGGACGCCACAATTAAGCTCTATTTTAGAAGAGCTACTGTCTCCGAGCCTCACCCTCTGGGATCTGCCCGAGAGGAAGGAGCGGAACCACTGGAAAGCAGTGCCTCCAATTCCTAGCTCTCTCAGCCGATCCAAGAGAATGGCATGATCTATAGTGTCAAAGGCCGCTGAGAGGTCCAAGAGCACCAGCAGGGTCACACTACCCCTGTCGATGCTCAAGCGGAGGTCATCGGTCAGAGCAACCAAGGCAGTCTCAACCCCAAATCCTGTCCTGAAGCCAGTTTGAAATGGATCGAGATAATCGGTTTCATCCAAGATAGCCTGGAGCTGGGAGGCAACTGCCCTCTCGATCACCTTGCTTAAAAATGGCAGCAAGGAGACTGGTCTATAGTTGTTTCTGTCCAGGGGATCCAGGGAAGGCTTTTTTAAGAGTGGCCTAACTGCCGCCTCTTTTAAACACGATGGTAAACTGCCTTCCCTGAGGGACGCGTTGATTGTGTCTTTGAGAAACACCCTCAACGCGCCCCCACCCTGGACGACCAGCCATGATGGACAAGGATCGAGAGGGCAAGTTGTCTTCCTCGTCCTACCAAGCAACTTGTCCACGTCCTCGGTACTCACAAATTGAAATTGATCCAGTAAAGTGCCATCAACGGAGTTACTGGACGCCTCATCCATAGATCCTGCTAAAACATTGGTGTCCAAGTCGGCTCTTATCCGAGAGATTTTATCTGCAAAGTAGATGTTAAACGCCTCACAGCAGGCTGTCGTCGGGTTAAGTAGAGGGTTCGGCGCAGGAGATATCCGCGTCAAATCCCCCACCACCCTAAACAGCTCTGCCGGGCGAGACTCTGCAGAAGCAATACGTGCAGAGCAGAAAGATTTCTGCGCTGCATGTAAAGCCTCCCTATAGGAGTCAAGGTGCTTCCTAAGGCGAGTTCTGTCGGATGAGAGACGAGTCTTTCGCCATTCGCACTCTAGTCGTTGTCCAACTAGGAGGCATTTGTCTGGAAGCATCCAATATTTCTGTAAGCTTGTTGGATGAGTAGACATCCTCTTTCCCTCTTTTGCAGGCATTGAACAAACATTTGACCAAAATAAAAAAATAAAAATCCAGTTTCCTCCAGTTCTGATTTAGATCTCTGGATTTCTGCCATGCCTGTGACATTATTTCCTCATTGACAAATCTTGCTTCTGCAAGAGAACCAGCCATTTCAAGAACAGGCCAAACATTAAGTGAAGATGCAATAAACTCACTTTGTTTGAGACTATACTGGCATTTTCTATTTTTAGACTTTAATAATAAGCACTACTAAAAGAAAGTCTCATCCCTGAAATAGCTGAGCAGACAGACAGAGATAGATAGATAGATAGAGGTTAATCAATATATTGGTTATTTCTGTATTACATATTTAAAAACACACTTTGTTTGCTGTTCTGCACTGGTTTTGTTTAACATCATTTTTAAAAACTTGCTTTATAAAGTCAATATGGAGCCAAACATTCTTTTATTTGTGTGTTCTAAGCATGTTTTATTCAGCATATGAATAAATGTGGTCAAAAGAAGGTACTGAACTTAATCATCTTTATGCTTTCAGGAGGAGTCCAGAAAGACAAACACAGAGTTTGCTGAATTTATAGCTTACTCACCTGCTAGCAGAGGGCAGGAGGAGGCAGAGTCACTAGAAAGTGTGTGTTTGAGGATGGCATATTATGGAAGAGGGCCACATGCCGGCAAGGCAGGGTGTCTGGTCTATCCACATAACTATCACACAAAGGTGACCTTCATGAAATATTCCAGTGAAAAACTCTCAGGAGATTGGACTGGTGTAAATGGCATAGATCACTCCTGTGGAACTTCTGAAATATGTGAACCTTAGAACTGAATCAGAAGAAGTGTAATGTGAGAAACAAGCAAGAGATATGCAGACTTTGTGTGAATGGCATGTTTGGTATAACACAATGAGATTTGGTTCAAAACTATTACCAAATTCCTGAGCCCTATTTTTGATCAATCATTGTGACCAAAAATGTGAAGATTTTTTCATTATTTGTTTTGTTTTTGTGGTTGTTTGGAGTATAGACATGCCCAGCTAATCAAACAATACTAGTATGGAAAGAGGTGTGAAGTTTGTGAGAGTAGTTTTTTTCTGATTATAGTAGGTATAAACATTGCTAAACTTGAAAAATTTTGGTCTGATTCCAGTAAGTATCAAGTGATGTTTGAAGTTTAATTCTCAAATTTCCACATTCTTTTCAATGGGAATTCAGAAGGATATTATATTCAGTGGTAGGATAATTGAAAAACTGTACATTTTGATCTTGTTCCATTAATAGTTGTAGAGTAGCTATCAGAACAGAGGTCATAAGGAGTTGTACAGCATCTTGAAGAACATGTGCAACACCTTGTGGAACAGATTGTGCAGCTTTGGAATGCTGTGCACAAGCGGAATCAAAGTACTGGATTTCACAGTTGCACAAAAAGAAAAATGGGTTTCTGCAAGTGGTAAAAATGTTTCACTAGAGGAATGATAGAACTGGCTACAACCCAGGTATTTTGTTTTACTTTTTCAATGTTTCTTACAGTCCATTGGAAAAATCTAACTGGTCAATGTGGCAGGCAAGAAGAGAAGAGACATTGAAAAATATTGGTGAATTGGAAAGAAATCATCTCCTGTAACACTGTCAAGAGAACCAATCTGGTACTGTGGGGGAAAATACACGCACATCCTGCCAAAATCAACTGTATGAACTCATGCTTGAAAAGGGTATATGAACACAGAGAAAGATCACATGTACATATCAAGCTATAAATGTCCATCAACAAAGTATCTATCTCCTCATTCATCTGCTATGCCATACACATCTAAAGTAATGCTATACCCCCTTAGGAATACAGTCCTAAGATAATTTTTGTATAGGCCACATAACAGCAGAGCATTTTCAATACAAGTGGCTGCTGTTTAAATTTCATGATTAGTGTGTGTGTGTGTGTGTGTGCATGTATGTGTAATCTGCCAATAATCCTTTGTGTTTTGTATATTTTAAATATATATATAGTGAATACACAATTTGTTGCAGAGGGTTTGATGTTTTCCCTCAAAGTAGTATTTTGTAGTATTGCATTTTCCCTGCATTCTTGCTAGTAAAAATGTCTTTATTTTCTCAGCTACCAGGTAAATTGTAATAGTGATGGCTATAGGAATTTCAATAACACAGGTATCAATAATATGTACCATGAAGCAAGGTTGGAAAGATAATTTTTTAAAAAAAAATGTTTTTAAAAACATGTTTCTCAAGTGTGAGGAAACCCTCATGAGAAGGATCATGGACTGCCATGAATCTTTGCAATTGAGAACATATTTTGTGCAAAATGTGTACATCATGGGTTTTTGCACTGAAAACAACATTTTCTCTGTGCAGGAAACAGCATTTTCTGTGCCAAAAATAACACCTTTGTGCAGAAAATGCTGTTTTCTGCACAAAAATGCTTTTTTTTTGCCCCAAACCCCCAACTTACAAATGTTATGCAGAATAAGCCCCAAACTGCAGTTTTCAAAGACTTTATTGCAATTGGAATATATTTATTGCTTTCTTCGATAATGAAATCAGTGAAGAATTACATCCCTACTGTACACTAGTGACCTGCAATATAACTCTCTTCCTGTACTAGTATCATTTTATGATACTAGAATGTGCTGAGCTGGATTCAAGGTCTATCCCAGGGGTAGGCAACCTGTGGCCCCCTGAGGCCTTTGGGCCACCCCCAGGCTGGCCCTACTACCACCGCCCCCTACCTCCGCCGCCCACCATGATGATATTGATTATTGTTGTTATTACTTGTTCTTGGGGTTTTCTTGGCAAAATCTCCACAGGGGTTTTGCCATGGCTTTTCTGGGGCTGAGAGCATGCATATTTTTTTAAAAAAAATAAAATTAATTTTTTAAATTTTAATTTTAATTAATGAATTAATTAATTAATTTTTGGTGCTTCACCCCCCTCAATTGTCTGAGGGACAGCAAACCGGGCCCTGGCTCAAAAAGGTTGCCTACCCCTGGTCTATCCCAAGGCAAGCCTGGAGTTCCATGATGCTTCTTCTGGTGCCTCCTCCCAAAGTTTCTTGTATTATGATGCCTGCAGTACAGAAATGCTTCCTGAAAGCAGTGGTTTATGGAGGGTGGGGCAGTGGATGCAGTCCACTCAAGGTGTAACCAATACAGAGTAAACTTAGGTATATCACTACCTGAATGTCCCTTCCACTCACCAGCTGAAAGTGCATGATCTTTGGCAGTCAGGATACATGCCAAGCTGTTGCTGCTTTGGGCATGCATGTGAGGCTAGAACAGGGGGAGAATGGGTATGTATACAAGAATGGGTATGTATACAAGATTTGTTTGCTTGCTTGCTCACTTGCAGCTGCGCACACAATCACACACACACTGTCCTTACTATATCCCTGTCATCTTTTCTCATTTTTTCCTCCTTAAATTCTCAAATCGCTCATGACCTAATCCTTTCTTTTCATTTCCCAAAATGTTTTGGAAGGAAAGCTGGAATCTAAAATTAGCATTTTTAAAAAAGACTTGGAGACCTCTATACATTTATTTAGGGCTGACTCCTGATCACTAATTAAAGATTTATTTTTTTAAATAAATTAGGAAGCTAATTCTCCATGGGTAGTTCTGCACAGCTCCATCATATGCATCTTGATTCATCAACTCAGTCCTATTGGTGCTTACTGTCAGGTTGATGTGCATTGGAATTGGCAACCTTTTAATTCTCAAATAAAAAGAGCCAGGATTTCTAAGAGCCAGGATTTCTAATTTCTAATTTCTAATGTGACAGAAAGGTCTCCACCAAATCTAATTAAGACCAAAATTAATTAAGAAGTCAATAAAGTGGTACACATCTGCATGTTACAAAACCTCAATGCATTCAGGAAGAGAAGGACAGTCCCCTTTGCGGGAAGGGAATTTATGTCTGAAAATTAGATTAGTTCAAAGGGGTTATCTTTAGTTAAAAGTCAATAAGCTAACAAGGTATTCCATTATTAATAATTCCATTGTTGTTGTCTTCCTATCTAGATTATTAGAGTGAGGCTACAAGGCTTCCTTGGAAGGAAGTTAGGGAAGTATACCAGTGAGGTATTGATCTGGGACTATGGAAGACCAGGGTTTGAATTCCCAGGCAGATTCTTTGGAGATTATCAGATGGGGGGGGGGGGGAGATGGGGGGAGGCATACTCCCAGCAAAGTAGTGCAATGGCACTGAAGATTTTCAGATGACATTGCACTTATCTAGGACTTAACCCATGAAGAACCAGCAATGCTCCAGCAACAAACCATAAGTGCAATGTGTCTGAAAATCTTCAGCACCATCGTGCTACTTTGTTGGGAGTATGCCTTTTACTCCCGGCTCCCTACCCCCATAATAATCTTCTATGTGTGCCTCATTGGCATTGAAGTGGGCAACTGTGACTCTCCAGATATTCATGTCCTATATAGCCATCATCCTCAACCACCTGAGGCCAAATAATGCTAATGAAATCTCCCCACCTTTCTAAGCAACCCTACATAGGACTGCACTTGAATCCCTGATGATTTTTTTGAAATATAATTTCACCTCCAAGTAAGCCTGTTTAGACTTCAAGCCAGTTGAAGCCTACAGTCCTGTGCATAACTATCAAGCACTAAGTCCAACTGAGTTCAGGGGGACTTCCTTCTGCGTAATTACAGAGAGGGAAGTTCAGTTCTAAGTAAAGGCACAATGCTACCAAACTTAATTATCCATAACAACTTGGAAAGAAGCTTCATTGTGTTCCATAGGGCATGGCATTCATTTTATTTGGTGCAGCTTACTCTTGGGAAATGCTGGAGGCCTAATGCTGTGGACCTAGACATATTTATCTGGAAATGACCTGAACCCTTATCTATAACTCCCAGCATCACCCAGCCACTATGCTCATTGGACATGCTGGCTGGGGAATACTGGGTGTTGTAGTGCTTTTCCAAACTGATTGCACCCAGACATATGGGACTTCTTATGAGTAAATATGATCAGCATATAAGTCCTATCCATTGTTTCAAACCAAATGGTGAAACAAGTGTAAAACTTGCCATCACAAATGTTTGATTTTTCTTTAACACCATTGTCTATCCCACATTTTGCTAGCCCTTTTGCAAGTATAACATGGGGGACTGTGTCAAAGGCCAGTGGCATCACTGGGGCAGTGTGGGGAATGCAGAACTCACTGAGTGACACCTCAGAAGAGGGATGAAACCTGGTAGGGACTGTGGTGATTAGAATGTCCAGCTGGCCAATCAGGAGGCAGCTGAGGGCCAACCAATAGAATTCAAGTTGGGAGCACTTGGGGGGGAAATTCAAGATGATAGTTGGAGAGAGCAGTTGGGGATTTGGAAGAGTTAAGTCAGAGAGAGAGAGAGAGATGGATTTCTGGGAGTTCCTGAGGGAACTGTAAATTTTGTGATCTGGAGTCCAGACGGGAGGGACTCGGGACACATACAGAACTCTAATGAAGGGAGTTACTGTTGTGTTATATCCTGAGGGATATCGCTAGCCTGTGTGGCTGAAATATTAAAAGGGAATTGGAAACAAATGTTGTTTACATGTAACCAAGAGAAACTATAGTGACAAGCTTTGATACAAGTTATATTTATTCCATTCTGTTCTAGAATAAACTTTTATTCTCATTTAAACATCACTTGGCCTATGTTTTCAAACCAAACCACACTACTAACCTTTTAAAGCTTTTAGTGTGGGTCCTTTACACATATTTGGGTGGCAGCGGTGGAATAACAAAACCTCCCAGGACTGTCATCTTAGAAAAGTCAGTGCTAAGGTGAAAGGTGAGAAGAGGATTTGCCACAGGGACCTCCTCCCACTACAGAGGGAGAGGATGCGGTGCTGGTGCTGGTGCCCCACCCTTCTTCTCCACTGCCCTGGCTCTCTCCCAGAGGAGGAAACCAATCCAGTGGAAGAGGAGGAGGGGCAAGCAGGCCCTCCTACTTCATCTTTGTCTGTCTCCCTCCTCAAGAAAAAGCCAGGCAGAGGAGAAGGAGGGGAGAGCCAGTGCCTCTTGGCTTCACCTCTGCCCGACTTGCTCATGAGGAGAGAGCCAGGCAGAGGTGAAGGAAGGGACAGCCAGACCCTCTTGGCTTCACCTGTGCTTGACTCCCTCCTCACACGGAATCCAGAGAGGCAAAGAAGGGAGAGCCAGTCCTTCGTGTCTTCACCTCTGCCCAGCTCCCTCTTCACAAGGAAGCCAGACAGAGGTGAAGGAGGTCATAGCCAACTCCTCCTGATTTTGCTTCTCCCCAGCTTCCTCATGAGGAGGAAGCCAGGTGGAGCAAGGATGGGACTGCCAGCCAGGAGGCCACTGCAGCAAAGGAGAAGGTATGAGTGTGCTTTTTTGTCCTCTGCAACTCCCTCCCCCCACTGCAGCACCCCTCACAATAGGTGACACCAGGGGTGGGAACATCACTATCAAAAGCCTTCCTGAAATCAAGATATACTATATCAATAGCATTCCTTTTATCTGCTGAGTTTGTGACTTTATATAAGAAAAAGAAAGAGGTAAGATTTGTGTTTGAGAAGCCCATGTCAGATTTTACTGATCATAGTATGCCTTTCTAAGCACTTACACCATTTCATGATCTGTTCTAGAAACTTTCCTGGTGTTGATGTCAGGCTGACTGGGCAGTAATTATTTGGGTGCTCCCCCCTTTTTTTTGAAGATGGGGACAACAATTGACTTCTTCCAGTCTGCTGGGATTTCTCCTGTTCTCCAGGAATTCTCAGTTACTGGCAATGGTTCTAAGATGACTTTTGTCAGTTCTTTTGATATCTTTGGATGGAAATAACCTGGCCCTGAAGATCTGAATTCATCTAGAGTAGCCAGATATTCCTGTACTACATCTTTACCTATTCCTTGCTGCATTTCCCCTACTGCAGGGGTTGGCAACATTCTCCTACCTGGGGCCGGTCGCTGGTTCCCTGGTCTTCTGACGGGCCGGGGGGGGGGGAAATGGTGGTGCGCGTGCTCACGCGTGCACGCGCAGCCCCCACCGCTGCCTCCGCTGTGCGTGCCACCACCGTGTGTGCGACGGCTGCCATTTTATTTGGCAAAATGGCAGCCATGACATGTTTGCACATGCACAGTACTCCTGTGCATGCGCGAACGAGCCACGGATGCCATTTTGCCAAACAAAATGATGGCCGCAACTCGTTTGTGCATGCGCTGAGTCGTGGCTGCCATTTTTTCCCAAAATAGTGGCTGCAGCTCATTCGCGCATGAGCAGGAGTACTGCGCATACGCAAACGAGTTGCGGCCACCATTTTGGCAAATAAAATTACGGCTGCGACGCGTGCGGCAACGGTGGTCATCGTTGTTGTCATCAGGAGCCGGCGGGGGCCGGTCGGCGGGGGTCAGCAGGCCGGGTGCAGCCCATGGGCCGTAGGTTGCTGACCTCTGCCCTACTGTATTATCTGCTCCATTTTCCCCAGGTTGAGCACTGTTCTCCTTTCAGAGAAGTCCGAGCCAAAGAAGGCATTGAATAGTTTTGCATTTTATCTGTCCCCTGTTAGCATTTTGCCATCCTCCCCACACTGCAGCCCTACCATTTCCTTGTTCTTCCTTTTGCTATAAACAAAACAGAAAAAAAGTTCCTTTTATTGTTTTCAACCTCTCTAGCAAGCCTGAGCTGGTTTTGTGTTTTAGCCTTCCTGGCTTTCTCCCTACAAATGCTTACTATTCATTTGAATTTCTCTTTAGTGACTTTTTCACAAACAGAATGGGGGCACTGTTTTAGTACCCCTCTCCAATTTTTAGGAGTTTATCCAGAGTCCCATTCCATACCTATGGAGTCTCTGCAAATCAGGTAGTACAATGCTCCAGGCACCAGGCCCAACACTCTGATGTTTAATGCAATTGAACTGTTGTCAGCTACCATAAAGACAAATGAAATTCCGCAACCAAAGCTTGCCAAGCCATCTGTGATGTGATCTAGAATCCTCAGGGGAGTAAGTGAGCAACTGAAGTGTGATTTGTTTCTTTAAAACATTTTAATGCCACTTTTCAAGGAAAAGCTTCTTCAAGATAGTTTATAAGACAAAACAGTAAAAACTAGAATAGAATTATGTATAATGGCAGCATAAAATGTGTTTTAAAAGAGCAGCTACAGTAAAAACTATGATTTACCAAATACAGATCAACATCCATTCATTTTAAAAGCAGAGTAGATAATCCAACTCTTCAAGGCTCATTTTAAAACAGGCAGGGACAAACCAGGTGCATTGCCCATGGTGGTATGCTACACAAGAATAGGGGGTTTGGCACTGCCTTCCTCTGAGGCTGAGAGTGTGTGAATTGCTCAAGGTTACTTGTAGATTTTTTTTTCCTGGTGAGAGGACATTCAAATCCTGGTCTCCTGGTATCCTAATCCAACATTTAAACCACTAAACCAACTTTCAGCATTGATTTGTAGTTGTCAAAACAAGAAAAAGTCTGCTTATGGGGTAATGGCTTGTTTGAATAATTATAATATGACAATAATATTTATTTTTTAACCACCTCTCCTCAGTTATCAAGGTAGGGAATGACAACAATTAACAGATAAACAGACAAATCATATTTACTTTGCCTGTTAGTGGAAGATCAACAGAGAAGTGGTGAGACATTTTGGCATGCAACCTCTCCTGGATTCCCACAAACTATGCTTAGATATTGATGAGAAAGAAAGAAGGCCATCCCCACATTTGTCAGTGTATTGTTCTCATAGACTTGCTAAGTATTTTTTTCCAGCTCACTCATTTCAATATCAGGGAATTCTAGCTCACTCAATTCCATTGTCAGGGAATTCCACATGTCAGCTAAAAGCCTTCGTCACATTCATTGTGCTGAGTGCTCTCTAACCCAAGCAGTATGCAAAAGGGCAGTACACTAGGGCTGGTCATCCATACTGTCCATGTTTTAAAATTATTTTCATCCATCTCAGTCATACCCTTTCTTAGCTGACTCTAAAAATAAAATTTAAAAACCCTCAGGAGATCTAATCTGCAGATATTACAAAAGGGGGTTAACCTCAAGACGAACTTTTCAGCATATACACACGTCATTGGAAACATTCACATTAACCTTCCTAATTACCTCCTTGAACTTGAAGTCTGCTGCTTGGATTCCACTGCAGCCCTTATTGTCTTTCATTTGTGCTTTCTATCCTCCACATATCTGAATAGTGGTATAAAGGCCTCCCTCGTCTTCCAAACCCATTAGCCATTCTGACTGATAGAAACAGTGCAAAGAGGAATTTTAATTTAACAAACAGTTCTAGGTACAAAGCAACCTCCTCAAAGTGAAAGAAAATGCGAGGGCAAAACCCAGGACTTTCATAATCCTTGCAACATGTCAAAGCATGATGGACTATCAGGTACAAGTCAAAGAAACCTGCCAAGAAAAGAGAGTCATTGTGCACCATTTGTTTAATTGTGCTGGCAAGGAACAAGTTATCCTCTGAATCAAGTCTTGCCCTTTGAATTTGTCTAAAAAGATAGAAGATATGGATTACTGCAATGTACTCTACACGGGGCTGCTTTTGGAAAGTGTTTGAAAACTTTTGCAGGTCCAAAATGCTGCAGCCAGGCTGTTGACTGGAGTTAGCTATAGGGATTACAGGGATCATGAAATAACTTCACTGGCAGCTAGTCCATTTCCAGGTACAATTCAAAGTGCTAGTTTTGACCTTACACAGCTTGGGTCTAGACTATCTGAAAGACAGTGTCTCCCCATACAAGCCAGGTTTTATTGTAAACGTTTTTAATGGACTCTTTCTGGGACCTGCCTTGGGTCCCACTCTGCCAGATGGGCAACAAACAAGCCTTGAATTTTAACATCTACAGGGAAGGGCTTTCTCTCAATTCTATCACCTCCACAGGCACATTTAGTGAGGACACAGAAGAGAGCCTTCTCTGTGGTGGCTTTCATGCTCTGGATTCCAAAGGAATTCTTGTTGGCCCCCTTCCTGTTCCCTTTCCACCAGCAGGTGAAAACCTTTCTTAAAAACACATACACCTTTTCAATGGCCTATTAAAGACCTTTTTATTCAAGCAGGCCTTTGAAATTTAATTATATAGCAGTGTGTGTGAATGGAGCCTAAATAACCTAAAGGCACCAGATTCTGTGCCTAAGCATGGTCAGCCCTGGTCACTACTTGCATGGGAGACCACCAATGAATATCAGGTGCTGTGAGCTATATTTCAGAGGGGAGTACTGGCAAAACTTCCTCTGAGTATTCCTTGCCTAAGAAAACAGTATGAAATTCCTGGAGTCACCATAAATCAACAGGGGATTTAAAGGCACTTACATGCACACAGTGTGCTGTATTTTTTATCTTTTTAAAAGTAATTTTAAGTAATTAGCCTTAAATGTGTTTTTATACATTTTAAATAATACTGTTATTTAATTCTTTGCTTAACTTTTATAAAATAAGATTTAACTTTTATTTTGTTTTAAATTACTGTAAGCTGTTTTGGATCACATTCTGGGAGGAAAATGGGATATAAATTAAGTAAAGCAAAGCAAAGCAGCTTCATTTATATACCACTTCATATCGCGCTATGGGATGCCTAAGCGGTTTACAGCTGTAAGCTCATTGCCCCCCAACACTTGGGTACTCATTTTAGCGACCTCGGAAGGATGCAGGCCTGAGTTTAGCCTGAGCCCTGGCTAGTACTGAACTCGCAACCTTGTGGTTTATGAGTGAGTGGCTGCAGTACAGGCATTTAACCACTGCACCACCAGGGCTCAGTACATAATAGTACATAAATAAATAAGCAAGAAATGAAAGAAGTGAATAAATACAAGGATCATACTTGGGGGAACTATATGATGTGTTGGACAATTCTTCTGCCCCTTTCCTAACCATTTAAATGTAATTTGATGGGGTGAGAATTGAAGGAGAAAAACATTACAGTGAAATTATTGTGGTATATGAGATTTTTGTACATACCTCACTTACAAAGTGGCTCATTGATATGTGTGAATGTCTTGGCTTTCACTGACAAGGATATGAACCTCTGTGAAGCTTGATCTCAGTATAGTTCTCTATTTACCATCACCAACAGTCTTAGGTGGGGTGCAGACGGGCGGCTCTGGGCTGCCCAAACCATGGCCCCGATTGTCCCTTTGGCCACCCCGTAAAAAGCAGCAAAATGTTGCTCCTGTCAGGGGTAGCAAAAGGTTGCCTTAAGAGCCGGCGCATGGCTCTTCTTTGGCCTTTCCAGCAGTGTGTTTGAACGCTGTGTCAGAAAAGCGTCCTGACACCGTGTGCCATGCGTAATGGTGTGTGGCATCAAGACGCCGCTGGCATGGGGTTGGGGTGGTTGGCGTGTGGCTGCCCCACCCCATCTCTGCCTCCAGGCCAGCCCTTTGGGCCAGTCTGCAGAGGCTCTTAGTCAGCCTTCCCCAGATAAATTTGTGTGTATTTTCATACACCTTATTTTTACAAAATGTATATCCCCGCCCTCGCTCATTATTCCACTGAGTAAAGTCTGTATGCATTTTTGGCATACACACTTGTTTGAAATCTGTATTAAGTATGCCACAAGCTCAAAAATAGCACAAAGAGTAACCTCTTATATCTTTTCTTTCCCTGCATTCTCAAATTTCCACTGAGAAAGGACAATGCCTTCGTTATCCATCTCTCTAACAGCATATAATGCCAAATTTTCCTGCCTAACATAGGGTTTCAGCATATTTACATGCACCAATTTACACCCCACATCCTCTCCCAAGTCCACTATATAGTTTATATCGTTGATCTTCTCTGTGACTTGAACTGGAGCTGTCCATGCATACTGAAGTTTATTTCCTCTCGTTGGTTGAAGGACTAACACCTCATCTCCTGGCAGGAAAATTCAAGTCCAGGCCTTTTTGTCACACCAAGTCTTTTGTTGACCTTGAGCTGTTTTCAAGTTTTCTCCGGCAACTCTCAAGGCTTGCCCTAAGGATGTCATCAGGTTCTGGACATATGATACCACATCTTCCAGCTCTCTCTCCTCTGGAGATTCCCACTCTTGTCGAATGAGATCTAAAGGTCCTCTTACTTTGTGTCCAAACATTAACTCAAATGGGCTGAATCCCAAGCTTTCTCTATAGGCAAACAACAGGTGTTGCAACTTGGTATCCCAATCATTCCGGTTTTCTGCAGTATAGGATTTTATCATGTTGACTAAAGTTCCATTAAAGTTTTCTATAAGCCCATTACTTTGGGGGTGATAAGGGTTTGTAGTTAAATGTTTCACTCCACAGACCTCCCATAACTTTTGCATCACTTTAGAAGTGAAATTACTTCCCAAATCTGATATCACCTCACTGGGGAATCCTAATCTACACAAATTGTTTATCAAAGCATTAGCCACAGTTATTGTCTCTATATTCTGCAATGCTACTGCTTCAGGATGTCTTGTGGCATAGTCCATTAGAGTAAGAATGTATCTATTCCCTCTCTGAGTTGCATGAGGTTATGGCCCTATGATATCAATGCCTACTCTCTGAAATGGCTGTGACATGACTGGTAATGGACACAGCTTGGCTCTGATCCAATCTCATCTTGTTCCCACTTTTTGACAAACGTCACAAGATTTGCAGAAAGATTTTATATCTTGTCCCATCTTTGGCCAATAAAGATTTAAAGAAACTCATTGTGTAGTTTTCTTAATTCCCAAATGACCTCCAAATGAACAAGAATGGGCTATTTCTAGTATCTGGCTTCTGTATTTTTGAGGGACTACTAACTGTTTTTGAATTTCTTTCTGAGTATTATATTTACATTTGAGGACCTCTCTATATAAGTGGTCTTGAATGATTTTAAATCTGTGAGGGTGATTTTCACTTAGCTCTACATCTTCCTCAGCTAGAGTGAACAAAAGTTTTAAACTTTCATCTCTCTTTTGTTCTTGACCAAATTCAGCTGGGTTCTCAATTTTAATTTCCTCACAACTCTCCTTCTCTGTTATCTCAGTTATACTACTCTCATCACTAGTGACCACCTCTTGTTCGGTTTGTTCTTCAGGTATTTGATTGACCTGTTGGGAAGCTTTTTCCTGTTTCTGTTGTCTAATGATCACTAAAGTGAATCTAAGATACCGGTCCAAATAATTCCCAGTTATACATGGAACAGGAATGTCATCCCAGAGGGCAAATTTCCACTGCAGTTTGTGTCCTCTGAAGGAAATGTCTACTTTGCTACTGGGGTTACAAATGCAGGGCCCCCTAAACCCTTTAAGATCATCGTTTCTTCTGGGCATATATTTTGAGAGTTTACTAAGTGTGGTTTAATTATACACACTTCGGATCCAGAGTCACGGAAACCCCACAACCAGGTCTCATTT